>OU015502.1:82820033-82887533 GCA_907164885.2 Dolomedes plantarius | reverse complement strand
ACAGCGAGATATCCCGGACCGCCGTGTGTCATCGAATGTCCATCACAATTTGTGTGAATATTGTTCATTCTGAGGTAGTAGGAAGAGTGAGGGTAGGCCACGAGTAACTCGTACGTCCTCCATGGAACAGAATGTGCTGGATGCCGTAGAGAGGAATTCGAGTACCAGCATACGTGCCGTCGCTGCTGCCGTAAAATGATCTCGGAATACTGTACATCGTGTTTTGCAAGCCTATTCCTTATACCCATATCATCTTCAAAGGGTGCAGGCACTGCTCTCCTCAGATCATCCTGCACGTGTGCATTTGCACAGTGGTATCTCTCGGCCAATGTGGCCAAGATGTAAATTTTCCATCTTAAGCTTTGTTCACGGATGAGTCATATTTCACGCGAGATGGTGTGATTAACGAAAACAATGCGCATTCATGGGCTCACGAGAACTCTCAAGGAGTGAGACTGCATGATACCCAACATCACTTTTCAGTGAATGTTTGGGCTGGTTTGGTCGGTGACTACTTAGTCGGGCCTTACCTGTTACCATCACCTTTGACATCGGCAAAGTATATCATCTTTATGGAAGAGGTTTTACCAGGGTTACTTCAGTCTGTGCCGCAAAATGTGAAAAGAAACATGTGGTTTCAACATGATGGGGCGCCTCCCCATTATGGAAGATGTGTTCGGAGCCATTTGAGGGCTTCGTTTGGTCAACAGTGGATTGGGCATGACGGACCGGTTGCTTGGCCCCCACGCTCTACGGATTTAAGCAGCCTGGATTTCTTTGTTTGGGGTGCACTTAAATGTGCTGTGTATGAAACACCTGTTGAGTCTGAAATGGATCTAGTTGCAAGAATTGTTTACGCTGCTGCAGATATCCAAGCAAATCCAGGTGTTTTCCAACATGTCCACCAATCCATGGTCCGACGCTGTAACGCTTGCATCTCTTATAATGGTGCAAACTTTGGGCCTCTTTTTTAACCTTTTCAAATGGTATCATCTACCTCACCATATGTAATATTTATGAGCAATAAATATTTCTGATAATCTCTGTCTTGTATTGCTTCATTTCTTATACCTCTGATACCACTTTCCCATGACGTTTGCGACATTGGGTTGCTATGTAATTTTGAATCCTTTTGACATGCCCTACCTTCCCTTAAAATTTGTCCCAATCATTATGGGACACCCTGTATATTTATTTATATATATATATATATATAAATATACACACGCCTATTCAAAATTCTTTCATCTTATCGCAACAGAATATCGTCCTTCAATTTACATTTGACCTAGGAGTAGTCAAAATAATCTATTAATTTTCCACCTAAATCCACACGCCAACAGGACTTATGTAACAGAAATGTTCTAAAAGCCATCGTAATCTCACCCCATCTGATGTATTCACATCAGGTGTCCTGAATCAACCAATTGGGGTCTTAACGTGACCACACCCCATTCGCAAATAACATTCTCTGGGGGCTTTTCTGTGTTCTGAGCTCATCTTAAAAACATGTCGTAAATTCGCTGCCTGTTTTATTCTTCTATGTGCTGTTCCGACAGCCCCAGGACGATATTTTTCACGCATGTTATTCCTATACTAAGCATGTAGTGTATAGATAATGAGATATCTAATTATCGAAATACCGTGAAATAAAGAGACGTTAAGCCAGTAACCATGATGTCTGTATTATTCGCCTGGATTTTCTTCCTACGACTTTCCCAGCCACTCTCCATTGTCTGTCTCCCCAACAACTCAGCTATGACTTGATCCGGATCCGAAATACTATGAAGTTACAAACCTGTTGAGCTTCGCCCCGTCAAGGATCTTACTTACTTACACACGTACACACACACACACACACACACACACACACACACACATATATATATATATATATATATATATATATAAAGGGTCTGAAGAAAACCATGCGAAGCCATCCCAAACCCTGATACATCTACCTCCATGATTGACAGTTGAGATAAGACAGCCAGAATCTTACGCTTGTGTAGGTGTTCTCCAGCCAGACATACGCAAGTCCTGTTGCGAGGAACAATGTGAACAATGATTCGTCGGACCAAATTTCATTTTTTACATATTACTCGACCATGATTTGCGCTCGTGGCACCATTACAGCGTTAAATTAAAAGTGGCTTGGGATCTACATGTACTATTACACGTGGCTGGGGAATAGCTACTCTTCCGTAAATGCTTTGTTTGTGATGTTCCCTTCTACCTCTTATGGTCGATACCGGAACATGCAGAAGCAGATTGAGCTCTTCGGTCATTTTGGTTGCAATTGTTTTCTTTCTTCATGTCACAATCTGCTTCAATACCTCGTCAGTCTCTTTCACTCAGCTCTTCCTTACATCCACTATTCTGTTTGGCAAAGGATGTTTCCGTGCACCCTGTATGCCAGTGGTTCCCAACCTTTTTATAGTACCGTACCTGTACATTGTAAACAATTTTATGACGTACCGGTCGACCAAAAATTTTGAAATGGAGAATAAAATGCAATGGAGAACATTTGTAATAAAGACAAGTAACTTGGGATATATTTTTATTGCTAAACCTATACATAAAATATAATAATCACTTTAAAAAATATAGAATAAGTGAGAAGGTTGGACCTGTTTATTATTAACTAAAGAAGTAATATCGGGCTCAATGTTTATCAGTTTAAGGCGAAGTTCCGATTCAATGTCCAGCAAAGCTCTATATTTGGTTTTCATCGCAGTCATTGCAGAAAATCCTTTTTCACATAAATATGTGGTCGCAAATGGCATTAAAAATTATACTGCTTGGCAAGAAACTTCTCAGACACAGTTATAATTCTCAAACACAGTTATAGACACAGTTAAAATTCACAGGCGAGTGCCAATTTTTTATTGGGTGGTCATAGATAGCACATTCAGGTGTAGACGGCATCTTTTGAGATAAGGTAAATCCCAATAAAGTATTACAACACAAACAATGCATAAGAAATTCAAAACTAAAATATTAAAACATATGGATTATTAGTTATTATAGTCATTTCTTTTCTTTTTTTGTAATACAGATTTTTAAAAGATTTTTGTTTTAAATTGTAAAATCGTTCGCGTACCGGTAGCTGCTTGTCCGCGTACCGGTACTGGTACGCGTACCCAAGGTTGGGAACCACTGCTGTATGCTATCATGACTTTCGATACCATAGCTCAAAAACACCCATTAGCCTGGGGATTACATTAAGAGATACTCCAATTTAAAGGCTCTCCAACAATTTTCCCTTTTCGCAAGGTCTACATTATTTGACATTTTACGTTGTTCCCCCCCAAAAAACACGATGTCCTCAGCTTCATTACCGCTCCCTGATAGTAGAATAATACATATACTATATTGTATAAAATAAAACCGGTGGACAGACTCGTTATTTTAAGGAATACGAAGCACATTCATAAAGACAACTAAATTTGATAGGTGTTTCAATTCTTTTGATAACCACCTGCATATATATATATATACAGTCGAACCTCAATATATCGAACTTCCCTATATCGAAATTTTCTATATATTGAACTCTTAGCAAATCTCCATGTTCATTACATAGAAAAACTGTTTCTATATATCGAAAAAATCTCTATATATCGAAATTTTTTTCGCGACATATTGGGAGATTTTATTCCACTTTAGAATAAAATCTCCCAATTTTTGGCGTTTGAAACAATACTTCGTGGACATTCCATTGATGTTTTCCATTCGTGGAAAACATCCCTGATGAAGTTTTTAATGAACTGAATAAATGCGAGCATTTCTTTGATGAACTTTCCGCAAAACTGGCTGTTCAGTAAGACATTCGTAGTTTTTTTTAAAAGAATGTATCTATGATCACTGTAACCACTAACTGGATTATTGTTTTTTTAAAGGTATATAGAGTTTCTATGCTCACTTCTACCCAGACCTGGGTGTATATAATTTGAAGTGGCAATCTATCTGAATTTGAAACAAACACAGTTTATACATGAAACAATGTTTATTGAATTCGTTGCACATATAATTGGCTTTTACAGCAATAAGCATACGTACTACTTGTACGGAATATAAATACAGCTTTCAAGAACAATATATTTTCTATACTCACGAACAGTAAGTCAAACCAGCAGTACTGCCACGTAAACTTCTGGCCCGCTAAGCACTAGCGCAGGATAACACCTTTTTAACCTTATCAACCTTCTCTTTCCTTTTTTTTAATGACGCTGCGTGGTATTTATACTACGCGCGTATGCCGAAATTAGCATATCTAAAGCAGCTTCTTTAATTCACTCAAAAGTTCGATTCTTGTGAATCGAATCTTGTGTATACCTTACACTGGAATACCTCGAAAAAAAAAATTGCACAGCATGACACACAATTGCACAGCATGACATTTCTTGACTGTATCTGCTCTCCCCCAATTTATAATGTACATGTGTTATTTTTTGTGAAGTTAGTACATTAGTGGTTAATTGGTATATTGTGCAGTATGTATTATTTTTTTTTCTAGTCACTACATGTCCCCTTCAAAAATTTATAAAACAACAGTATGTCTTTTTTTTTTCAGTGCCTCACCACTTCCCCTCAAAATGTTTACAGTATATACACTGGGGGAACTGCAAACCAATTTGGTTCGGTTTTATTAAAGGGTGGGAGTTAGAAAAAGATAATTGATACAAGACTTGTTCATGAATGCATCAAATTCCTTGCACCAGTCTGTCCAATCCGTGGGACCTCTCTTGATGGTCGCAGTCCTAGTAAAGGGGTTCGTTGACCGTGTGGGCATCCTTTGTGCAGCAGGTCGTAGGTCCTGAGGCGCTGGTCCGGCTTGACGATGGACAGGAGATCTCTTGGGAGGAGGCCAACCTTGCTGGGCGGCTGATATCTTGCGTTTCCTGTACTTATGCAAAGGAGCTTTAAAATTGTCATTCTTCCTTTTTATAACCTTGTGTACCTTATGTGTGCCACGTTCATCCTTAGATGGAGGTTTTGTAGTGCACACTTTACCTTTCTTCGTACTTTTGCTTGTATCGGTATTAGATTTTAATGCAGATTCTATTTTGTCAAATTTATACGCCTCACCAACGTGTTTAGTTACTGGCTTTATCTCTCTACTTGTGTCATGTTTTTCAACAAACTGACTCTGTTTTTGGTATTTGTGCTTATACGACTTCTTGTTTACCGCCTTAATTACTTCAGTATTAGCAGTTTTAATGCTGGAACCTGAAGACGCTTTTTCACGTTTTTTATCCCCCTTAACTTTAGTTTTATCCTCTTTTGACGAAAAAGTCTCTTTGAAACTTGCGATATCAGAATCGTTATCATTTAAATTCCTTAACACTGCTTCAGTTTTAGGAATATTAAGCTTTTCGTAATGGTGCGTTTTAATGCAACCTGCGTCTATAACTTCCGAAGCATCAGCTAAACTACTTACAGTATAAATCTGTGTCAACATTTCATCCTGACTCTCAGTATGGTTTTCATGTACTTTATTTAAAACCATATTATCAACCTGGCCTACAGCATCCTCATTCGGATGGAAACTTGAAATAATATCATCATTACCTAGCGAGTTCCTACTAACGTTTAAAGAATTTTTATTTTCGTCAACTAATATGTATTCACTAACTTCCGTAACGCATACATCGTCATCTACTAAATTTCCTTCATTAACAGATGTGTGAATATCATCTAAAATATCAGGTATAGCATCAATAATATCAGGTATAGCATTAATAGAAGTGTCAGATGATTTATTTTCTAAACCACTAGCATTAGTATCGGCACTATTTTCAGAAATTTGTACTGGAATTACCTCATCATTCCAGCTAGACTCACTTTCTTTATAAGCCACAAAAATACCCTGTCTTTCACTATTCTCAAAATAATGATTACTACTCGGACAAAATAATACATTTGACCAAACAGTTTCAACAGGTTGAACCATATCATGTGAATCAACTTGCCAGTGCATGTAAGGTGCTTGCATATTATTTTCTTTAAGTGCACTAATTTCATTATAACGCCGTGCGCTTCTATTATTTTGCCTGCGGTACTGCTAACGCTGCTGGTTTGAAACTCGCAAAAAATTTTGCGCGGTTGTATAAAACTTCTCGTACCTGAATGACGGTACGGGGTAGCGAAGAAATGCCTATTGTCATGTTTAGCTAAAGCTTGAAGGAGGGTAACCTTACTTGTAATTGTTTGATTATCTAAAAAATCTTTAACACTTGGCTTCAAACGTTGGATAACTATTTTTAAGATTACCGCTTCCGTTACCCCTTCTAAATATTCCTCACACTTGGAAATCTTTTCCGTAGCAAAATCTAATGCAGACTGACCTTCACGTTGCCTTAGCGAATAAATTTCCGCTTCAATTTCACTTTGATTAAAGGTCTTTGGAAAAACGCTAAGAAACTGTTGCTTGAATGACGAATAGTCAAAAATCAGATTGCTGCTTTTCATACACGTATACCACTGATATGCACTACCTCTTAAAGCGGCTAGAGCAATTTTAAGTTTATCCCCCTCTGGGGTGCATTGTTGCTGAAAGTAATGCTCAATTTTCTTTAGGAATTGGCTTGAGGGGCCGCCATTGAATGTGGCTTCGAATGGCGCAAAATGCTGATCCATAATTACCCGAGGAAAATTTCCAGCAGAATTTTGTTCTACAACACTCATTTTTTAAAAAGTATATAAGTACTTGCAACAATTTTATGAATATAAGTACACAGTACACAGTTTTTAATTTCAATTATGTTGTTCGTTACAAATGTAACGCTAACTACCAGGGTATATATATCTTTCGGGCGCCAGTATAGAGTTTCTACTTAAGGGGGCACTCTATCTGTATTTTATACAGACACAGTTTATACATGAAACAATGTTTATTGAATTCGTTGCACATATAATTGGCTTTTACAGCAATAAGCATACGTACTACTTGTACGGAATATAAATACAGCTTTCAAGAACAATATATTTTCTATACTCACGAACAGTAAGTCAAACCAGCAGTACTGCCACGTAAACTTCTGGCCCGCTAAGCACTAGCGCAGGATAACACCTTTTTAACCTTAACAACCTTCTCTTTCCTTTTTTTTAATGACGCTGCGTGGTATTTATACTACGCGCGTATGCCGAAATTAGCATATCTAAAGCAGCTTCTTTAATTCACTCAAAAGTTCGATTCTTGTGAATCGAATCTTGTGTATACCTTACAGGTATATAGTACGCAATAAATCTTTCACATTAATTTCTTTTTTAGTTGTTAACTTTCATTTAATGTGATTCGCATATAAATTGGAAATGGAGTTTCTTATACTAAAATTAGCTTTAATTTTAATGTTTTAGGAGAATTATGATAAAACTAAGAGCAATTCTATATATCGAAATTTCTATATATCGAATTTTTTTCCGACATTTTGCTACTTCGATATATGGAGGTTCGACTCTATCTCTCTCTCTCTCTCTCTCTATATATATATATATATATATATATATATATATATATATATATATATATATATATATATATATGCATTTATATATTCTTTTCATTTATTTCAGTATAGACATACACATATAGCGTGTATGCGTCAGAAGCTTTATTTTATTTCAACCTCCATGTAACATCGAGACCACTTACGTGTAAAGCGTAATCAGTTAAGGTGCAGAACAATATTTTTTCCAGAAAAAAGATTGTCTAATGTTCCTTTCCAATGAATTTTACATTTCCTGCAGGGATATACTCGTTCGGATAAAACATGTATCAGGAGAAGAAAACAAAAACGTGGAAGAAATTGAGTTTCCTACAGGGGATTTGGGAATTTCTTTAACCTCTTTTTCGGGTTCCGAAGATCTAAAGGGATTGGGGGGGGGGGGGGTGATTTCTCTTTTTTTTTGGCACTTTTGGGAAATATAAGTGAAAAATGCTGGGCTTTATTTTAAATTAAGATTTTACGAAAAAAAATATTATCAACCTAAAATTTCGAAAAACATTGATTATGCAAATTTTGAGCCTATGTATTAGACATTCCGCAATCGAAGATACTTGAATCCTTTTGTTTTATATGGTATGAATAAAGAATTTTATTTCATGGAAAACAGGGGATCACGAATGATATCAGGATCTCTAAAAGGCAAAAACCTTAGGGAATGTATTATATCAATTGGGCACGAAAAATTTAAACAAGAATACTGTAATTCAGTTTTCGAATTTTAAAACAAGTACTAAATGTGTTTATTTTTAAAAAATCTGACTGTGATTGCTTTTAATTATATATATATATATATATATATAAATATATATATATATATATATATATATATATATATATATATATATATATATATATATATATATATATATATATATATATATATATATATATATATATATATATATATATATATATATATATATGAAGTGTATCATAAATGAACTGCGCTATATTTGTTTAAACAAGGATGTTCTATTTCTCGTTTAAAGGGATTAAATTCTTTTCAGTAAATGTTTTTATCTCAGAATCTAAGAAATAAATAATATTTTTTAATACCTTAGTAATGATAAATTTTACAGGATTAAGTGAAATTGGCAACATTATTTGAATTTACTTCTTTTCATTGTGATCATATACGATACATATGCATTTATTTTTCATGACACTTAGTAAAATACGTTGTATGTCAGTACTGGCATATTTTTATAAGTGTAGTGAAAAATATAAGTACCGTAAAAATAACATTAAAATTTCATGACTACATCCAGCCAAATCCAATTTTGTGAAATAGTTTAAGTAATGAACATCGCGGTTGAATTAATTGCGCCATAAACATGAAAATGTTTATCAACATGCTCTTTTTAGCATATTCTGAAGGAGTCCAATGCTTATATTTTAATGGAAATATTCAACAGGATTTACAATGAATTCGACACTATACCCCATACGAAACTTTAAGGGCCTGTTCATTAGGGTGGAACGAAAAAAACTTTGTTTTGAATTTCAATATGCTCTAGTTTTCAAAAGTTGCCTTTTAACAGAATAAAGACGGAAATTAAATATTAGAGTAATTGGTGCATGTTTTCAGTTAGCGCAAGAAGGGCAAACTTTTGGTTTTTATTAAATTTTTGACAAATTTCGCAATTATTTTGAAATTGAATACACTTGTAGTACAAAAAAGTAGCAAAATATGTAATTTAAACATTCTTTTTAGTCAGGAGATCTGCTAAACAGATTATATACTACGTTTTACTTCATAAAAATAGTACACATAAAGGCACTTAAGGACGAGGCACTTAAAACACACTCGGACATCACGGTGGAACGAAACAATTTTTTTCGGAATTTTTATATGCTCTAATTTTCAAAAGTTGTATTTTAAAATTAAAATTAAGAATATAAAATTGTTTAGCTCTACTAAAATATTTTTAAGTGCCGCAAAGGGCTTCAAAATGGATATTTTTATAAAAAAGTGATTATATTTGTATTTTTTGTTAATTTCTTTTATAGTATTAAAATAATGTATATTTTCTGTAAATAAAATATTCAAAATATGATATTTTGACAGAAAACTTGCATATTCTAAGTATTTATAATTTTTAGATGCCATAACAGAACAACTGATTTTGTGGAATTTCGCGATTTTCATCATATTAATTTTACATTAGCATATTCTTATAATACACATTGGAATGAAAGAAAAACAATTTTTAATTGACGAACCTTAGTTAAAATAAACAAATCACACTTATTTAGAAAAATATTAATGTAATGTCTATTAAGGCAAAACATTATTTTGAAAAAAATATTCATGTTTTTCAAAAGTCCATATTAATCACACATGGTTTCCATTACTTATTTCACTGATACATTGAATTGTTTTTTTGTTTCAAATTTTGGCTTTATTTTTTGAGAATGTATTTTTGTTTTTATCAATGCATCTCTTGGAGAAGTACCACGAACGAACAAGGATGACCAGGAAACTAATTTAACAATCCTTTCTACTACTTGTGTGCGACATGGAATGTTGTTGAAGTCAATAATTTAAATGAACTGCCCCTACGTCACCTATTTTGTTTCCTAGATGGAAAAACTAAAGGCCCAAATGAATTTGGAGGAGAAATTCTTAAACAACTAGAAAACTGTTCTGAACTTCCAGTGATTGAATTTTCACCTATTGAAAATAACATTACATTACTAGAAATTAAGGATGATTTAAGTGTGGACCCAAAATATTTGTTAGAAATGTATAATGCAATCTCTGTTGGAAAGTGCTCTTCTGATTTCTCCATGAGAAAATCAGGAAAATTTTGTCATTCACGATGGCTTACATTAGCAAACCGAATACTTCGCTTGTATGTGGGAACAGAATGTCCTGCAAAAAATCTCCGAATACTGACTGAGTACATTTTGAAAGTTTATGCACCAATTTGGTTTAACATAAATCTGAAACCATCTTGTATCCGTGGATCGAAGCACTTGTGGAAACTTTTAAGCTATTCACGTTACCTCAATTAGACTCTTAAATATCTAATTGACCCTTTCATTCAAAGAAATGCATACTTTGCTGCTTCGGAAAATCTCCTCCTTTGTATGATATTAGACGATCGCAGTCATGTAAGAGAGCTTGGATTAAGCCGGATTCTAAAGGCAAGGGCGGAAAATGAAGGAGGCATCAGAAAGAATTTAGTTCCACGTATAAACTTTGATGCCAAGGATTATATTGATATGATTGAATGGAATGATGTTAAAGTAACAGAACCTCCTATGACGAGGGATGTTTCTGATGACAAACTAAAACTGTTTATAAAGGAAGCAAAAGAATCTGATCACGAGAAACAAATTATTGACTTCAACAACATTCTATGTCACACACAAGTAGTAGAAAGGCTTGTTAAATTAGTTACCTGGTCATCCTTGTTCGTTCGTGGTACTTCTGCAAGAGATGCATTGATAAAAACAAAAATACATTCTCAAAAAATAATGCCAAAATATGAAACAAAAAAACAATTCAATGTGTCAGTGAAATAAGTAATGGAAACCTTGTGTGATTAATATTCACTTTTGAAAAACATGAATATTTTTTCAAAATAATGTTTTGCCTTAATAGACATTACATTAATATTTTCCTAAATAAGTGGGATTTGTTTATTTTAATTAAGGTCCGTCAAATAAAAATTGTTTTTCTTTCATTCCAATGTGTATTATAATAATACGCTAATGTAAAATTAATATGAGGAAAATCGCGAAATTCCACAAAATCAGTTGTTCTGTTATGGCATCTAAAAATTAGAAATGCTTAGAATATCCAAGTTTTCTGTCAAAATATCATATTTTGAATATTTTATTTACAGAAAATATACAGTATTTTAATATACTATAAAAGAAATTAACAAAAAATACAAATATAATCACTTTTTCATAAAAATATCCATTTTGAAGCCCTTTGCGGCACTTAAAAATATTTTAGTAGAGCAAAAGAATTTTATATTCTTAATTTTAATTTTAAAAGACAACTTTTAAAAACTAGAGCATATTGAAATTCCGAAAAAAACTTTTTCGTTCCACCGTGATGTCCGAGTGTCTTTTAAGTGCCTCGTCCTTCAGTGCCTTTATGTGTACTATTTTTATGAAGTAAAACGTATTATATAATCTGTTTAGCAGATCTCCTGACTAAAAGGAATGTTTAAATTACATATTTTGCTACTTTTTTGTACTACAAGTGTATTCAATATTTCAAAATAATTGCGAAATTTGTCAAAAATTTAATAAAAACCAAAAGTTTGCCCTTCTTGCGCTAACTGAAAACATGCACCAATTACGCTAATATTTAATTTCCGTCTTTATTTTGTTAAAAGGCAACTTTTGAAAACTAGAGCATATTGAAATTTAAAAAAAAGTTTTTTTCGTTCCACCCTACTGTTCATATAGGAGTCCGTTGCGTTGCGTTAAGGAAAAGATGACGTTGAGACGAAAATAAATCATAGGCCTCCAAACGATTACAAATGAAATTTTTAACGCCTATGATTGGTTTATTTTCGTCTCAACGTCATCTTTTCCTTAACGCAACGCAACGGACTCCTATGTGAACAGGCCCTTAATTGGCAAAAATAATTTTATTACCCTAACATGTTCCATACTGAAAAGGATATGCCTCCTTCATACCAGTTTATTATATATAGAGACAAAGGTATAAAAAATGCATTTGGCCCACTATGTATTTGATAGCAGCTAATAGCAATGAATGCAGAATTAATTATGTTACCCTCACATGTCCCATACTGAAATACATATGTTTCCTTCATGTCAGTTTGCCGTACATACAAGTAAAGGTATAAAAAATGCAGTGGCCCACTATACATTTCAAAACAGCTAATAGCAACTGAATACAGAATTAATTGTGTTACCGTCACGTGTTTCATACTGATATAGATATGTTTCCTTCACACTAATTTGCAATATATAGAGGCTAGGGTATAAATAAAAGTATTAGGCCCACAGTGAAATTGAAAGCAGCTAATGGCAACTGAATTCACAATTAATTCTCTTAACTTCCTATATCCCATACTGAAAAAGATATGTTTCCTCTATACCAGTTTGCAATACGTAGAGGCTAAGATATAACAAAAAAGGTATACCTTAGTATTAGGCACACATTGAATTTTAAAGCAGCGAATGACAAATGAATTCATAATTAATTATATTACCCTCACATGTTCCAAACAGAAAAGGATATGCTTCGATCATACCAGTTTGCAATACGTAGAGGCTAAGGGTATAAACTGGTACCGCGGTTTCACCTATTCCATCGCCTTCTTGGAAACTTAAAACCTTCTCTCACCCGTGTTCGTTTTCGGGATGCATTTGGTAATCCATAGTTCTCTAGGACTAAAAAAAACTTTAGGTACGACTTTCATGTAGTCTTTAGCAGTATGACGTCATACGGCGAGATCGCTGGTTTCAGTATCACGAACAGTATCACCCCGTTTTCCTCGGGACTCTCGTAAGTCCCGAGTAGATCTCGTAAATCTCGTAATCTCATAAATCCCCCAAGAATCTCGTAAATCCGAGTAGACGCGTGATGAGCGTTTCTTCGATCGGTAGCGAGAAATATCGGTAATTTCGATAATCTGACGTCACCGAGTTCACGAAATGCCCGCCAACGCTGTATTTTCAGCTTTCTGGGAATATGTCTTTTAGAATAATACCCCTTTATCACAAATTCGATGCGTATCTAGTTTTGCGTTTTGTCAATAAGGTGCCGAAAAAACGATAGGGTAAGTGGTGGATAGACGTGATATGTTGAGAGATGCCATAGTTCCAATATATTGTACTTTACATGGATTTCGATAGAGACGCAAGCAACAAGAGAAACAAGAGAATGGTCAAGAGAAACAAGAGAAGTCTCTCATATCAGTTTGCAATGCGTAGCGGCTATGGTATAACGAATAACGTGATAGGCACACTATGAAATTGAGAGCAGCTAATTTTTTCATACTCAGAAAATCACTGAGAATATCATTCTGAAAACAAACAATTCGGGGAATTATTTTCTACTAAAAGTTATCTTTTGAGGAAAGCGAACTTTTCCCCCCAATATACAAGTAAATAAAAACATAATTAGTTTTAGATAAAAGAAATATACTGCCATTTGAAAATTTCAACATATCATGCCCTAGAATGCTTTACCATTAGAATATTCTCTACGATACAATAGCTGATTTAAATATACAATATTTAAATGCATTATCATAACTGTTGTTTCTAATGCCCCCTGGCTGGAAGTGTTCCAGATCAGGTCCATACAGTTTAAGGGGCTGAGAGGTGCGGTTTATAATGGCACCACAACGGTCGGAGACCGATTTATCGAGGTGGCACGTGAATTATGACGAACACACCCAGGGGCGACAAGTGGGGGCACAGTACCCTCTCCCACCTTCTCTGACCTCATAGATGGACTTTCCGGTCTACGGATTTTACGGGCCCATATCCGGCCTAGGCAGTGAGGTATTTAAAGTCACTTGACGAGATTCGATCCGAGCATCCTCAGCACCGAAAGCCAACACGCTACCGCTAGGCTACCTCTGACGTTGATATAGTAAAACATATATTTCCTTTATAAAACTATCACTGATAAAATATCAGAATTAAAATAAGAAAATTTCATTTCCGTTTAAAGAATTTCAATACATTATTAACAAACAGTTGATTAGTTTGGAAACCTCAGATGGTCTGATTAATAATAAGTATAGTCAGTCCAGGGAAAAACGACATTAACATATGGAATACAGTTTGAAAAGCCTGTTATTAAAATCTATTAATCAACATCTTAGACATAAAAGAAAATATTTTCAAACCTGCATAAAATTCGGAATGAGCATATGATTTGAAATGATAATTTATTCCTAATTTTAAAATTTAGATTGTGGAACATTCATATTTCAATTTTGAATCATATTGTGTGAAAATTATCTAAAGGCATTGATAGAAGCAAGTGATTAATGTTGGTATTCTACATATTTTATTAGTAGGCTATTGATAAATAGAATGATCATGAATAGCTTGTGATTGTAACAAACTTGTCAAACAAAATGATGCATAATCTGACGGGAAATTCCCTTTGTTAAAGCCAAACAATTCCCTACAGCTATAGTTAGGATCTATATTCACTATTCCTTCTGTCCAGAATATATTATTTATGTTGTACCGGGTGACCAGAATTAAAACACCCCTACTCTTTCCTCCCTGTACATCAAACTAGTCAATGTAAAGGTTTCAAATTTTGTACACATACCATTCAAGACATGGAGAAACGGATTAGGCGAGAAAAATATTTAGTTCTTAAAATCACAGACATAGGGGCTGTACATCTGGACACATGCTGAAAATACACAAAAACACATTTTAGGCACATTTTGTTTGAGCGTACCAAACATTCACGTGACAAACACCTTACCGATGCAGGGAATGCTGCTCAATATGGTTCCGTTCCTGTAGATGTAAAATCTGCAATCTGTGGACAGATTGTTCATATGCGGATCGTAGCTGGTTGACTGAAATTCTTCTCATATGCAGAGAGATATCTTCTTTCAAGTCTACCAAGGTTATCAGACGTCCTTGATAAACAAGATTTTTTAAGTGCCCTCACAACCAAAAATTACACGAATTAAGATCCGGAGAACAAGATTGTCCAGGTTGTCGGAAAAACACGACTGATTATTCTGTCATTAGTGAAACGTTGCCAAAGAAACTGCTGTAAACATAATCCAATGCATGAAGGCGCTCCATCTTGCATAAAAGTAACTGAATCAAGACATTGCCGCAGTTGTAAATGGGGTATAACTAAAGTTTCGAGCATCATTTTATACCTGTTGGCAGTCACGGTGCATGCCACAAGGCCATTGCGAGTAGCCTCTTTGGAAAAGAAAAGTCCAAGAATGAATGTGGCTGTGAATCCACACGACTGAAACTTTCAGTGAGAGGAGTGGAATCTCTTGGAAGGTACGGGGATTTTCTGTGTCCCAAATGCGACAGTTATGTGTTCTACTGAGGTGGAATTCGGTCTCGTCACTCCACAGAATCTGCCATGGCCACGATATATCCACTTCAACTCTAGCAAGAAATGTCAATGCAAAGGTCAGTCTCTTCTCCCTGCCGATGGCCAGCAGCTGTTCATAATGACTGATTTTGTACAGGGAACAATGCATCATTTTGCTCAATACGTTCCACACTGTACTATTCGGGACACCCAAGTCTCGTGACAATGGCCGTGCACTATTGCATCCTAGAACATTATCAATTGACTGTTCAACAATAGAGCTGGCAACATCTTCAACGACATCGGAACGAACCGGTTTTCGTCCTCTACTCGGTTGAACTCCAAGATGTCCAGTTTTCTCAAATCGAGTGATCATTCTCTTGAGACATTGTGGAAGAAATGGTCCTTAGCGCAAATTCTTAAGTCGGCGAAACTCTCGAAGTGCAGTTGCAGTATTTCCTTTGTTTCCATAAAAGAGCTTCAGTAGCAAAGCACGTTCTGGAAGTGGGACAGCCATCACTGTTAAGAATGACATTCCTCAATTTTATCCTCTTTTATATCTAGAATATGGCTACAAGCCATGTGTTTATGCACATTTTTGTGCTTTCACTGGGAAATCACAGTTAAAATGGCAGTATAAGCTTCTTTTCTTTTATTATTTTCAGTAGTATTCATTTAGTATTTAGTAGTATGTATTTTTTTAGTATGTATATCCATGTATCTAGACTGTTGAATATCCGGAATCTGAATTCCAAAGAGTTGTCAGAATCCAAGACCTCTTTAGATACCATTCGCGACAATAGATTTTGCGACTCAAATCGTATTTGTGATTGTAGACGTTATTTAAACGTATACACGTTATTTATCTGTACCTTTACAATGGGTTCTTACCCATTGTGGAGTTGAAGGGAAGGTTAGAGTAGAATTTCTACAAAAGAAACGCACTGCTTTATCCGAAAGCTTCATTCATCATTAACATTTCATTCAGCGAAACGTCTCATTAAATTCGAATTCAAGAAATTGCATACTTGGTATTGGATCAATGATGCAAATGAAAATATCTGGAAGTTTCTCATTTATCTTTATTTTTTCCAGGTTCTCTTCGTGGTTATACAGTCGCTAAGCGCCAGAGGCAGCCTCGTAGTAGCGTGTTGGCTTTCGGTGCTAAAAGTGGTCGGATCGAAGGCCGAAAATTCCATTAAACACCTTCGTATCTAGGCCGGAAATAGTCACGTTCAATCCGTAGACCGAAAAGTCCATCTTTGAAGTCAGTGGACGGGGAAGGTATGATCCCCCCAGATGTCACCCCTGGGAATGCTCGGTCAAAATTGGCTGTAATTTAAAGTATATCTTAAAGTACTGTTCTTGTACTTTAAATGCATGCAATATAATTTTGTTATGATTGGGACTTTTTGATTGCTAGAGAAGTACAAGTGAAAGAGAAATACCAGTGTTCATGGTAAAGAGGAAAGATAAAACAGTGAAAAGTATGAAACTATCAGCGTTTAATCTCTCTTTTAACCGTAAACACTCATATTTGGGTTTAATATTTTTTAAGCAGATATTTAATTTTCTGTACAGAATTTTTCGAAAAGAACTAACTTATCCGATTGCTCCTATGCTTTTCGTATGTTAACATTTTTTTTTATTTCTCTTAAATGTACACAGGAGAAAATAAATCTTTTGTTAACGCTGCTATTTTACTGTATTGTTCGTCTTTCCAGAAATTTACGAACAAGTCTTAATTTTCTAAAAGTGATGTTAGAAGCTCTGATTATTAAGAAGGGTAATATTAACAATGTATTATTTTCCATGTGTTATTCTAGCATGTTTGTTATTGAGTTTCCAATATATATAAGTGGCACACACGTTTTCGCGAAAAGATACTTTTGTTCTATAATTAACAAGCTTTTCACAACTCCTTATAAGCAACTTCTTCTAATATCCATAAAATAATATATATATATATATGTGTGTGTGTGTGGTTGTGTGCAATGTATCCAAAAGAAAAGATTGTAGTTTCGTACTGGTAGTCGTAGCTGGCATCAAGAACGAGTGGCTGGCACGGCGAACTGGCAAAGTCCTAAATATAGTCGTAGAAAGTGGCTGATTGGTGTAGGGATGAAGTCCAGGCAAGAAAGCATAATACTCCGCATAGCTGGTTACACAGTTCTTTATTAAGTAATAATCTACTGGCTCAAGTACTCTATTTAAGTTCCAATTATAATAGCTATAAGACTTTATGCATAAGAAATATCGTCCTGGGTCTGTCAGAACAGCACATAGCAATATAAAAAACCGCTGCGCAATTTACGACATGTTTCCAGGACGGAGACAGGCACCCAAAAGACCCGCGAAAACCCTAGTTGTATGTCCTTGAGTACAGGCGCGCTGAACTTTAATTGGTTTGGATTAGCAACTGACCTTAACGCGTCACATGGGGTGATAGTTTTCGAATGTTCGACCCGGTTCGATCTTATATAACTGATATGTAATGCTCCGCGCGTGGCTTTAGTTGAAAAACTAATAAATTGATATTGGTTGAATACAGGTCGCAATCCAAGTTAAAGGGGTCGGTATTCTGTTGCAATAAGATAAACGAATTTGGAAAAAGCGTGTTAGGAGTATTTAAAAGGATTAAAATTTGTTTCATATATATATACAGTGGAATCTCGATCTATAGTTTTTCAAAGGACCGATTGAAATGAACGAAAAATGCGGGAAAACGATAGATGCGGAAACATAACAAAGCAATATGATCGTTGGGACTGGATAAAATGAACGACACATACGGAAAAACGATCGATCCGAAAACGATCGATCAAGATTCCACTGTATATATATATATATATATATATATATATATATATATATATATATATATATATATATATATATATATATATATATATACATACATATATATATATATATATATATATATATATATATATATATATATATATATATATATATATATATATATATATATATATATATATATATATATAAACATATATATATATATATATATATATATATATATATATATATATATATATATATATATATATATATATATATATATATATATATATATATATATATATATATATATATATATATATATATAATTTTTAAATATTTGTTTTAAATATTTAATTTAATTATTAATCTCTCAATTCAGCTACTACTTGCTATTATTTTTTAAATTATTCTTAAACTCTTAATTCCTCTTTTTCTATTGTTTAACTTTTTCTTAACTTTAAATCTTATTTACTGAGCATTTGTACCTTCAAATAATTACCTTAAATAAGGATATAATGTCGCAAAGACCAAGGAACTTCACTTCTAAAGACCCAATTCTGTCCCAATCCGGATTATTGCAAAGAGCACAGTCATTTTGCAATACAATCGGCAAATTGAAAAATTATCGTCAAATTTCTAACTAGCCTGATATTTTATCAAGTACAAAACAAAACGTTGCAATACTACGTTACCTCTGGAAAGCCATCGCACTTTATTGTGCAGAAGTAGGTCAGAAAACTGGCTATCTATTTCTTTAAGGAAATCTTTAAACTGGCGATGGTAGAGTGTTTTTGCCAAGATGCTATTAATAATATTAATAACCAAATTCATGACCTCAACTATTTCTGTGGGAAATGTTTGGGCACAAAGCGCTTGATGAATTATGCAGTGAAACGTTAGAATTTCATGGTTTATTTTTTTTCTGAAGAATTGATGTTACCCCTCTATGTATTCCTGTCATACTTCTGGCTCCATTAGTTGCTATAGAAGCGATTTTATTTATATCGATTCCATTGTGTTCCAGGCATTTTTGCACAGCATTTGCTATGTCTTCTCCACGAGTATGCCCTGAGAGTGGTAGCAATCCTAGCAATTATTCTTTTGGACCTTGGGACAACATATACCTGACGAAAAGGGTAACTTGTGCCATGTCTTTTATGTCGCAAGACTCATCTATAGCAAGTGATAAGACAGAAGCCAGTAGAATATCTTCCACTTCCATATGTGTTACATTTGAAGACATTTTAGCAGTTCTATCTTGTACTGTTTTAGCAGCTAATGGCAAATCTTTGATTTTTTTCATGATTTTTGCTTTGATTTTAAAATCACGAAACAGTTCTTCAGATGCACGTATAAAACAATCTTTGACGTACCCACCATCTGTGAATGGTTTTCCTCTTTTTGCAATTTCTAATGATACTGCAAAGCTTGTCAGATTTACATTATTGGAAGATTGCGCCCAGTAACTTAGCATGGAAATTGACTGCTGTTGTTGAATTTTTTTTAGATCTTCAACAGCTTTTGTTCCTGCGTCACCCGTTGTATATTTACCAGCAAACTGGGTACGTTTTGTAGTGAAGTGTCTCTCCAAATTTATCTTCTTATCGTGTGCGAGTTTTTCGTGGCAAATGAGACAAGTCGGTTTTCTTCTTCAGTTCTTCTCTTTTTTTAACCAGATGCCATGCTGGCGGCGGAGCTGAAAAAATGATTTTTTAAAATTTTACTTAGCTATCTAAAACGGCAAACATTTTATTTACCATTATTACTTCGTTAGCCTGATCCTCAGATATGTAATCTAATTCTGTTACTGATTTTATTATATTATACGCCTACACACCTTTGAGAAGATAATTCACTTCTAAATGGTATTCTTCTTGAAACAACAAGCGAATAGACACGCAAAAACCGCAAGCAATTAAATTAACACACATGCAACGTAACGTCGACCGCGCTATCCGAGGATGACTGAATGACAACCCATCTAAAGTCTAGACGTGCTGTCTAGACTCTAGAAGGTGGCTGTTTGGGTGAGACGGAAATGGAATGCAATTGGCTGAAAGATAAACATGGTCACGGTGTCTCATTACTAAGAACAAAACAATAATTCAAATTTATCTCATTACGGTCATGTTAAGAGGAGCTATTTGTAATTAACGATTATACAAATAGAAGCTATTGAGAAATTAGGTACTTAAAAATATATTTTCTTATTTTTTAAGGTAAATTATTAATTTTTTCGTATATAGTAAATTATTAATAATAGTAAATTATTAATTTTTTCGTATGAAACTGGAGAGCCGCAACTTTACATCAAAAGAGCCGCATGCGGTTCGCGAGCAGCAGGTTGCCGACCCCTGACCTACGACATACATATTTGCAATCTTGGCCCCTCCTACGAAGGCTATTTCCATGTATTTCATCCCGCATTTCGTTTTCTTCTCATTTACACTGAGTCTTCTTTTCAAAACCAGAATATCATTTAGCCAGATACTTACTTTCATTTCTGGACAGAAATGATATTTAAAATGAACTTTACAATATATAATCCGTTATTTCTACTAAATAGGAATAATATGAGTTTTTCCTTGACATGTAGCCACCACCTTACGTAGGAATCGTTTACAGCTTTGATTCTCTACAATTTTATGTTTTGGTACGGTGGCCGATAGTTAATATTTCTTTTCCTCGGAGAACACTGGCGTTTATTTAAGACAAAGACTTGAAATAATTTTACAGTTCTTTATTCTAACAAATAACATAGCAATATAGATTGCATGTTTTTCGCAAGTTCAAAAATTAACAACTTCCGATCTCGTAGCCTGGAGGGGCATCTAACAGGCGCTAAACGGTGGCGATATCAGAATCATGCCAGAAATTAGTTACGTATTCAGCTTGTCGCCTCGCATTATGAGTAAAAATCACAAACTCATTCATGAGCCAGAGAGTCGCCAGTCGGTAAATGACTACCACGCACGTTACCACAATGTCTAGCTCCCTCTTCTCCCGTTTCGATGATCGTACCCTACGACCTGTCGAAGTCTAAAAATCGTACTAACGCTAGTAAAAGACATTCTATGCATATTTTCTCTCGTTAACCATGCCACCCCTGAGGATAGTGAAAATGCCATGGTACGTTAATCAGGCACTGAAGAGCATAACTCCAAAATCCTCCGTATGGATAATTTATTGTGGCTATAGTTCCGTTCTCAAGATTCAAAGAAAATTATTGACGTTGAAAGTTAATAAAATAAAATAAAAGATAAATAAAAAACAAATGCAACTGGAACATATTTAATGTCGCAGAATTAATAAAAGGAGACACGGTGGCTGAGTATTAAGCTAAAGTCGATAAGATAGTCCTGAGGTTCGACCTCTGATTATCCCTCACGCCCCACCTCTCGACGGGGCGTGTACCCTAGGATGACAGCGACTGCTTATATCTTACCCAGAAAGTAGCGAGTGAAAATTTAATCCCACTGAAGGACGTCATGGCAAAAGCAAGCATGGCAAAAGCAGCGTCATGGCGTAAAGCAAAGTCACTGATACTGATAAAGAAATGTGTAATTGTTGCAGTGTGTGATTTAATAAACTGGTTTTTATGATTACTTGTAGTTAAGAAAGACCTCTTTGAGGAGTTTTATTGTCAAGAACTTTTGGAAAATAACTTCGGAAACGAAAATTTAGTTGAAAACAATTAAACAATAACGATTGAATAATAATGCCTATAATTAATGACACACACAAAAAATATTTAAAATTCAATCAATACATTTGTGTATAGCATCCATGTAATTAAAGATAAAATGAGTTATTATTACTGAGTTGCATAATCGCTCATAAAGTTATTTAAAGGGAATTAAAATCTAGAAACATGAATCGGAAACCATAATACTTCCCTATTTAACTGGTATAAATTTATTGAGGAAATGAGATATTTTAAATTTTGTTCTTTGTTATACATAATTATTAATTAGAGCAGTGTGTAAATACTAATACAAATTAAGGGAAATTTATACATAATTGGCATTTTGGAAGTTCTATTCAATTACTTAAAGCGTCAAATAATATTCTACCTCACGCTGAAAGGGCTGTCCTACGCACAATATTTGTTCCCAAACCGGCAGCTTAATTCAATTGTAGAAATTGATATGCTATACAAACACAAACATTCAGAGTATAGGGGACATGAAAAGGATATCCCTCATACGAAATTTTGAATAATTTTGTCGATATATATATACAAATGCATTAATTTGTAAAATTATTGGGAAATCAATTATTTCGATTGATGCGTTGTTAGCTGATATAAATTACCATTAACAATGCAAACTGCCGTATATCCCTGACAATAAAAGTAAGCGGTTTTATAGATGTGTATTAATATTTTTGCATAATTATTTATCTTTACTTGATTTAATTTAATCATTAGATTAATTATTAAGGAAATATACCCTTTTATTCCCTTATCCTTAAGGAATACAAGAGATAAAAATATTTCCTAAGATATTCATAAGACATTAGGAAATACAACTGATTCTCTTTTTGCACGGTTTTGAAATAACAAGGAAAAGAATCTATTATTTTTTACTTATTTAAAAAACTTTAACAAGGTTAAAACATCTAAAAAGAAAAATAAATATTGAATGCAATGCTATCAGAGAGTATTTGAAAGAATGTAGATGATTCCACGTTAGTTTACAGTAGTGATAATGAAGGTGTGGTTCCACTATCTGCAAGTACAATTCTAGAAGTTCCCCAAATTTGTAAATTATTTTCTTTGAAATAATGACAATGTCGAACGAGCTATGACATTCAAACGTGATTTAAAAATGATTATGACACGTTTTGAAGAACTAACAAAAAAAGCATCAATAACCGAATTCGCATTCAAAACAGAATAAACACAACATGCTCATTTTATTCAAGATACACTCGTAGATATATCGCCATTCAATATTTCCTGTGACTAGAGGGATTTTTCGCCACCGAAAAGCGATAGTAAACCGGCGCGTTTATCGTGTGCAGTCCCTGATTTTCCATTAGGCCCGAACGTTGGGTGCCCCACCCCCACCCCCAAATTTTTATTTTATAAGAAAAAAAGAAAATTCCCAATTCATATTTTATTATTTTACCTTTTTTAATTTTTTTTATATATTCTTTCAAATTTGAATCATTGGTTCATCATATGTATAGGCGTCAATAGGATAAGTGATGTAACTACGTTACATGGGCTACGCCTTCCAACGTAGACTTGCATAGTGAATTGACCAATAGTAAGAAAGATGAAAGCGGATAGGTTGAATTTGGATCCGGGAGATTAAACAAAACAACTTTGCAAGATAGAAGGAAGTTTAATGTTAGTATGAGAAGCAGTGCAAAGTAAAGAGAGAATTTAACTTGATCATAAGTATTTTGCCTACAGAAGTAGAGCAAAGATATTACATAACAGTTTCTTTTAATAATACCAGTTTCTTTTAATAATAATAATTTTTATAATAATAAGAGATAGAAGGAAGGGAAAAATATAAAAATCAATTACAGAGAACGGCTCTAGACCGTTCTCTATTCGCAGGGTCGGCTGGGTCATAATTGGCGAGATTTGAGATAAGATTATTATCTAACGAATTGTGAAAGTTCACAGTTAATTTTTGAATAAAATTTTGAAAAGAAGGGAGGCCAAGCTCTTCGTGGATTTCAGCATTCCTAAAATTCCACGGCACGTTTACTATTTGTCTAATAGTTATGTTTTGAACTGCTGAAAGCATGTTAATATAGGAATCTGCTGCATATGCCCAAGCCGGCGCTGCTTAACTTAAAAGTTGCCTAAGGAAATATTTGTAAATGAGAAGTTTGTTATTAGTTGATAATTTACTGTTTCGAGCAATTAGGGGGAATAAGAGTCTTTTAGTAGCTCGAAACTTATCCCCGATCTGCGCAGTGTGGTATCTCCAAGTGAAGTTTTTATCTAGGGTAACTCTAAAGTATTTATCTGTATTAGACCAGGGGATAATACTGTTTCCAATAATAAATTTATCATCATATGTATAGTTATATGTATTTTATAGTTTATATAAGGGATTAATAAGTTTTTCTGGTTGCATCGTATTGGTGTGTTAATCATGAAGTTAATATGTTGTATTGTTTTTCGTTATTTGATAATGTTCTAGGCTTCTACGCTTCAAATAGCCGATTCTTGGTAAAATGGTACTTTCACAATGATTCATGATTACTTTGTTGTGTCTCAATTTTGGAAATTTTACGCCCACATCGGTGTTAGGGGTCCTCCATCCCAAGTTGTGCCTATTGTCAAGAATTTTCTAAATCGGGCCCTGATTGGGTGACACTGAATGACTGAATGTTATATGTATGCATGTATAAATAAGAATTAAATTCCGCTTACCTTTACCCACGTACGACTGCCACACTTTTCAATTTCAAAAATAACTGTTATAAAAATAATTCAAATAAGATTTGTGGATTGGCTCTTACATATTGATTCAAGTCTTGTCGATCGAATCCAAATTTCATAAAATTATCATTTATTTATTGTTGTTAATTATGGCAATTTTTGAACTTAATCCATTTCACTTGCAGCTGTGACTGCTGGCCATTTATTTAAAAGGGCACCGTATAGGTAGCCAGCATTAACCCTACAAGCCGGTCCCGTAATTTAGAACCGAGTCAAGTGTTGAGACCGGAACACTTAACCCCGCACCTCCAGAGGTAAATTTGAGAACTTCGGACTTTGCAGCCATGACGGATTTTACGTGCACCAGCCTTCTTTAATATACACGGTGATTGATTTGCAGCGATGAGCATCGAACCATAGACGTTGAGGGCACTCGCTCGCTGTCTTTGCCAACTGGGCCATAGCGCTGAAGTTGATTCTTTTTTCTTTTACTTAAGTATATTTGGATGGAACCGATCTCCTATTTTTTTATGCTCATTGTATCTTTTAGTTACACTTTTTATTCATGGTAGTCTCTGGAATGTATCCCATGTGCAAAAAGATAATCGAGTGTACATTTATTGTAGTGCTAATTCTGGGTTTGAATGTGACTGTAACTAGGCTAACGAAATTATGTCTTTTAAAGATAACACGCCCTTTTTTTTGTTCCTACCCGTTTTGCCATCTATATTGATTTTACCCTGATCTTTTTTTTTTGTTCTTTCTATTCCATAGTTACTTTAGTCCAATCCTTGTCAGTATTGTTTTTTAATGCCAGGACATAGTGGAAATGTTGAAAGATTACTTTCGGTGATTAGAGCATAATGGTCAAATTAGAGGAAAACCATCAAATTAATATTTTTAGTAACCATATAAATATAAAAAAATTAGTAATGTCAGCAATGTTCGAATGAAATGGAAAGTGAAAACAAACTGCTATCAGAAATTACCAGCTCAAAAAAATATGAGACCTCCAGACATGTAATTGACGATACTTTAATCAGCTTTTTTAACTATATAATCATAACTATAAGAAATTATTATTATGAATTTATACTCATTGTTTTACTTTTTATCCATAATCTTCTATTTTATTTGAAAAAAGTTAATTAAATTTAAATAAAAATATTATTTTCCACAAATTGAATTTTTATTTATATAATAAAGTATTAGTGATGGTTGGAAATAAATATTATATTCGAATATTCCCACATGCCATCATCTTTTTGTTCTCCTTTTTTTATTGGAAAAAATTCTCCTAATATAGTTTTCACTTTTCGTAACTGTAACTGTAATGCAATGCTGAAAAAAAAAGCACAACGAGCCATATTTCTAAAACTACATAATCCTTATATTAGAACAGAAGTAAAATTAAACATGTCTCATTAAAAAAGAAGCCAAAGAACATTTCGTATAAGAAAATCATTTTTTTTTACGAAAAAACATTGCAACGGCTAAAATTGCCAATTTAAACCTAGAATAAATTAAATAAAAATATGAAACCAACAGTAAATATCATGCAATACATTCGTTGTTGAGCTTTAACATGTTATATCTGAAATTAATTACATGATAAAAAGAACTGTTTATATACTATGTTTTTAAATTTTCTGTTGAATCATATAAACTTGACAATTCTATGTATTAATAAAAACTTAGAAAATTTTTTTTTGGATGAATTATCCCATCAACTTGAAAGAAAATTAATTTAATTGGAAGTTAACTTGCATTTAACTTTTCGTTCCCGTACCGGTCAACAGATGGCTGCAACAGTCTACAAAACAAAATTAACTGAAAATAATAAAAACATGGTAAAAATCTGCTTAAAGATTGCTAAAAGTATTAAAATAATGCATTGTAATCGTGTTCTGAGCTATTCTAAAAGTTTAAAATGTCTAGCTAGTCGGGAAGTTAGTTAAAAATCGATTGCAAGATTTGTACTTGACAAACACACACACAAACACACAAACAAGAAATCAAGTTAATAAAAACATGGTAATAATAGGGCTTAATTCATTTTATTTCTTGAATGAACTGTAACGCGATTAGATTAAAAATTCCCGGTGAATAGTCTTATGATAAACCTTTATTTCGGGGATATACTACTGAAAATTGTTTCAATTCTTCATTACCTTTGAAATGTGGGCCCGAGGGTAGCATAGTGATAGCGTGTCGGCCTTCAGTGCTGAGCATGCTGGGATCGAATTAGACAAGCATCATTAAATACCTCCGTGTCTAGGCCGAATAACGGCGTTAAATTCGTAGACCACAAAGTACCTCTAGGAGGTGAGAGAGGGTACAATACCCCCAGATGTCCCCTTTAGGGGAGGGGTTGCAAGGTCAAAGTTTAGGTTGCGGCTAGATAAATCAAACTCCGACCCTTGTGGTAACATTTTATAAACGGGATCAACGCCCCTCAGCCAGCAAGCCTATTTGGACCTGGTGTGGAAGAAGATTTAGTCCAGGGGTCATTAGAAACAACAACCTTTGAATTATGATTGATTAAACGTGTTACGTGTGGTTTAATAATTTCCTGCATTTCTTACGAATTTGATTAGCCAGATTTGTAACTTGACCTTTTTTTTAAATAGAAAAATTATTTTGTTTTCGAAAAAATACAATGGCTAAAATTGTCTGTCTTATCATAGAAGTAAATAAAATTAAAATACGTAATGAATAAAGCATATCTGGAAAAAAATTCGTTGTTTGTTTTAAGGCTGCCGTGTACTAACCGTATTGTATTCGATCACCGCAATTTTTACCCATGGAGAAAATTTTTTTACTATTTACCTCTACATAAGTGAAAATCCAATAAAAAGGGTATTTTCAAATACAGATATTCCTCGACTTAAGACCGACATAGGCACCGAGGCATTGGTCGTATGTTGAGATTCAAACTTTTTCTTTGTATATGCACATACATATATATTATTTTACTTTCATGCGTAATTTAAAATACATTGTATTTATAAGACATAAATTATTCTTTGTCATGACTACTTATTATGCTAGTAAAATCCATTGGTTCAGAATTTGCGATAGAAGATACGTTAGAAGTTTTTTTTAACAAAGTTATACAAGGTAGTTTGAACAGTTTGCATCTTCTTTTCCTTGTATATTGTCTGGTAGCAAGCCAAATTTTCCTGAATACGACGATTTACATTTGTAAATCTCTCTTCATTTGGATCCATTGTTTCTAATTGTTGCAGTCCTAAAGGGGGTCCCGGACACAAAATTGTTCGAATTTTCGAAAAATATTTATTGCATTAAATTTTTTTTGTTCTTCTACGCTTAAAAGGGCGTTTAAATTATGTTTCTAGGAACAGGATAATAATTTTTTTTTTTTTTTGCGCAACATTCTAATAGTAGTCAATCGTTGTTTCAACATGTAAGTGCGTTTTTCTGCATGATAGGTTTTTTCCCCATTTCTCGTCTTTAAATTGTTATAAGTCAAGAACAGTTAAAGATAAATGGTTGAAACTTGGAACATGTCTTTTTCAACTATTTTACTTTAATTTTGGATCAGCAAATTTAAAAAAAATATTTACTTTTGAAAATAGGATTTTTTTTTTAAATAAGTTACATAATTTTTTTTTGTAATTTTTAATCTACATAATTTTAATTTCTTTAAAAATTAATATTTCAAAAAATCCAGAATCAAAATTAAAACTTCTGTAAATTAAAACTTATATTTCTGTTTAATTAAATGAAAAATTTTGAAATTCCACAAATAATATTTCGAGTTATAAAGATTTTAAATTACCCCACTTTTATAAAAATTTTAAAATTTAAAATTTTTTAAAAACTTTTTAAGACATTTTATGATGTGATTTTGTTTACGAATTATATGGTTGACCATTACAAAAAAATTCAAAATTTTAACTCAATAAATAATTTTTTTTTTAAATGTGTACCGGACCCCTTAATTAATAAGATGAAAAGCTGAAGCCATTGAAGGTTTATTTGATTTATCGTGTGAATGTCGAAACTATTGCATCATACATTTTTATTATTGGTTCATAAATTTTTGTAGTATTGCAGAATATTGCATCCTATTTTTTAATAATTATGTAATACATATAGGTATGTACTGTACATTCGATTGACAATATTTTTGAGAATTTTTTTTTGTTTATTTATTTAAAAATTTTTGTTGTAGGTGTGAGCGGTCGTTACCTGTTTCCTGAACTTTTCTGCACCTTGTAACAAGATTAATTCCGTAAATTTCGTCCTCCAAAGGAATTTATCAGCTTTTAAATCACTCTATTCCAGATTTTCCCCCAAGTTTTAAAATGTTACCTTATTAAAAAAAAACGAATAAAGCCCCAAGGTGTAAAATTTCTTTCTGTATTACGGATTACAATTATTTTAGATCTTCCAATCCAAGTCGACAATTCTTGGACACATTTTATCTATAGGTTAACACTTAGGTGAGTGAATCCAGTAGGGTTAGTACACAGTAGGCTAAATCAGGCTGCCTCTCAAAAAAGGATTAATTGATTTCGTTTCTTGAATGAACTATAACAAGAATAGATTAATGCTTTCCATTGAATTTTCTAATGATAAAACTTTATTTCAAAATTATACTGATATCAGTTTGAATTCTCATTATCTATGAATTACGGCTGATTCAGCGAGTTACGAGTGGTTTATTAATTTCCTACTTTTCACATGAATCTGATTCGCCAGCTTTGTAACTTGACAATACACAATGAAAACAGTATGATGTTTGCAGTTCCGGGTAACAAATGAAAGGTTATCCAAACAAACAAAACACATTCCTATATCGCTTTTATTAATATGTCAAAACGAAATCGTTTCACTCTCTGAAACACATTTTTTGCAAACGTATCCATTTACATTAAGGCAACAATTCATTTACAATATTAAAACATTTTACATTTGAAAAATATGAGATAGTAGACTGGCATACTACAATTAAATCTGAAACGGGAAATAATAAACAGTCTGAAATTGAAATGCAAATGTTTCAGTACTTTTGCCTTTGGTTTCTGAATATATTATAGTTAATTAAAAAAAGCGCAGTTACAGTGAACCTAAAGAATTGAGCCGTTAATTATATATTTTAAGGCTGCTGTGTACTAACCCTATTGCATTCGCTCAATTCAATGGTAACCTATGGAGAAAATTGGTGTACAGTAACCCTCCTATAACACGGTAGATATGTTCCTAGAAAATGCCGTGTTGTGTGAAACCGTGTTACATGAGATATAGAGACAGTTCAAAAAGGAGGGTTACGTTCTGAAAACTTATTAAGAACAAATTTTTTTTTTTAATTCCATATAAGCAACTTAATTTTTATTAAAAATATTAATGTATGTATAACACGAAACGAAAAGAAACAAAAAAAATTCTATTTAATACAAAATTAACTTAATAAATTTCCTCCTCATCATTGTTCAGTGATATTAAGCAAGAACGTTTTTTCGATTGAACGATACCACTTTCACTTTCAGAACCATTTTTATTCATTTGGAGTTTTTTGCACCTTCATCGTCTTTATCCATTGTTCTGACCAGAAGACTCTCTGCTTCACTTTTTGTGTTGCATTTCCAGAACATTTGACGATACTCAACGAACTCTTATTCTACTTTACATCGAAGAGCTGAGGAAATTCAGCTCTTCGATGATAAAATTTATGAAATATCTGTGTTTGAAGGCGTTGGCCTAGGAAACGCAGTTAACAAATTTGTCTTATGGTCCTATGGTCATCGTCTTTAAAAAATCTGTAATTATGATTTATTTGCTGGTCATTGTAGATTCACAGTATGGGGATAGACAATTTTACAGCTCCCTTTTGAATTTTCGACTTCTTCAGCGGAAGGGTCTGCATTCAGGAAAAATGATTCAAGATTTTCAGCTAAGCTTAGACCTTCTTGTAATTTTATAGTTATAAATTAATAAATTATAATTTGTTTATACATTTTCATGTAAAGCCACTATAGTTTATTATTCTTTCCCGTCATTATTTTAAGGTAATATTGCTTTTAGATGTGTTGAACAAAAATAATGTTATCTAGTGCTATAGAAGTACAGTGTTGTACATAGGTTTTAGCAATTTTTTATCATGTTGGAGCGAAACCGTGTTGAGGGTTGCAGTGTTATATGAGGGTTCCCGCAGTTTATCTTATCGTGTTAGAGCGAAACCGTGTTGTAAGATGCCGTGCTGTAGGAGGGCTACCTGTACTATTTCCAGCTACATAAACGCTGATATAATCAAATAAAAATTGTATTTTCAGATAGCATGAACTTTTTTGTATCTTGCAATACGATTCATTTTATAAATTTCATCCGCCAAAGGAATTGATGATCTTTTAAAACACACTGCACCAGATTTTTCCCCTAAATAATTTAAATTTTAAAATATTATTTGAAATTTATTGATAAACGAAAAATGCCCTAATGTGTAAAATTTCTTTTTTATTATTGAAAAGTACAATTAAAAAAAACCTTTTTATCCAAGCCTTCAGATCTTGGACAATTTTTTCTATAGGTTTACATTGAGGGAAGCGAATCAAGCAGGGTTAGTACACAGCAGCTTTTAGATTAAATTTAATTGTGCGTAATTTAAAAAGCATAAAAAGCAGATATTGCCTCACTGCAGGGGACGGGCCTAGCTCAGTTGTCAAATGCAAACACGTCAGGGGGAGTGGCTAAAATGATCGAGTTCATTTAGTTATTCACATTTTCGTAATATATTGTTAATGTTTGTAATATATTGTTGATGTTTGTTATTTTTTATTCATTACTATGTATTGCAATCTCTTCCGAAGCCAAACGAAGACATTTTATATGATATGAAAAAGAAAAGAAGATCCAAAACTGTCATCAACTCTTTTTTTTTTCTAAAAGACGAGTACGAAAAAAAATACTGGAGGCGGAGCAAAAGTCTTATCACCCAAAGATAAAAGGCGAGTTTTAAAGTTAGCATGAACTGGAAAATACTCAAATAAAGAAATTTTACGGTCAACTGGGTTCAATGTGTTCAAGAAAACAATCTGCAATACAATTACTGGATCTGGGAATTTTCAATACACAGAAAAAATTGTGTAAACCCTCTTTACTGACTAGATACAAAACCCGTCGTTTACAGTTTGCAAGACAAGTAATGACTTGGGAGAAGTAATGGCTGCAGGTTATTTTATCCGATGGAAAAAATGGAACTTAGATGGTCCTGACGGCTGGAGGTATTAGTGGAATAATTTGAGAAAAGAGAAAGAAATTTTCTCAAAACTTCAATCAGGTTGCGGATCCATTAGGACATGGGACTACTTTTAGTTTAACATTGTGGGGTTACTTTCATTTCTTTCAGGAAAAATTAATTCAAAGACATCTAAAAACTTTTTGACCATCTTTCACCTGTTGCAACACTTCTGGCAGAGGAAAAATGGATTTATCAGCAAGATAATGCGCCTATCCACACAAGCCGTAGGACAAAACTCTTGTTCCAGATGAAAAGTATTGAAGTTTTGTTACAGCCACCCAGAAGTTCTGATCTAAACTCTATAGAGAAGTTCTGGTAAGATCTAGCAAGACGAGTTTACAAAAATGGAAGGTATTTTCCCTCAGCTTCGGAACTCAACATCGGATCTACGATTGAAGATGAATGGTGCAAAACCAGTCACGAAATGTGCCAAAAATTAATAATGTCCATGAAAGAGAATATTTGCGGTCCTTAAAAGCATTGGTGGGTGCACAACATAAAAAGTATTTGTTTCTTCGTTAATGTATTGTTTTTATTTTGCTGTCCTTAAAGCTTTTATACAGGCGGAAATTGTGTTTTTTTGCATAATTATTTTGTTTTTGTAATAAAATACCTACAGATAAGTTTTTTGACTTTTTATTAGCTTTTGAACTTTATGATACACATTATAGTAAACTTTTTTTAAAATATAAATCCTGTGCTGCCCCTTCGAAAACCCGTGATAAAGCACATAGTGTGGGAAAAGTTTCACATGTAAAAGGCCCTTCTGTAGTGATTATGAGGGAAAATATGGCCAAGACAACAGTAAACACACAGACGCTGTTCGTTGTGCTTACAAAATCTCTATTAAGCCAAAATTTAACACTAGCGGTACTTAAGTCTCGCTTGAGTTTAAAAAAATTGAAGTCGCTATGTAAGATTGATTTCAGTAGTAATAAATATTAAAAAATATTTTACATATATTTTTAAGGATAAAATAGTGGCAGTAGTGTTTTGTATTAAAATATAATTTTTAAAATTATTTTTGTAAGACATAAATTATTTACACATTTCAGACAGTTAGCTACAAGTTTGCAGTTTGTCGGGTTTGACGGATTGATAACATGTGCAAATAACTTTGGCATTCTTTCAGCAAATTCTATATCACCATTGCTTCTCATTTATTGTTAGTTCAGTGATATGGTTTTTAATGGACGAGCTGTAACGGAAACATAAACTTCCACAACACTCCTGTCTATTTATAAATGTTCAAGACTATACAAAACACATTTATTTTTCTATTTATTTTCTTATTTATTTATCTATTATCTTATTTAATTATCTCATTTATTTATCTATTTTTTTTTGCGAATGTACATTAAAGCATCTTTCAGTTATTGCAATTCTTGACAGACAATAATTAAGGTCTTTTCAAAGACCTTAATTATTTCAAGAAACCACAAGGGACAAGAAACCAAGAGGCCTTTGATAGTAAATTATAAGACATGTGGGTTTTACTGATGTTATTTGATAACTATCGAAGCTTTTTGTTCCCCCACTTTCTATTTTCCTCTCTACTTCCGTTTTTCACTGATCACTAAAGTTTTATGCATTGCTATATCATCCCAAGGTGGAAGGCCCAGCCCATGCACTGTAGTTCCCACTACTCTTCCTGATCTACTTTATTTTTAAAAATATTATTAATAATATTCGTTAAGAATTCATAATTTTGATTTACACTGATTGATTCAGATTTGTTGGTTGGTTGTGTCTGCTAAAATGTTTTTCCCCTTTTCCAAAATTTTCTCTTTTTTTTTCGCAATTTTTAGTTTTGAATTTTGAAATTCTCTCTGTTCTTTATTCTCGACAGATGGGAAGTACTTATTTGGTTACTGGGCGCTCCCAAAACGCAAATAGCCTTGCCATGGATTTCTTATCTTGAATAACTTCTTTCTCAATTTTTACCACGTTTTTATTAACTCGATTTCTTGTTTGTCCAGTACAAATCTTGCAATTGATTTTTAACTAACTTACCGACTAGCTAGACATTTGAAACTTTTAGAATAGCTCAGAACACGATGCGATGCATTCTTCTAATACTTTTAGGCATATTTAAGCAGAAAAATCCGCAAGGTGGAGCTTCGATCGAATTCAATGCTTGCACTTTTGCGTAACGGCGTTTGACGATTTTGATAACAGAATACACGTGAATTTGTTTACGAAAATATTGTGCGAAAAATTTTAAAAAATATATATAAAAGTTAGGAGTTTATAAAGTCTGTGGATAGTGGAAACGATTAAAAAGTGAGTAAAATTAAATAAAAGAAAGTGAAAAAGAATAATTAAGTGAAGGTTTGTGCAATTAAGAGAGAAAAGGAGAGAAAAATAAAAATAAATACAAGTGAAAAATAATTAAATAGGAAAGTATTAAAATTGTGATTTGGTGAAATAAGAGGTCTTTCCAGTAAGGGCCTGTTCACATAGGAGTCTGTTGCGTTGCGTTAAGGAAGAGATGACGTTGAGATGAAAGTAAACCAATCATAGGCCTCCAAATGATTAGCAATGAAATTTTTAACGCCTATGATTGGTTTGTTTTCGTCTCAACGCCATCTTTCCCTTAACGCTACGCAACGGACTCCTATGTGAACAGGCCCTTATTTTGCGGCAGTCAAACTCTTCGATGCGCAGTCCTTCCAAGGTTCTAAGGGCCTGTTCACATAGGAGTCCGTTGCGTTGCGTTAAGGAAAAGATGACGTTGAGACGAAAATAAACCAATCATAGGCCTCCAAATGATTAGCAATGAAATTTTTAACGCCTATGATTGGTTTATTTTCGTCTCAACGCCATCTTTCCCTTAACGCTACGCAACGGACTCCTATGTGAACAGGCCCTTAGTTTGCGGCAGTCAAACTCTTCGATGCGCAGTCCTTCCAATGTTCTAAGCGCCTGTTCACATAGGAGTCCGTTGCGTTGCGTTAAGGAAAAGATGACGTTGAGACGAAAATAAACCAATCATAGGCCTCCAAACGATTAGCAATGAAATTTTTAACGCCTATGATTGGTTTATTTTCGTCTCAACGTCATCTTTTCCTCAACGTTACGCAACGGACTCCTATGTGAACAGGCCCTAACTCTGCTGAATGCGACGTAAACTTGTCCTTGTTCTTTTTCCTTGGTACATACTTGCATTTCGTGCACAGTGCAGGCCGGTCATTTTCATTCAAGTTGATGGGATAATTCATCAAAAAAATTTTAAAAAAGTATTTATTAACACATAGAATTGTCAAGTTTATATGATTCAACAGAAAATTTTAAAACGTGGTGTTGTGAAGCCGAGAATTACGACTCCAAAATGGGAAACCGTATCGGAACAAGTGGTAGCAAATTAGCGAATAGTTAAGCCAGCCATAAAAAGGTGAAACAGGAAATGCGTTGTGTATTAAATTAAGTTACAGAATTAATTCCAAGTAACAATGTGACATGAAAGATAACCCAGATAGGTTGTCTCAGGTAACATAGATTAAGTAGAATATTTACTTTAGGTTAACAGCACTTAGCTTAGCAAGAAAATATTTAACCCTACATATAGCCTGACCCACGTGCTAAGCATGTTACAATACTCAAATTATTCATACCTAGGAAACAATATCTACAACAGTAAATTAAACTACAGACAAGGGGTTTAAGGAGCAAATAAGAAGTTTATTTTAACTAAACATAATGAAAAAGAAAAGGGAATACTTAATTGTATACGGCCATGCCATACTCCTCGCCACCACACTCAACACCCGCTCCCAAAGCGCACCAACCTCCAACGAGTCCAAGGGCTGTCTCCCGCTACTTTTCGAAGCTAGCCTGACATGCGCCAATCTGTACTTCGCGCCTGCGCAATACAGGCTCAATACACCAGATTTGGCGTGCATCGCCTTTTTGGCAATAAATCATTTTTCTTTTCAGCCAATATATGACGGTTATGAGAGACAGTTATAAAGACCTGAATATTAATGGATATACTCCATGAGTCTTTATAACACTCTCCCCCTTCACCAAGTGAAGAAAAAAACACATGAGGGAAAATTTCCCAAAGAGAGCTGAGTTAGAATTAACAATGTGCTAGGAGTGGGAGCTGGCAGGCTTACAAAAAGTTACATTGAAGATCCTTTGGAAAAATGTGATCACACCAGTGCATTACAATGTATTACATTGAAGACCCTAGATGAGGGAAAAATATCATTACTGCTCATATTGAGTCTAGTTTACAAAGGTACACATTGGAGATCCTAAATGAGGAAAAAATTTGTTCTCATATTGAGTCTAGTTTACACTGGTATACATTGGAGATCCTAAATGAGGAAAAAAATTTTGCTCCTACTTTTGATTATATGACCATAACATTACACAGGGTATGTACATTATATAAAAGAACATTAAACACTTCACGTCGGCTGGCCAGCCATTGAAAAAACAAAGAAAAAAACAAAAAACAACCCTGTAAAAATTCACTTAGAAAAAATTAAAGTTACATTGAAAAGCAATGAATGTCAATTGCAAAAACTATGTGTCCTAGATAAACAAAGACAACACTAATAACAGCCAACATTGTGACAGAGAGCATGGTGTCATACACAAGAGTGTCATTACTATGAGAAAAGTTTCAAGACACCTTGGATGAAGAAAATAACTTGTAACACAGTGTATCACACTGTACCATGCATATTACAAACAGTAAAAACAAATGTGCATAAACACTTAAAAAAACAAGAGCAAAATTTGTGTTGGGATATACATTATGGTGAGTATATACTCTAGAATCATAAATTGTAGGACACTATAATAACATTATTCACAAACAAATAAAACAATATAACACAAAAATACATGATTATATACAAGAAACAGTTGATGCATTACCCACTTCACAAAGCTAACAGGTGAGTTCATTCAATATGGAAACTTATAAAAACTTCACCTATATGCAGCAGGTGATGTACAACTGCAGGAGATAGTGACCATGTTGAGGTCGAGAACCTTCAAACCTGTATACAGTACATAACAGGATTCGATACTTTTCTGGAAAGCATATGCAGCAAGAGTCCTAGTCCACACAGGAAGACAGGCAGAAGAAGAGTTGGACGTGCCAATCGCTGGGTTGTCCATCAACTGGAGAAGACGTGCGCGCAAACATCTTTACCAGAACCTCATCTTCTCGGCCTGAGGTTGTAGGGGCAGGGCTTCTTCACTGCAGTAGGAATTTCTGGCATCTTGGGGTCTGTTGTTTCTGGCGGTGGAGGACTGGCATGGGAGAGACCAACTGGATCCTGGATTTCAGTCGATTCTATCTGGAGCTGAGGAGTTTCAAGAAGCATTGATGGCTGGTGGAATGACAACTGCTCGTCTGCTAGACTTGCTTCTGGGACCTGGAACTCATCATCTGGAGCAGGAGGAAACAGTTCTCCATCAGGAAAGTACCCCTCAGTGGCATCCATGGAATGGTCATCCTCTGGAACCCTTGAAAGACTGGAGTCCAGCACAGGATCTGAAGAATTGGACACTGGAACAGGCATCTGGGCAACTGGATGAAGAGAACTAGGGCACACAGAATCATTAGTAGTGGGAGATGGATTCGTCTGCTTCTCTAATAAATGCCCTTTACGAGCTGGGGCCTTTATCAGCCTGTTCACATGGATGAGCGAAGCCTGTGATATTCTATCTTCCAGTGGTCGAATGACCACAGTCACATTTGAGCGGAATTTCTCAATTAAGAATGGTCCCTTGAGAAATTGGGTGAAGTGAGTTTTATATTTTACATACACAATGTCACCCTCCTTTAGCCTTGTGTCTCTTCTTGCTCTATTGAGCTTCCTGTGAGAGTTTGCTTGACTTATGGATGTATTGTTGAAGCACAGTGACCAAATGGCTTTAGTTTGTGCCACAATATTATCAATGAGGGACCCTTTGTCAAGATGAGGAAAGTCATCGAAGAATCTCTCCGAATCAGTTAAGAGGGCTAAAGCTCTTCCAAAATGGACGACTGCAGGGGAGTGACCTGTCGTAAAGTGGATGGTAGAGTTGTATAGTGAGGCATGTATTAGGATGGCTGTGTCAAATGGTACACCTTGGGCTTGCAAAGTTGAGATCGACGACTTGATAGAGGCATTAATCCTTTCAGAGACTCCATTTGCCTCAGGATGGCCAGGTGATGAGTGTGCCAATCTGATTCCAGCCATATCCAATAGCCTTTTGAATACCACAGAGGTAAATTGTGGGCCAAGATCAGTAAGAATATGGCTTGGTCTGCCAAACATGGCAATGTACCTAAATATAGCCTTGGTTACCCTGTCAGCTGTGGTTGACGGCATGTCCTCTAGGACCAAAAAGCGACTGAAGTGGTCAATTATGGTGAGGACCGAGTGACCATTGCGGAAGGGACCAACAAGATCAAGTGATACAAGTTGGCCTGGTGCAGTAGGAAGTGGTGCAGACTGGACTGGAGCAACCGCCACTCTTCTTTTTTTGTGAAGAATACATTGTGTACATGAGGCTACATAATTGACGCAATCCATGTATGCGCCTCGCCACCAATACTTTTTGGCGAGAGCCTCGTACGTCTTTGCAAGTCCAAAGTGGGACAAATGGGCCAAGCGAAGTGCCTTTGGCCTGAGAGCTGACGGTAACACAATGTATTCTTCTCTCAATACACCCTTCTTTCCAGCGTAAAATAATAAGTTTGACTCTGGGTGGACAAAAAAGTTCTTGGGCACATCCTTCGCCCTGTTGATTAACTTGTTGAAAATTTCTGAGAGTTCCTCATCCCTGAGCAGTTCCTTCAAGATTGTTGCTGAAGAGATTTCATTCTCTGGGTCAGCAACTTCTGACGTTATGATGGTGAATATCTTTTGTAGCTGCTTTGCAGCTTCACACTTAGAGATTGAACCGTGTGTGTTTACATCCTGAGGAGTGGTGGAGGAGTGGGAGGAGGCAGCAAAGGGAGGCAAATTAGGTTTAATATGAACATTACTATTGTGGGTCAGAGCAGAAGTACAATTAATTACCTTAGCATGGGTATTATCAGGTACAGAAAAATATGAGTTAGAGCAAGAACTAGGCTTTACAACATGAGTAGAAATACAAGTGTTATTGCTATTGACATTATTTATAGCATTTACATGAGATACCTTATGAGGTGAATTATCTACCTCTATAGAATCACTATTATCATACAACATATTACTATTATTATTATTAAGTACTTTATCATACTGAGCAGGTTCCTCAGAATCCAAAGTAACTACAGGTAAAATTTGATTTGAATTAATTAAATTAGCATTGGTATTAAGGTCTTGGGTTATAACATTAGGTGTGCGAGAAAAATAATCTGGTAACACATTAGAAGTTCCACTGACATGAATAAATTTAAAAGAATATTCAGATAGAGACATTAACCATCTTGTGGTTATGGATGCAGGAGAAGTTGTTTTCTTATAGTGCATAAGAGGTTTACTATCTGATAAAACAAAAAATTCTCTATTATACAAGTACTGTTTGAAGGATTGCACACCTTTTGCTATAGCCATGAGTTCTAATTTGAGAGCAGGATAATTCCTCTCAGCTTTATTTAATGATTTACTAAAGTAAGAGACAGGTAATAGCTGACCATCAAAGTCTTGTAATAGCACTGCAGAAATTGCTTCTTTGGAAGCATCAGTATTAACATAAAAAGTGTTATCAAAATTAGGTTGTCTGATAAAAGGCGAAGAAAAGAAAATCTTTTGTAGTGCCTGGAATGCATTAGAAGCTTCATCAGTCCAATTAAAAGGTACAGACATAGAAGTCATTGAAACCAGAGGGGCAACCAAATTAGAAAAGCGTGGAATTAAGTGTCTATAATAATTACAAACACCTAGGAAACGTTTCAACTGTTTTTTAGTTTTTGGAGTTGGAAATGAAGTCACCTTTATGATGTTAGAAGAAATTGGACTTATAGTGTTCTGCGACACTTTAAAACCTAGGTAGTCTACTTCAGTTTGATGGAATGAACACTTTGGAGGATAAGCAGTAATATTATTTTTAGTAAAAACAGAAAGAAGAGCTTTTAATTTCTGACAAGACTCTTGAAAGGAATTCGCACAGATGACAATGTCATCTTGATAAGCAAAGATACCCAATTCATTGGTTTCCTCAATGAGAGTATCGACTAGAGCTTGGAAAAAGGATGCTGCACTACGCAGTCCAAAAACTAAACGTTTATATTTAAACTGACCCCACATGGAAGTGAAACTCAGGCGGTCTTGAAATTTTTCAGGTAAATCAATTTGATGGTAAGCACTTTTTAAGTCCAAGGTGGTGAAGTAGCGATATTGAGCTATATTAGAGATTATGTCATTAATCTTAGGTAAAGGATAAGATGAATTCTTAATTATTTGATTAATGAGACGTAGATCCAAAGCAAGTCTGAACTTTTGTGGAGCAGAAGAGTTTAATTGCTTCTTTTTAACAAGCAATATTGGGCAAGCCCAATCAGAGATTGTTCTCTCAATGATACCTGCCTCCACAAGTTCATCAATTTGCTTTTTAGTCTCAGCTTGCAAAGACTGAGGAATGGGAAATGGAAGAGTCTTAAGAGGGAAGTCATGATCAAAATTCAAATTTGGAATCACACGATCAGTGTGTCCTAAAGACTTAGACGACGAAGAAAAAGCAGTGGCATAATTGCTCAACAGTTGTGACATTTGAGAAATTTCTCCAGGATTCAAATGGGAAAGCTTAAAGTCATTAAGATTAAATTCAGACTTTCTTAAATTTAATATTTCAGGAGATGCAGTAATAAGATTTACAGATTCATTGACTGAGGTAGTTCGAGCATGAGAAACAGATAACTGCTCATCTAAAGAAGACACATGACCCAACACAGCATTTTTGTTTACATGAACTGGCTTATTAGATAAATTTTCAATTAAAATGAATGACTTAATCACCTTAGAGGATTGTTGAGTAACAGGAGTTGAACTATTATCATTTATAGCATCTGGTTGCTCATCACCAGATATATTATTTGCAATAATGGATGGATGAACTAACAGATTTGGATTTTTAACAACAGGTTCAAAGAATAAATCAGACTTTGCATTGATTATTGGAGCACTGATTTTAACAAAGGAAGAAGAATTTGGTTTGATTATAGATTTAGAAACAAGAGTAGCATTCTGAGCATTTGCAACATGAGAATGTACACCTTGATTTTCAGAATCAATAAAAGGAATGACCATATCATCAAATGTGATGGAAGCTTGCGAATTTGAAATATCCACATGAAATTTAGTAAGGAAATCATAACCAATTATGGCAGAAAAAGACTTATCATTCAAATTTGTAACAAAAAAAGGATGTTTGAAGAATTTCTTCTCAAGTTTGAAAGATAAATTGATACATGAAGAGAAATTGACAGAAGAGTTGATGGTTGATATAGACACCTGTCTAGAAATGTTTTTATAATTAAGAGATTGTTTGTTCATGTGGAAAAATGACTGGTCGAGTAAAGAGATAGAAGAACCTGTGTCAATTAATCCAATAATAGTTGTTTGAGGAAATTTTATATTAACCATAGGCAATTTAGCAGAAGTTTGAGCACTACATATCCTTTCGATGACAATTTTGCTATTAGTATGGAATACATTATCCTTAACAGGGATCTCACACTGAGTAGCAGTGGAGTTCATAATTTTGATAGCAGCAGAAGTTTGACAACCAACAGAAGAAAAACTTTGTTGAACATTATTATTACACTGCGCATTAAGATTATCAGTACCTCTACTATTTACAGAAAAATTTGAGCACTGTTGTACCAAATCACTATGATTGACATAATTAGGAATATAAAGGTCATAATTAGGACTATTAACATTGGCTGATGAGGAATACTGGAGAGACGAAGGTACATCAGCATTAGCTTGTCTCACTGCAGGGTTAGAAGAATCATAAACAAAGGAAGAGGCCTCAGGATTTAGATTCGAGTTCCTCACAGTGTGTGAGTTCTGCCTAGTAGAGTTATTTAACTGCCTGCTTCTATTATTTGGACCAGAAGATGATTGCTCCCTACGAAAATCTTTTTGAAACTTATAGCATTTTGCAAAAGTGTGACCTGTCTTATAGCAATATTGACAGACAGCCTTTGAAACTTTCTGTCTGGACTCATTTGAAGAACAAGGTGTTTGCACATATTCATTGCATTCAGTGTCACATGACAAAGTCGAGGATGATTGAATAGCATTTATTTGGTTCTTAGTCATATTCAGTGAATTGAGCTGTTGTTTGATAACCTGAATTTCAGCAAGCAGCTCTTGCAACTGCAAAGCACTACCCACAGACTGGGCTGAAGTGCTGTAAGATTCTAATTGCTGCAAAGTATCAGCTCTATCAACTGCAGCCTGGAAACATTTTATGTTTTCACTTAATAGTTGCACCTTAATACTCTGAGGGACAGCCTTAATCAACTCGACAAATTTAATCTCATTAAGGGCATCAGGATTCTTAACAGAGGGGTGTAATTTAGAAACCTGAACTGAAATTCTGTGAGCAAGATTTCTTATAGATTCAGCAGGTAAAAGAGTTATGGTGTTCTGAGGGTGCAATAAGGCAGAGTTTACAGAATGATTAGGATCAAAGAAGGATTTCAACCCTTGCAACAAAAATTCATGATCTTCTGTGTCCAACAACTCAGAAGTACTTATGACATACTTTAGAGCAGGCCCTACCAATTTCGACCTGATAAATATAGCTGTTTCAGCGTCTGACCAATTATTTACTCTCGCTAAGTCCCTGACTTGCTTAGAGAAAAATGACAATAATTCTCCATCACCTTCAAAAGGTTGAATGGTTACATTGAATCTATTGTCTACCTCGCTAGCCATGTCCAAGAAAGCAAAAAGTAAACGAACTGGACTAAAATTCTCAAGGATCACACAAAAGATAACTCGAGTTTTACATATTCAACATGTAAACAAAAAATTTGCAGAATGCAGTGAACCATAAAATGCAAGATAAGAATTCCATTGGAGATAACGTGAACCAGCAAATGACAAAATGTAACGACTTAGGAATTATGGATATAATTTAGAAAAGAAGTATATTAAAAGTTATGTATACACAAAATTAGGATACTATTCAATAATACACTTTTCAAATATTATGCTTGAGTTCACCATAGCTTAATTAGCATTAAAAAAGTTTCAGCATAAATGTCACTTATCAGTCAGAAATATTATATGAACTCATAGATATGATAGGTTGCATGAATGACACAAAATTAGCACTTTATATTAAATGAATTTATATCAATACTGAAGTTTAAAATAAAAAATTGTAATTCAAAAGGCAATGAAATATATCCTTTACACATAAAAAATCAATCAATATAACACAAATTCCAATCTTAAATACTCAGATATTCATAAAATCACTGTATAATTAAATAATTGCACATAACAAACACATAGCTTCGTTCATGCTCTATTATAAAAAAATGCATCATGTGGTACAGAAAAAGCAAACTGAATGAAATTTTAGCATTATTAACATACATATATTACTTATTAATAAAGAGAACAACATTATAACCATGGGGAATACAAAGCAGATGCATTTTTTCGTTACTCACGTAGGTTAAAGAATTTTAAAAAATGTTACCGTTAAATGAGACAATTTTAACCCTTAAATATTAAATTAATTTTAAGGACTGGTCAACCGGTACCAAATGTTGTGAAGCCGAGAATTACGACTCCAAAATGGGAAACCGTATCGGAACAAGTGGTAGCAAATTAGCGAATAGTTAAGCCAGCCATAAAAAGGTGAAACAGGAAATGCGTTGTGTATTAAATTAAGTTACAGAATTAATTCCAAGTAACAATGTGACATGAAAGATAACCCAGATAGGTTGTCTCAGGTAACATAGATTAAGTAGAATATTTACTTTAGGTTAACAGCACTTAGCTTAGCAAGAAAATATTTAACCCTACATATAGCCTGACCCACGTGCTAAGCATGTTACAATACTCAAATTATTCATACCTAGGAAACAATATCTACAACAGTAAATTAAACTACAGACAAGGGGTTTAAGGAGCAAATAAGAAGTTTATTTTAACTAAACATAATGAAAAAGAAAAGGGAATACTTAATTGTATACGGCCATGCCATACTCCTCGCCACCACACTCAACACCCGCTCCCAAAGCGCACCAACCTCCAACGAGTCCAAGGGCTGTCTCCCGCTACTTTTCGAAGCTAGCCTGACATGCGCCAATCTGTACTTCGCGCCTGCGCAATACAGGCTCAATACACCAGATTTGGCGTGCATCGCCTTTTTGGCAATAAATCATTTTTCTTTTCAGCCAATATATGACGGTTATGAGAGACAGTTATAAAGACCTGAATATTAATGGATATACTCCATGAGTCTTTATAACACGTGGTATATAAAAAGTTATTTTTAGCTTGAAATTATTAACCTTGCACTGGTAGCGCGGCGTCTCGCAGACGCTTTTTCATTTACCTAAATGTCACAGCTAACTTTTCAATCGGGTCAATAGCGATTCTCATGTTCGTATCTTGACAGCGTATCTTGTCTCCATTTCTTCCACCGAGATCTTCAAAAGAGTGTTTGCTCATTCGGAAGTAATTATAAATCTTCGATTCATAATTACACAAGTCTTCATATAACAAAAAAAATATCCCTTTTAATAATCTTGAACTCACCAGTGGGTGGACCCAATAATTTCTTTTCCTATATTTTAGATGAAAACTAAGTAAGATTACAAAATTATTTTTCTTGAGTAAGATTCAAACTCTATATCTGGACTTCTACTGTTTCAATTCCATCATTTAAATGGCTGGTCTGTGACGTTAATTTCAAGGAATAGCCGAAACCGTAACGGCACTGTCCACTCGTATGCAGCGAGCTTAGATAGTAAAATTTACTTCTTTTTTATGAAGTTAATTGTCTCTAAATGAAAATTTTGAAGCGTAAAATTGAAAATATTGAGAAAAATGTAGTACCAGACTAAGACACGAAAATTTAGTTTCACTGGACGGAAATGCCGACCAATCATCAAGGAACGGTGAGTAAGCGGTCACAAATTAAAGTAACTTACGGCATCTGCGTGATCAGATCAAAGACTAAGAAACTTATAGCATTTGCCATACCATAAACAGGTTAATTTTCGAAAATTTGATTGAAGAAAAGTACAGATCAGTTTTAAAATAGCAACCAGAGATGGATAATTAGCTCAAACAAGGAGCAAAACGAGATGGGAAAAAGTAATTCCATTACCTGTATTGAAAGCTTTGATAAACGTGTGAAAGCTAAGAACAAGAAGTGAGGAGGCATAGCTAATTCCAAATCTTGTTATTAAATCCTTCTGAGCTGTGGTCGCTCAGATGGGGGCCCTTTTATAGCGAACAAAAAAGATGATTTGATACAGGAGTTTATGAAAAATAGGATTTGGAACGGGGACTTTAGTCTCATTTATATTAGAACGAGTAGCAAGTATTCCAATCTTCGTAAGGAGTGCTTTAGTTATGTGAAGTGCATAAATCTGGAGTTAGGTTGTAAGAAGGCGTTGCATAAAAATGATATCGTCTTATTAAAAAAAAATATATATCTTATTGGCTGGGTATACATCAAATGGCAGAATTATGAGTCAGAACAGGTCTACTATCATAATACGAATACCGTGTGCAATAATTTAAAACCACCCGTATGGAATATAAGAAAATATGAGTGAGAAAGAATAAATTAATCCGATGGTTTTCGGACGAAGAAAAATAAAGGCTTCATTCCCAGTAAGTGTTCAAATGTTTTAGAAAGCAGTTAGGGATTTGCAGGTATCGTCATAAATATTTGTGATAAAGCAACGGCTCAAAAATGAGATGATACTTGTACTCGCTAAGATGGGCCAACAGTCAAGAAAAATAAAGGCTTAATTCCCAGTAAGTGTCCAAATGTTTTATAAAAGAATAGTTAGGGTTTTACAGGTATAGTCATAAATATTGTGATTTAGCAACGGCTCAAGCAAGAGATACTTGCATTCGGTAAGATGTGAAAACAGTGAAATCTTCAAGAATGGTAAAAACTACAATAAGAACAATTATAATGTTACGCCTAGTGAAAAGAAATGGCGTAAGATTAAAATTTTACCTGTAGCATTTTCTAGAAGGTCGGTATGCCATCTTTTTCCTTTTCGAGAACCGGATCTCATGTGCCTAATTCGTGATGACACTCCTTCAGCGACACCTACATTTCCTGTACTTCATTCTTCTTTGGTATATGGAGGTAAATCTTTGGTATGGAGGTTGAGACATCGTAATAATTATTAGCGAGCATAGTTAATCCATAACAGAAAACAGAGCTCCATATGTCCGGAGTCTTAGAGAATAGCTTTAAACACACCCATATTTGAAAAAATCCAACTGAGGAATCTAAGTACAGCAAACTTTTCTAGCCGACCAACCCTCAAAATGGCCTCTTTTTTCCAAACCATGACTGATCGGTAACCTTAAAGAAGTTTCACTGTATATCTGAATAGAGAACAGCAAGAAATGAGGCAGAGGCGTCATCCTATGGGAAAATTAGTAGTAACTGCAATGCATGGGCAGAGCCCTCAGGGGCAGTGGTTTCTGTTTGTGTCGGATTAGTTATCTTAGACTATCATGAGATATCTACCACTCCAGGAATGTAGGAATATAAAGTTCACGGAGTGCCTTCGTCTATAGACTTTAAGTCCAGTAAGGTAATTATAGTCAGGATACACATGCTCGGTCTAGTAAAAAATATATAAATATAGGCATTCATATAAAATAAAATAAAAAAGTAAAATAAAAGGAAAATCATTTTCAGCGGTGGATTTAATCGAGACGAAAATACCGTCATTGGAAACTGAACTCGAGACGAAAGACCATTGAGTGAACGCACTACCGACTGAACTAAGAAGCCACAGCCATTGATGTAAAAGGAAGTTATTCACATTCAGATAAAGAAATCTATCACTATTTCATGCTTAGAGACTTTTTTAAATAGATTATCAAACGTTATATCTCGTCGTATAATGTCTAAAATTTTCATTTTTAAAGCATGCACTCTAACGACTAAAGTGAACAGCACGAGGTATTTATATGACAATAAAATGATAGTTTATGCACCTGTATTTCTATAAAACATAGAAGGTACAATACAGCAATACTCTACAACATATAAATATGAAATGCATATTGCGTCATATATGACTGAATGTGGTACCTCTGAAATGAGTAGAAACATTAAAAAACCATAGGTATTGTGAAACTTATATTTCTGATTTTTCTCCCTATTTGATAATTAAAAAAATTACTAATAGTCAGCGAAAACCTGATAGAAAGATCCTTTAATGATCATCAAATCAAAAATTATTCGAATGTTGTCTGGTTGAATAAGATATTTTCCCTCAAACGTGTAGTGAATGGAAATTGCAGTCATTTTGAATCATATTTCAGACAGCGCAATTGATTTAAAACCAACAGTAGCATTAATTCAAATGACATAATAAAGCTTAGGCAGACTATGGTTTCATATCATACTATTAGTTATCAGATATAGGTTGAATAACAAAAATCTTATTTTAGGTACATCTGTTTTAGTTTTAGAAAAAAGCATATTTCATTGTAGCGTGAAAACCAATATTATTTGATATAGATGAAAATGATCTAAAATTATCATCAGAAACTCTATTGAGCTCTGAAAAATAACTTTTGAAAATAATGAGGAATCGTTAATTTATAATTAACAATATCATCAGTAGACTGAAAAGGTTTAATTGCATAATTCCAAAATTAACAGTTCTGTCTGTGCAATATTTATGTTAAACTGAATGCTTCATAACGTTTACTCGTGGTTGAAGGGTAAGTTTAACGATTCTTAAATTGAAACTGAAACTTAAAAGATTTTCGGAATATTATGTTTACAGTAATACCTGAGTAAATTCAAGTTGCCTTAAAAACATTATAAATAAATCAGTTTCAATATACTTTATGTTGTCCAATATTTATTAAAGTCTTAAAATAGTACAGAATTGCCTCTGAAAGTTTTGCTCTTGAAGATAGAAGGTGTGCCAGAAAGAACGTTCTGATTTGGACAAATCAGAATCCCCAGTACCAAAAATTCAAAGGGAGATAGAGAAAGAAATCTTTTATTCCCGGGAAAATAAAAAAATAATAAAGTATATATATATATATATATATATATATATATATATATATATATATATATATATAATTATTTTTTATTATTTATTTATTTATTTGTTTATACCCGCGGAACGTTCTGTCTGCCGCACCCTGTATATACAACTTTAAACTGGATCATTCTTCCAAAAATCAACTGACTCGTAGGAATGAAATCCAAAGGATACATTAAACACGATACTGTTATGATTATCGCCCTTTCATGCAAAACTATAGAAGTGGTCACAATTAAAAGGTCATATTTAAGACAAAATATGATGTATACTTCAATAAATTCAACAACATAGCTATGACAATGTGCTAGACTCTTTCAAATATTACTATTTGCCCGAGTGACAGAAGTGTTTTGCCAGTATGGGTTTTTATTTCTCTCGCTATTTTTAATAATGTGTTCATATAATGACCCCGTGTGGTCGTTAGACTGTGATCTTATATAAGTACCTTTGCATCGCGTTGCCACCAATTCTGTTTCAGCTACTTAACTAAGAAAAGGGGTGCAACTCTCAAAAAATACACTCTTGTTATACATATTTACAATTTATTTACACATATATTTACACACACATTATTTAGCATCATGCTGAAGTCTTCGTATTATTCAAATATAATATTATTCAATATATAATATTATTCAGTATATAAATCATTTACAATTACAACTCATTTTATTCATTATAACTTTGGCAATGCCGACCCTTACGGGCAAAAGGCGCGTATGTGAAAAGCAGGGATTTGAAAGCAATTATATTAGCAAATATGCTCACCCATGGGGCTGCTGTCGCTATCGGTTGCACTCGCCTCCACCACTTGGATACCACAGTTCGTGTAATATTTGTCGGTCACTATAGTTCGAAGAGAGAGATCAAGACAGTTCTGTATCTCGTCACTAAAAGAGTTAGGGATTTCAGTGGTCGACGATAACTCGGAGTATACGCCGGATGTCGCTCTGCGTTAATCACCTCTTTGACGATCTGCGGGTTGTTAAGCACTGATCGGAGGTCGTCTGAGCGTTCAAACCGCTATAATAGGATGTGCATACCTTCAGATAGCGGCCTAGTAGCATTAGTTGATTCGACTTTTTTTTATATACTGCACTTTGTAGCAGTGTGCGGACCTTCGCTAGGCAATCAATTTTACGTCGTCACTGGAATCTCTTCTCGGCCTTGTAGTAGCTTATTCTGTTGTTTTTTGTTTCTCTTTCGTAAGGAGCTCGCGCTGGGCATTCAATTTCGTATTCTTTGGATTCTCATCGACCCTGTAGTAGCTTAGGGCATTTGTCGTTCTTTTTGTAATAAGAGGGTCTCTTGTCGGCCCTGTGGTAGCTTAGTTTCTTGTCATTTTTTTAAAATAAAGGGCTCTCTCGAAAACGCTCTAACACTCGTATATATATTTTCTTTTCTTTTTTTTTATTGGATGTGGCCTTCTTGTCTTCTCATTCGCACCGCCCCTTTATTGGGATGAGGGACGGGCCACCTTGTTCTAGGTCATCTTCCCGGCCGCATATTTTGAAAGACCCACGATTTGGGCACTCAATTGCCGGTTTGACGAAAGCATCAGTTTCGCCATCTGTTGACATATATAGGAATCTTTTTATTATAAGTTTTTTTTTACTTCTACGCAATTTAGTATGTTTTGAAATCTGAATTACATATATAACACAACATTTAAAGAGATTTTAACAAAATAAATAATTGAGTAAATTGAAATAAGTATATTATTGAATTTTAAATTTACTTTCTTCAAATATCCACAATAATTTTTACTTATTTATTAATTAATAATTTGAAAATGGTAAATTTGTTACTTCATATTTTGCAAAGCCAACAAAAAAAGGAAAGATGATTCAATTATAAACCTATGTTATTAGTTTATTTTTCCAGTAGATAGCGTCACTAAAATTAAAGAAAACGAGATTAAAAAATCATACAAATTACTCAAGTGCATAAAATTTTTGCTATTCAATTTCGTACTCTTTGGATTCTCATCGGCCCTGTAGTAGCTTAGAGCATGTGTCGTTCTTTTTGTAATAAGGGGTCTCTTGTCGGCCCTGTGGCAGCTTAGTTTCTTGTCATTTTTTTTAAATAAAGGGCTCTCTTGAAAACGCTCTAACACTCGTATATATATTTTCTTTTCTTTTTTTTTTGGATGTGGCCTTCTTGTCTTCTCATTCGTTCGCACCGCCCCTTTATTGGGATGAGGGACGGGCCACCTTGTTCGTAGGTCATCTTCCCGGTCCCCTTCATCGCATTCGCCGCATCTGAAATGTTCCGGTGCATTTTAATTAACTCCGACGCCTGTCCGTGTCTGGGAATTTTTTTCATCGGACTGTTCCCCGCTTCTCGAATTTTGACATCAGATTTATAGCTGCTGACTTCTTAATTTTCGATGTATTTTGACACCGTATTGTTGCACTGTCCAACGCCTCTCTCTGGCACCCCGAAGCGCCGGAACCTCAAATTTGTGCCTGACAGTTTCGGTTGGGTGGTCTCTACCAATTTAGATAGCCGTCTAGAGATAACGCACATTCACATTCCGCTTATTACAGTTCAATACGCCACATTGTGACCCGAATGTGATTTGAATACGCCACAACATACAATATTTTACACATCAGATTATTGTGGCTATAAAACCAAAATATAACGTAAATAACAACATTATATTTTGAAAAATGATATTTTAAGTTGAAAATGATTAATATTTTTAGTTTCATGTTAAATTAATATTTAATTTTGTATTAGCCTTTACGGAATTCATTTTGATTATTTCAATTAAAAGGAATTCCGTAATGAATATATAATATTCCGTATGAAATAATGAATAGATTAATTTTTTTATTACTTATTACAATTTTATTGCTTAATTAGTTGTATAATTTTTAAATGTAATGTTCCCTTTTAATTTCTTTTCACGGCTGCTTCAGGAAGTACCCTGCGTAAGAAAACTGCAGTAATGTTAGTTTATTTTATGGCAAAAATAAACTTTATATTAAACACTTATATATAAGTAAAAAAATATGTAAATAAATAAATTCATTTTTTTTCTCTGTTTCGATGATAACTGATAAATGTATTGCTATCAAAACATTATCGGGTTTAATTAAATTACAATAATAAATATCTTAAATTTATTTTATTTTTTATTTGTTACAATTAATTTTTTTAATCATTGGTATATTTTTCAAGTGCAATCTTCATTTAAAAAATATAAGGACTGCACAAACGAGTACCTTCTGTATGAAACAGGGAAATTACAGTGATGCTTTTTTAATTTAGGACTAAAAACAAAGTAGGTTTATAATAATGCAAATATATATGTAAAAACAACTTAATGTAAAAATGGAGATATATTATGTTTTTCTGTTTTGATTATTACTGAAAAATATATTGTTTTTAATACATTACTAGGTTTATTTAAATTGATATAATGAATAGTTTAATTTTTTTAAAAATTATTACAATTTTATTTCTTCGCTAAGTCGTACAATTGTTACATACAATATTCACTTTTTAAAAAATGTCTGCTGTTTGAGAGGGTACCCTTTGTAAAAATTAAGAAAACTACAGTGATGTTATTTTGAATTAAGGCTAAAAATACATTAGTTTATATTAAAAAAATGGATATAAGAAAAATCAACTTAATGCAAAAAATGAAAATTATTTTGATTTTTTGTATTAATGACAAATACATTCCTTTCAATGAATTACCGAGTTTATTTAAATTTAAATAATGAAAAGCTGAAAATTATTTTATTTTTTGACTTGTTCCAAGTATATTATTTTAATTTATAGTATATACAATATATATTGAAATGCAATCTTTAATTTCAAAATGTTTTAAGGACTGTATGAGCAAATACTCTCTGTAAAAACCAAAGAAAATGCAGTAATGCTTGTCAAATTTATGACTAAAAATATAATATGTTTATATTAAAACTTATCTATAAGTTTAAAAAAATATGCAAGTATGGTAATATATTTTGTTTTTTTGTTTGAATGACAACCAACAAATTTATTTCTTTCAATACTTTAGCTTTTTCATGGACTCAGAATAATTCTGACTCATTCATTTAGATTACGGGAAACAGCCGTTATTTGCGCAAAAGAGTGCAATCAATTAACTGTTAAGCGAACTCAACCTCTTCATCCCTCGAGACTCATATACGTCTTTTGCGGTTTGAGATTTACAGCCTAGTACTGTTAATGTGGCCATATTATAGCCGGAGACAAAGAACTAAATAATTATCACCTGGATAGAAGAGAAAAAAAATATCTTGCATTTTTTTTTCTGATTTCCCGTTTAAAAATTTTTTTAATATCCTCGTGCAACTTTATCATTCTGGGTGCAATTAAAAACCCTGTATGTTATAAATACAGAGGCTGTTCACACAATTTTTAGACGATGTATATTGAATTCACAAAACTAAATTACATAAAATTCTTGTGTTTTAAATGTTCTATTTGACATCCCTTAGTCTGAACTATCTTTCGACACCGCAATTTCCAGGATAATAATGCCTTTTAAAGTGTCAGAAGAGGTATTCTATCCCATTCTTCCTGAAAAGCTTTCCAGAGTCCAGTAAGGGTTTTGGGAGGACGTTTGGATAATTCAGATTTTAAAAGTCCGAAAGCACAAAAATCCATAGGTGATACATCGGGAGATTTTGTAGGGATATCAATGAAGGGTATGGCCTTCATACCAGTTTTTTGTTCCATTTCTTTTAGGAAATTTACAGTAGATTTTGATGTGCGACTGCTAGCTTTGTCCTGATCTAGTCTCACAGATTGATGGCACTGTGGGTAAAGCAATGGTATTTCATTCAGAAAAATTCGCGATAAAATATGTTCCTGATAGTATTTGGAGTTAATCTTGACATTTTTTTTCCACTCATTACTGACTTATTTTTAACTTGCCATTGTAAGAAAAACCAACAACAATCATGAATCCCTTAGAGAAACTTTCTTTCGATTCTTTGAACCATGTACTTAAATTTTTTTCTCCCCTTTTATGATAATAAATGGCTCTTTTTTTTGTTGCAATCATTTAAATACACCCATGATTCATCTATTGTGACAATTGTTTTCCATTTTTCTTTGGATAAGTGTTTCTCATATAGAATTCTGCAGCGTGTCCTGCGTTCAGCGATATGATTTGGAAGAAGACGCTGCACATTGCGTTTTGTCGCTTTCTTAAGATTTAAATCAACCTTTATCATTTTGTTTACAGTGGACACCGAGCATTTTAAGGATTTTTCAACTGTCCTTTGACTAGGGGGATTTTCTTTTAACATTAAACAACGTACCTTTGCAATAGTCGAAGATGTCCGTTTTTTCCTTGGATACTTGTTTGGAATTTTTGTCCCACTTGTGGCTCAAATTTGACGTTTTTTCCTTTCTTGTTGACGATATTACCTATCGACGCTTTAGATATCACAAAACCATGACTCTCACATCGTTTTTGGATAACGGAGTATGCATATTTCTCTTCAGAAAGAGAATAAATGTAGCCTTCGAACCACTGCTTTGTTCAAAACGCCATTTTGAATAAAAACAAAACTTTCAAGCCGCAGACGATAATTTTGACTTTTAAAAACATAGTACAGTTGCAATTATTTCTTTTGCAGCAAATGATTTTTTATTACCGCTTACCAAAATCGTCTAAAAAATGTGCGAACAGCCTCTGTATATATTATACTCTTTGTTAGATATATCATTTTTTATCATTTGTTTATCATTTCATATTTTCTACCACCATATTAAGGAAAAATATTCCAAAATCCTTAAAAAACAAAGATATATAAAATACTTGAACATAAAGAGACATATATAAGAAAAATATGAAAGTATAGAAATTAATTTTGTTTTTCTGTTTTGATGACAACTAACAAATATATTGCATTCAATACCTTACCGAGTTTATTTAAATTACAATAATGAATAAATAGCTAAAGCATACTGCAATTTTTGAGATTTTCTCTTTGTTGTCCTGATAAGAAAACTGTTTTTAAAAGTCCATAAAATTAAAGAGTAGATGAATAAAAATATTCAAACACTCTTCTGTATGGTTATGGCGTATGCTTTGAGGTATTGAATATACAATAGTTGATTGTCTATTCTAGTACTGTTCTCCATATTATAATAAAAGAATAGTCTTTTAACCATTTTGCATTTAGTGTATATATATATATATATATATATATATATATATATATATATTTATATCATTCACTGCAAAACCCGTTCAATTATTGAACATACTTAAAGCTTAAGCAATAATAGAACATCTCGGAACACAGAATTTTAAAAATTAGGCCTTTGGAATGTATAGACTCTATAGATTTTTTAGTTCCGATGTCATATAATTACTTGCAGTTAACCCAAGGATGATAAATATGCATGCATATTATTTTTTACCTCAAGACTAATCCCTTAACAATTTCCTATTATGGAAAGAGATTATGGCTTTTAAGATAGATTGTTTTTTCTCGTAATGGTAGAGGCGGTTAAGTATACTCTAGTACTGTTCTTAATTTATCTACGATAATTTAACAGACATTTAGCGTCCGAATCAGCGAATTTGAGAGAATCCAATAGGGTTAGTAAACAGCAGCCTTAACGATATACATAATTCATTGGCTATTATGAAAAATTTTTAGAGTCGTAGGTCATGTTTTAATTCGACCCTTCCTAATGTAATGAATTTTTGTATATTGTCACGTTCATTTTTCATTCATTGTTTTTAATACATTATAAGAATCAAAAATAAACTTACGATACGCACCAATTGCTGACCATTAAGAATTATAATGAAATTGTTTTGGTTGTCATCCGGCGGGATTTCACTTTACCCCTGTTACTCTCATTTATTAATGTATAATTTAACGTTTTATGTTTTTTTACTTCCTAAAAATCGATAATTGACATAACGATATGTATAATTCCTTGAGTATTAGGAAAACCTTTTTGGATCTTAGGTCATGTTTTAACTTGACCACTGTCATTTATTTATGTATATTGCCAAGTTCATTTTACTCTCATTAGTTTTTTAATACATTTTAAGAATCAAAATTAATCTTAACGGTATTCATCAATCCTTGACCATTATGGCAATGAGCTATATTTTTGGGGGGGGCCATCGGGTATACTTTAAGCTCGACGCATTTAACTGTCATTTGTATATATGGATACTTAAACGTTCATTTTACATTCAGTTTTTTTTTATATTCTAAGTATCAGAAATAAACGTAATGATGTACCCCATTCCTTGGCAATTATGAAAATGAACAGAAAATTTTCATGGTCGAAGACCACTTTTTTACTCTATCCTTAATTTCAGGATCATCATTGTGATCTTGCAGTATGAATAAAAAAATACGAAAGAAATTAAAATAAAAAAGGACTGTTGAATTACTAGATACGGTAGAACCTCGTTTATCCGGACTAACTGGAACGATAAGCAATCCGGATAATCCTGGAAATAAGCGAAAAAAAATCCTTCACTAATCAGACTTACCGTTTATTACTATAAAACACTATGTTTTGTAACAAACTTACATAGTATTGTTTACAGCACATTAAAAAAACTAACAATAACTTTTCGCATAATTTCTTAACAAACAATTGGTCCACTGTCTTCTCTTTCAAACACATGTGGAGTTTAAGTGAAGCACGGTTACGTAAACGCTTTATCATTAATAGTTCAGCTGGAGTGGAGTCGGGCTGACGCTCCAAGTACACCATGATGCTTGTCAACATGTGAGAAGCATCTGCATGTGTCGTTCGCTGTTGCTGTGTCATCGCTCCCTCGTTGTCCACGTCATCTTCTTCCTCAGTGACTGCTGCAGATGTGCATGCCCCTACAATTTCTTCTTCAGTCATAGTGCCGTAGCCATCGTCATTATTGTCTTTCAGCCACCCACTGACGCCTTCCATATCAACAACTGAGCACCCACTTATTGTTCCTAACATTTGCAGAAGGTAGTCTTCAGACACTTCCCCAAATCATCGCTTGCCATATTGTTGGTAGCACTGACGTGCTGGTGAATCAATGCATGCCAACGCCCCGTGAAACTCTAGTAAAGCTTTCTTAAACTCCACAAAAAGTTTTATATTACCATAATTTATTGTACAAACTATGCAGGAACAGTACAATGAATGAAACTAAAAAGCGAACATTCGGCGTACTTATAATTGCGTTCTTGTTATCATAGGTAAAAATCATCTAATGTAAACATTAAATAAAAAAAGCCTAAAAATCTGATCAGATAGTCCGGAGATTCGGATAAATGAGGGCCAGAAAAACGAGGTTTTACTCTACATTGAATTAGACATTGTGAAGTTATTTCAGACAAGGAAAAGTAGTAATTTCTTTTTCTTTTGCTACTTAAAAATAACTTCATAAAATTGCAGACAGTTCAGTTAATTGATTTCTAAGCACTAAAATTTTACTTACCACCTATAACAGAATTTCGGCGTGGGGAAATGTTGCACGAGATCTCAGTTTGACTATTTTTAGTTTAAAACCCATCCCATAGAGTAATGTTCATATTTGTGGTCTATAATTTCTGAGTTTTCGAATATATAATATGACAATATATAAACTGATTTCTTTCATTTTCTAAGAGACTTAAAAATACAATATTTCTATATTATTATACATGAATTGGCAATGGAGAACAAACTCTCTAGTTATGGGCCTGTTTAACTGAAAAAAATATGGAATTTTTTTTTATCCACAATAGAGATGCGATTCAAAATCTCTTGTTTCAAAAACGACTAGAGAATTCATAATCAGTATTAAAATAAAATACAAATATATCTGAACACACTCAATTAATATCTATTACGGAGTCGTACTCAATGTAATTGACACATTTACAAATGGAACAGCCTAATATAATAAGATTAAATTGCGGTTTTGAAAATACTTTTCGTTCTCTTTGATACACTTCACTAAGGACGTGACAGAAATCATTGAAAGTAGTTCTACTTCACATTACTGGAATAGTTTGATTGATAAATACCAGCTAGGAATTTTGGACACGCAGGTTGAAATATACTCCTAGAACGCGGAATGATGGCTTTTGAAACGTTACTATGATGTTACTAGATTGATTCGTCGAAAATTAACGATTTAGTTCCAACAAAACGTTACTGTGTGTGTCCATTCTGTCACAATAAGGACATGAAACACAATCCATGTTGGTCTGCAATGTTAGACTGTCATATTTTAGTATTTACAGAATAATTTAACTCACTGACTGATTATATCGTGATGGTTGGCGACATGTGACGAACGAATGTACTAGATACGGATAGAAATGCACAGAGTTCTTTAAAGAAAGGATTTTTATAAGACAAAGACAAATGATTTGGTATCTTGGATTACCACCGTCAGGAATAAAATGTTTTTGAAAGGATGGATATCAGAAAAGTTAAATCAGCAGAATGGTCAGATCTGAAATCGTCACTTTAATTCTTAAGATCTCGCAACGTGAAGTTAAACGAGGTAAAGCTGTTAAATCAATTTGTTTGCTACTAAAAGCTGAAACTTGCGAAGCGTTTTTTTTTTGTTTGTCCCACTATCTATTCTCTTTCCCATGTTCGTTTTTTCTTTGATCGCTGATGTTTTGTGTGCATTGCTAAATTATCCTACAATGAAGGGCTCGGCCAATGGACTGTAGTTCCCATTATACTTCCCGCAGCTTCTGAAACTAAAAATTTGTAAATAAAACTGCTACTGACGATTCCATGATAAAGTTTTATGTTGCAGCAAATTATGGTGAACCTTTTTTAACCCCCTTTTTTAACCAGCATATATATATGAAGATTACATGCAAAACCAGTTTTTCTGGCATTTAGATTTAAAATATCAAGTAGGAGTTTTGAGATAAATGAGATGCTTTTATTCATATTAATAAGAAGAGATATAGGTATCGATATTTAAATTGATAAATAAATAAATAAATATATATATCTACTAGCTGAAAACCCGTACTTCGCTACGGAGTACATTCAAATTAAATACAACGGTCAATGTATGCAATTCATGCCAAATATAAATATATATTATATGACAAATACGACGATCAATGTATACAATTGATGTAATATATATATATATATATATATATATATATATATATATATATATATATATATATATATATATATATATATATATATATATATATATATATATATATTTATAAGAAAATCGTACAGGATAATTTTATAGACAAAATAATGTAGAAGAAAATATTAAAATTAATTCTAATATAAAGAATACTAAAGAATATAGTACAGTTAATATAGTACAGTTTTTAGAACATTTCTTTTACTGTATTTTAATATTTTTTTGGATAATGTCCAATCGTCTGCCGCATTAGCAAGGAAAAAAAAATATTTTTTGTTTATTTAGTTGTTATGCACGTGACGATAAATTTATTTAAAGTACCAGAAAAAGAAATCACGTGATCAGAATTTAATAAATTAAATTCTAAAAATTAATCTTTAAAAATTCACCAAAAATCAGGAAATGGAGGTAAAGATTCGAAAAAGATCGAAAAAGATCTGTCTGAACTGTTTTATATATATAGACTAGCTGAAAACCCGCGCTTCGCTACGGAGTACATTCAAATTAAATACAGCGGTCAATGTATGCAATTAATGCCTACAAAAGAATATAGTACAGTTTGAGGAACATAATATCTTTTATTGTATTTCAATATTTTTTTGGATAATGTCCAATCGTCTGCCGTATTAGCAAGGGAAAAAAGTATTTTTTTTGTCTATTTAGTTGTTACGCACGTGACGATAAATTTATTGAAAGTACCAGAAAAAGAAATCACGTGATCGGCATTTAATAAATTAAATTCTAAAAATTAATCTTTAAAAATTCACCAAAAATCAGGAAATGGAGGTAAAGATTCGAAAAAAATTTCATTTTGAAGGAATTTTTATGATCTTTCTCGTGATGTAAATTTTATAACCCTCAATGTATTATTTTAAATGCAAACGTAAAAAAAGTTTAAAAAACAGCTTAAAAATTTAATTTAAAAAAATCTAAGAAGAATTTTTGAAAAATCTTTCTTAGTGCACCCCTACACTATTAGAAGAATCGCCATGCATAATTTCAGCCCTTTAGGTCCAGCGGTTTGGTCTGTGCGTTGTATGTCAGTCAGTCAGTGAATGAATGAATGAATGAGTCAGTTACGGAACTGTTTTATATATATAGATATATATAGATTTTCATGATTAAATGCACGTGATCGCAAAGTTGATACCTGATCTTAGGACAGAAGTGCTATGAACCAGTAAAAAGCATAAGAGTAGGATTTCCATTGGAGTCAATGTTATTGAATCAAGCAAATATACATCTAAACAAATAGGAAACATGTAAGCGAAGATTACTGGGAAAAAATTCCTCTGATTTGTCTTGGATTGCTTAAAAGGTAGAATACTATCATAAAGGCATTGGAGACCGAGGTTTGACAGCTGGTCTTCGCAAGCGGAAGTCAGAAATGTAGTATGATTCAACACGAATGCATCACCAAATGTGTATAAGACACGAAAGAAAAGTCACTGGAAAGTAACACATCCTCATATATCTGGGATTCAGCAGTTATAATATTGTGGTAGAGATTTGGAGATGAAGGTTTGACTGCTCGTAAGTGGATATTGCAGAAGCGACGGACATATGGAAGTAACAATAATTGATGCTGGAAAGCATATGTAAAATGTTAATAGTGTAAAAGAAATTAACCTCAAAGTGTAAAATAAATTAACCTGATTGAATAATTTATTGCTTAAAGTAAATATGTTCTGGCAAGCATCCTCTCTCACTGGCTTCAAACTAAAACGAGGGAATATGTGGAATATATGTACGAGGTTTGTAAGGTATACACAAGATTCGATTCCCAAGAATCGAACTTTTGAGTGAATGAATTAAATAAGCTGCTTAAGATATGCTAATTTCGGTATACGCGCTTAGTATAAATACCATGCAGCGTCATTAATAAAAAAAGGTGGTTAGGGTTGAAGAAGGTTGTTAACGTTGATAGATAAGCGATAGGGAGCTACGAGGTATGCAGCTCTAGTCCTATCCTGAGCTAGTGCTTAGGGGCCCCGAAGTTTACGTGGCAGTACTGCTGGTTTGACTTACTGTTCGTGAGTATTGAAAAATATATTGTTCTTGAAAGCTGTATATATATATATTCCGTACAAGTAGTACGTATGCTTGTTGCTGTAAAAGCAAATTCTATATGTGCAACGAATTCAATAAACATTGTTTCATGTATAAACTGTGTTTGCATCAAATTCATTTAGAGGGCCACTTCAAATTATATACACCCAAGTCTGGGTAGAAGTGAGCTATTTACTCTATAGGTTTACTGGGGAAAAAAGCACTTCTACAAGTTTTGAATTGCTGAGCAGAAAAATAACCATCGTAAAGGTAGACGGAGACGGAGATTTGACTGGTAGTCTAGTAAGAAACCGTTTAACAGGCAATCATCTGTTGTAAATATTGGTAATATCCGTATTGAAGCATATTTTAAATTATGCATAGCAGAAAAGAAATAATAATCGTCAAATAATGCACTAGTCATCATCCTATGACACAGGCCCTAATGAAAGAGAAAAGAACATGTCATGGAAGTCAGTTGAAATGACTCTTCCTCAAATAGTTAGGATAAATTTAGAATGCCTTCCAGGCTTCGAAATCTGGATTCGAAACCTATTTATGTCTAAAGATTAGTATAGATCGGTGATATGGACAAAAGTATTATGCCTTGTACACATCATTTAGAAAAGGAATTAATTGTTACATAGAATGTAGAAAATTTTGAAACTCCTACAGCCAACACCATTTTAGCTTCAAAATTTTAACAATTGAATAAAGTTAATTTATTCCTTTACGTTGAAAATACTTACCACCTGGTAATAAAGTCGTCATTCAGGATTTGAAAAGAATTTTGTAATAAAGATAGTTGGTATTAAATCCAGTTTATTTATTGCTGATATTAAACTAAACATTATTTAGGACGATTGTATTTATTACTTCCATTGTCAGATTGATAAAATTTACAGACATGAGATTTCACATCATAAGTATTAGTATACAAGAAACGAGAGATCAGTTATCATAAGTAAGTATCGTGATCAGTTATCATAAGTTGTCAATACATCATAACTAAAATATCCATAATAAAAAATCCTTAATAGCTCTCAAGGCTTAAGTACTGGTAAAGGATACGACTTAGGGCTTAAAGTTAACGGGGGTGATTAATAATAAAAATCCTGAATAGTTCTCGGGGCTTACGTAATGGAACAGCTTATGACTGGGAGCTTAAAGTTAATGGAGATGATTCTTATATTATTGGTCATCTCTGCCGTAGCTAACTTTCTGTACATCAGAGAGGATTTCACGTTTCTTGTATACTAGCATTTTAAAATATTTTGTTAAAGATAAAACATATTCCAAGTACAACGTAAAGTTTTAAGTGATTATTATTTTTTAATCTCTGATACGTTTCTTTCGCAAAAGGATACTTAAAACTAGTTTAAAATCGATTGGTCTGTCATCAGCTATTTAGTTTTGTAAACTGGTTAATTGTACTGGTTATTCAGCAAATCTTATATTCGACAACATTGCTCAAGTCTGCTGTGTACTAACCGTAGAACTAGTACACAGCAGCACTAATCCTACGGTTGTTGGATTCGTTCACCTAAATGTTAGCATACGGAGAGAATGTGTCTACTATTTACAGCTATATAAATGCTGATAATCCAATAAAAATGGTATTTTCAGGTAGGCTGGACTTTTCTGCACCTTACAACAGGATTCGTTTTGTAAATTTGTCCCCCGAAAGAATTTAGGAGAGTTTAAAACACACTAGACCAGATTTTTCCCCAGAATAATTTAAAATTAAAAATATTATTTGCATTTTTAAAGCAAAAATAATTTAGTCATTTAAAAAAAAACGAAAAGTGCCCCAAGGTGTAAAATTTCTTTCTCTATTACCGAGTACAATTTTTGAAAAAATTTTCAATCCAAGTCGCCAACTCTTGGACTCATTTTCTCCATAGGTTAACATTGAGATGAGAAAATTCAATAGGTTTAGTACACAAGAGCCCTAAGGAAATAAGATTTTGTGGGGTATTTAATTTATTTCTAATTTTTTCTTCTAACTTATTTTTTTTAGTTATAAGTCACGTGATAAAATAAAAAAAAATATAATTTAAGCCATTACGCTTATTTATAGAACACGCTTTAGCGAAAATATACAAAAAAAAAAACACACAACACCAACCATTTATTTTATTGATTACACCTGCAAAACTACCTCCTATTTTCCCCTTAATTATAGCTATTTAACGTTAAAACGTGTACTTAGGATAAAAGGTATCCTATGACATAATACCCCTTGGTATAATATTGCATCATGGCATTTGTTTAAATTAATAAACTTCGAGTATATTATCAGAAGAGCTTACAAGGAAATTAATTACAGTTTTAAACAAAAGATTGGAAGGAAACCATTTGATAGCTGCATAATATTTTGTTTATTATGTTGCCAAATTTCTTAATTACACTCGGGTCAAACATACCTTAATCGCATAACACAAAGTCAGCTTTAAGTTTATGATGAATTCAGAATAAATGGGCCGTAGCCGGACGTCCCCTTCGGGCTTTTGTAAAAGTTTAAAGTGCACAGTACTTTTCAGGTCCTGGCAAGGCTCCAAAACGTTATACTATTCATGAATTTTCCACGTAATGGTAAAATAAAACTTGAAAGCTCGGGAGACTTAAGTTCCTCAAGACTGACATTTCGAAAAGGCTAAAACTGCATTAAATTAACATGAATTTTATTGCATGCTAAGAAAATGTCTTTATTCTTTTCTATACTCTTTATCCACATATTTCAGGGATGAGTTAAAAATAAATAAGTTTTTTAAAGTAGATTGATCACCTGATCTTAATGATGCATAAGAAATATTTATTGTACCATACAGAGATTTGATTATCATTCTAGCAGTTTATCAACTATTACTCCAAAACATATTGAAAAAGGAAAGTTGAGGGTTTTGGTTGCTCGCCAAAATATGTAACTTGTAAATTTATTTATTTTGTTTCAGATTATAAATTTTACGAACTACAGTTGTGTGACATTTACACAGAAGTTCCAAAAAAAAAAACTCACGTTGATATTAGTAGAGAATTGAAATTCGATGTTATTTCTTCCAATTTTGCTCTCCTTTAGTTTGATATGATTGTCGACTGTCGACGCCGGTCACGAAAATCCAGAGTCTTTCGACGGCCACACAATTGCAGTAGGTTCGATGTTATACTTGAATTATTCTCTTCGAGATAGACACGTTAAACTAGGGATCTTCAACCTTTCACATTCAAGGATCACACGATTCAAAATTTCAGATTTGAAGGTCTTATGTTTCCAGAGGTACAGTGATCAGCCAGTCAGTGAGTCGTATTTAGCCTATATAGATAGAGAGATGGATTTAAGGGAACAAGGGACCTTCAATATCGTTCTTCTTTAAATTTCAATATTTTACTCTATATACACCATGAGTATAATTAATATTATTTTCTACTATACTATAGATACTCAAAATTCACAACTAAGTATTTTGGGGAGGAATAAGACATTATTTATCAAAAAATTTATGAAAAATGCTAAAATTTTTCAAAAAGCTCCATGAGTATTCATTTTCTTCTGATATCTTCCAAATTTCTCAGAATTGTTAATTGAAGTGTTTGTCACAAAACTGTGCATAATTCTTTGAAATCACAAATATTTTTCAAATTTATAGACCATAAATTAAAGTAAAACATAAAAACATGAAAAAATAACAAGCAGATTATAAAAAAAACTATATTTAAGACTTTTGATTCATACAATAAATAAATAAATACACGTTTATATTTACATACATATGGTAAACTTCTAATACAAAATTTAAGGATTTTAATTACTATAGAATGCGCATAGTACATTTTGAAAAACTGTAGCATTTTTGAAAAAAGTTTTGAAACACAGGTATTATTCTGCCAAAAATTCTTTATTTTGAATTTTATGGGTTTTCAGTGTAGTAAAATAGAAAATTAATTATTCTCAATTTGGCTAAATTGGTTATTAGAAAAGGCTAAAACTGCATTAAATTAACATGAATTTTATTGCATGCTAAGAAAATGTCTTTATTCTTTTCTATACTCTTTATCCACATATTTCAGGGATGAGATAAAAATAAATAAGTTTTTTAAAGTAGATTGATCACCTGATCTTAATGATGCATAAGAAATATTTATTGTACCATACAGAGATTTGATTATCATTCTAGCAGTTTATCAACTATTACTCCAAAACATATTGAGAAAGGAAAGTTGAGGGTTTTGGTTGCTCGCCAAAATATGTAACTTGTAAATTTATTTATTTTGTTTCAGATTATAAATTTTACGAACTACAGTTGTGTGACATTTACACAGAAGTTCCAAAAAAAAAAAACTCACGTTGATATTAGTAGAGAATTGAAATTCGATGTTATTTCTTCCAATTTTGCTCTCCTTTAGTTTGATATGATTGTCGACTGTCGACGCCGGTCACGAAAATCCAGAGTATTTCGACGGCCACACAATTGCAGTAGGTTCGATGTTATACTTGAATTATTCTCTTCGAGATAGACACGTTAAACTAGGGATCTTCAACCTTTCACATTCAAGGATCACACGATTCAAAATTTCAGATTTGAAGGTCTTATGTTTCCAGAGGTACAGTGATCAGCCAGTCAGTGAGTCGTATTTAGCCTATATAGATAGAGAGATGGATTTAAGGGAACAAGGGACCTTCAATATCGTTCTTCTTTAAATTTCAATATTTTACTCTATATACACCATGAGTATAATTAATATTATTTTCTACTATACTATAGATACTCAAAATTCACAACTAAGTATTTTGGGGAGGAATAAGACATTATTTATCAAAAAATTTATGAAAAATGCTAAAATTTTTCAAAAAGCTCCATGAGTATTCATTTTCTTCTGATATCTTCCAAATTTCTCAGAATTGTTAATTGAAGTGTTTGTCACAAAACTGTGCATAATTCTTTGAAATCACAAATATTTTTCAAATTTATAGACCATAAATTAAAGTAAAACATAAAAACATGAAAAAATAACAAGCAGATTATAAAAAAAATATATTTAAGACTTTTGATTCATACAATAAATAAATAAATGCACGTTTATATTTACATACATATGGTAAACTTCTAATACAAAATTTAAGGATTTTAATTACTATAGAATGCGCATAGTACATTTTGAAAAACTGTAGCATTTTTGAAAAAAGTTTTGAAAACCAGGTATTATTCTGCCAAAAATTCTTTATTTTGAATTTTATGGGTTTTCAGTGTAGTAAAATAGAAAATTAATTATTCTCAATTTGGCTAAATTGGTTATTAGAAAAGGCTAAAACTGCATTAAATTAACATGAATTTTATTGCATGCTAAGAAAATGTCTTTATTCTTTTCTATACTCTTTATCCACATATTTCAGGGATGAGATAAAAATAAGTTTTTTAAAGTAGATTGATCACCTGATCTTAATGATGCATAAGAAATATTTATTGTACCATACAGAGATTTGATTATCATTCTAGCAGTTTATCAACTATTACTCCAAAACATATTGAAAAAGGAAAGTTGAGGGTTTTGGTTGCTCGCCAAAATATGTAACTTGTAAATTTATTTATTTTGTTTCAGATTATAAATTTTACGAACTACAGTTGTGTGACGTTTACACAGAAGTTCCAAAAAAGAAACCAACCTCATGTTGATATTAGCAGAGAATTGAAATTCGATGTTATTTGTTCCAATTTTGCTCTCCTTTAGTTTGATATGATTGTCGACTGTCGACGCCGGTCACGAAAATCCAGAGTCTTTCGACGGCCACACAATTGCAGTAGGTTCGATGTTATACTGGAATTATTCTCTTCGAGATAGACACGTTAAACTAGGGATCTTCAACCTTTCACATTCGAGGATCACACGATTCAAAATTTCAGATTTAAAGGTCTTATGTTTCCAGAGGTACAGTGATCAGCCAGTCAGTGAGTCGTATTTAGCCTATATAGATAGAGAGATGGATTTAAAGCAGAAAAGCGTAATGCATTGGAATACATTTGAAAACAATTTAATTTTCAAATATTTTTAGCTCCGTTTTTTTCGTGCCGATTTCAATGATACTCTGCGTGTATATGTTTCTCTCACATTAATTTAGCAGTAATCCGATTGAAATCCAATATTAAATGCGGGGTTTAGATAAAAACTTCTTTTTTTTCCGGAGGGGGGATTTAAAACCCTTTCAAATCCCAGTTGTTGTTTTTTTATAGATTTCTTAATGACCACCTAGGGCCTAACTGAAACCAGAATACAAAATTTCAGGTTTCTATATTTTATGGTTCCAAAAATAAAATAATCAGTCAGTGACTGGTATTTGGATTATATATGCTGGTTTTTCCCTTTCAACTTTGTCTTATATATATATATATATGTGATGATTAAAGCATAAGCTATAGTTAATTATATTAATGAGCGTTAAACAGTAAAATTCTATTAAAGTCCTAGTGTGTTTTCCAATTCAGAAAGTAGACTGTCTTTCGCAGCGAGAGTTCAGGGTCATTCGCTCGCACACTCGAGTATCTTACATAACCATCGGATGTTCGTGCAGAGGGGGGGGGCTCTAGAAGAGGATCTACGCCTATGTGGCTTATATAATGGAAGAGAGAGAAATTACGCAGTTCGGGGAAATCTGTGATAGAATCAAGACGTGGGTCTGTCGGGAGCTCTGGGAGATGATTGAAAATGGCGATTTAGCTGGATTAATTGGGTATTTGATTAATGTTAATTAATAAAGAGGTGTTTAAAAGTTAATTCAGTATTAGTTCTTCCACCGGCCTACTGTTTGATGACTGCATTTAGAGTAATTAGTGTGTTTAGATGGGTGCACGCCGATAGGGTCGTGACATATATATATATATATATATATATATATATATATATATATATATATATATATATATATATATATATATATATATATATATATATATATATACACTAGTTTACTTGTACAGTTCACAGCTATCATCATTTTGCTGCAATATGCATACGGAGGTAATAAGTAACTTGACAATACGTCGATC
>OU015502.1:82585033-82815033 GCA_907164885.2 Dolomedes plantarius | reverse complement strand
ATATATATATATATATATATATATATATATATTCATTAGTTTACTTGGATAGTAGATAATAATAAACAGTTAATATGTATTAGACAATAATTCGATGTGTAAAATAACTTACAGGATGAATTATTTCTTCCAAAAGATAAATTTTCTTTTTATAACAATAACTACAGTTCATAAATAATTAATAAAACAGAAGCGAATATTCTATGATATTTTATTCTCAAAGCTTATTCATTGCCAGAAAACGTCCAGAAAATCAAGTGTTTGTCAATACTACAGTGTAGCTTTTCCAGTTCTTTACGAGCGAAAGGAAAATAGCAAATACTACTTATAGATTTTTCAAAAAGTCAAAATTTATAATATTCTTCAAACAGGACTTATGGATTTATTTATAGACTTCGTTCCGCATAAAGAATACATTTTACAGGCAGAATACATTTAGGAAATCGAACGTTTTATCATTTCGGATTGACACTTGAAGATTTACGATCTGGTGTAATGTCAAAATAATCTGGTTTTTCTTACGGTGGATAACACAGAAGTATTTCGTCAAAGGTATAAATACACAAAAGAATAAATGGAAAATGTAGAAAATTTTTTTAAGTTTTCGTTAATGTATCATAGATGGCATCTGTTTCGACTTTAAAGACCGCGAAGGATAAAGGTTTATTTCCCAAAATCTGTAACGTGCATCATCGTTAGGGAGTGTCCCCTGATCTCTAATATCGCTTTTACATTTATACAGTCAGAGACCCAGAAATACAACCGAAAGATTGCGTGTAAGTGAGCATACGTCTGATCGCATATGTAAGAAAATTTTTTATGAATTACATTACTGTAATAATTACTTCTAACTTTGAAGTTTTCTGGAGTAGGATATAATTAATTTCTTTATAGGAATTTGTCGGTATAATTTGTAGAGATTTTGCTGTTGAAATATCTTTGGATACACAGTTGGACCATGTTGGCGGATCTACGTGGAAGATCTCAGAATGATTATAGAATGTAAAATTAGGGAAATGTGGGGAATGGAAATGTGGGGAATGGAAATGAGGAGAATGTAAAATGTGGGGAATTTTGTTAAAGTTTTCGTTAATGTATCATAGATGGCATCTGTTTCGACTTTAAGGAACGCGAAGGATAAAGGTTTATTTCCCAAAACATTGAACGTGCATCATCGTTAGGGAGTATCCCCTGATCTCTAATATCGCTTTTACATTTATACAGACAGAGACCCAGAAACACAACCGAAAGATTGCGTGTAAGTGAGCATACGTCTCATCGCATATGAAAGAAATTTTTTTAAGAATTACATTACTGTAATAATTATTTCTAACTTTGAAGTTTTCTCGAGTAGGATATAATTAATTTCTTTATAGGAATTTGTCTGTATAATTTTTAGAGATTTTGCTGTTGAAATATCTTTGGATACACAGTTGGACCATGTTGGAGGATCTACGTGAAAGATCTCACAATGATTATAGAATGTAAAATGGGGGGAATTTTGGGGAATGGAAATGTGGGGAATGGAAATGTGGGGAATGAAAATGAGGGGAATGAAAATGTGGGGGATTTTTTTAAAGTTTTCGTTAATGTTTCATAGATGGCATATGTTTCGACTTTAAAGATCGCGAAGGATAAAGGTTTTTTCTCCAAAACATGGAACGTTGTAATAAGTGGAATGTGAATGTGCGGCTATCTAAATTGGTAGGGACCCCCCCCCCAGCCGGAACTGCCAGGCAACAGTACGGTTCCGACTCTTCGGGGCGCCAGAGAGAGAGCCGTTTTACTATGCAACAACACGGGTCATAAAATATCAAAATTTAAGAAGGCAGCAGCAATAAATCTGATGTCAAAGGTCGAGAAGCAGGGGACTGTCCCTTGAGAAGATATCCCACACACGGACAGACGTCAGAGTTAATTAGAATGCATCGAAACATTTTAGAAACAGCCAGTGCGATAAAGGCAGCTGAGAAGTAACCTATGAACAAGGTGGCTCGTCCCTCATCCTAATAAATGAGTGGAGCGAACGAATGAGAAGCCAAGAAGGCAACAGCCAATAGTAAAAAAGAAAAGAAAAAATATATACCAATGTTGAAGCATTTTCGACAGAGCACTTTATTAAAAAATATTAGAAATAACTAAGCTGCTACAGGGCTGACGAGATTCCGAATAATATAAAAATTGAATGCCAGCTCTAGCCCCATACGAAATAACGAGAAAAACTATCTAATCTGCTGAGAGATCGAGAAGAATCAATAAGCGACGCAAACTGATTGACAGTGTGTATAGTGATACTACGTCAACTGTACAACAATGGTGAGACGACGAAGGAATCTACTGAGATAGGAGATTACCGGTACGAAGTTTGCTACGAGGTTCCGAGGTGAACGTGCATATGACCGACATCCAGTGCTGACCAACCCGCGGAACAACCTAGTGGTAACCATCACAAATCAACGTCCAAGATTTACTCCGTGTTATCATGGATCAATGAACTTTTAGTGACGAGATAGAGCTCTTTTTGACGGACTTAGTGCACAGGGACTATCAAATATTATACGAGCTTTTTGAGCACAAGTGGTGGAGACGAGATCAAGCGACAGTGACGGCAGCCCCATGGGTGAGCATATTTGTTAACAGTATTTATTTCACATCCTTGCTTATTACATACTGGCCACTTGCCCCCAAGAGTCGGCATTGCTACAGATATGATGTAAATGATGACTTGTAATACTGAACGATTTATATAATTGATAATATTAAGAATTCAGCATTATGCTAGATAATGGATATGCAAATAAATTTGTGTAAAAAAATTGTGTATATATGTAATAAGTGTGTGTTGTTGAGAGTTCTACCCCTTTTCTGAGTCAATTGCTGAAACCGAATAGGTCGCGACGCGACGCTAATTGTAATTTATACGATCACAGCCTAACGACACCGCGGGGTTATTATAAACGTTCATTCTTAGGGAGTGTCTCTTGACCTCAGATATCGCTTTTACTTTTATACAGACATAGACACACACACACAACCGAAAGATTGCGTGTAAGTGAGCGTACATCTGATCTCATATGTAAGATAATTTTTTATGAATTACTTTTCTGTAATAATTACTTGGTAACTTTGAAGTTTTCTGCAGTATGTTAAAATTAATTTCTTTATGGGGATTTGTTGGTATAATTTTTAGAGATTTTGCTGTTGGAATATCTTTGGATACACAGTTAGGCCATGTTGTCGGATCTCGTTGAAGATCTCAGAATGAGGATAGAATGTAAGACCTTACCAGCGAGTTATACTGGTGTTGCAAATTCTGGCGTAAAGGAAATTAATTTTTTTTTATCACTGCTTACCGAACTCAGAGTATCTAAATATTGTGATGATCTGAGTTCATAAGATATAAAGGAAGTCGTACCTAGAGTGCAAAAAAATATAAAATGTTCATCTTGAGCACTAAGTATTCAAACTTACAACCATCAAAATTGTTATAATTTTTATTCTTTTAAACACATACTTAATATTGTTAAAGCAAATACATGGTCTTATTTCACTTCTTTGTTAAATATTTTGACGTTTTCGTTAATGTATCATGGTTGGCATCTGCTTCGACTTTAGAGAATGCGAAGGATAAAGGTGTTTTTCTTGAAACATGGAACGTGCATTATCGTTAGGGAGTGTATTCTAACGATAGCCCTAATCTGTTATACCCCTTTCACTTTTATACAAACATAGATCTAGTTACACATATGACACATATGAAAGTTTGTCTGTAACTGGATGTACGTCTGCTTGCATATGTATCAGAATTTTTCCTAAATTCTTTTACTATAATTATTAAATTTTACTGTAATTTTACTACTTAAATAATCATTTGGTAACTTTGAAGTTTTCTGCGGTAAAATTAAATAAATTTTTTGACCGCCATTTGTTAGACTATAGTAAAATATTTCGAGATCCTGTTGTTGAAATTGTTTTGGATTCAGAGTTCGACCATGCCGGCGAAGCTATATTGAAGAACTCAGACTAAGAGTTGAGTATAAGACCATACCAGTTAGTTATGCTTGTGTTGTAAATTTTTGTGTAAAGAAACTGAATTTATTTTTCTATCATTGCTGACAGAGCTCAGAGTATCCGAATTTTATGATATTCGCAGTTCTTAAGATCAAGATGAATTCGTAGCTAGAGTATAAAAATTATAAAATGATCATCTTGAGTACAAAAAAGTTTTTACCTACAACCAGGAAAATTGTTATAGTTTGAATTTTTGTAAACACAAACTTAATATAGCTCAAGCAAACAGAAGGGCAGATTTTAATTTTGTATGTAAAATTCAATTATCCTATTTATTATCTGTCATGTCCTCACCAGAATGTTTTACAGCTTATTTCTCTTTCACGGAAACTTACTTTTGTCCATTACAATCACGGCATATCTCTCTGAGCATCCACATAAATGTTAAATTTGCTTCGCAATAAGAATTTTTTTATATTTTCGAATTGTACGCCAGCAATTTTGAACTCTAAATTTTATATATACTAGGTACCTTGCATCTCATACCGGGTTGAATGCTATATAAGTTAATAATAAAGCATTCTGAAAAAATTTCAACTGAAGAGATTACGAAGAAAACTTTGTCTATCTTAATAATAGAACAATACGTCAAAAAAGTTTTGCAAATAAAATACAAATATTATTTAATAGAAATATTTAGTAACCCTCCACAGAATATAATACATGTTACATAGAACTTTTAGGCTCTAACGAAATAAAAACTGAAAGGTAATTCAGAAATTTTTCAATCTCAATAAGACGTTGATTTTCAATTAATTAACGTATTTAAAAAAAATATTCTAATGCGAAAAGTTCATTAAAATTCAGAAAAACTTAGGCTTTGAGCTGTTCTTTGTAGGAGGATTGTATAAGTGTGAAGATAAGTGTAATGTATTATTCTCAGTAACATAGTTTATAATTATGTTTGCGGTGAAAACAATAGGAGTAGGAAGCTTTATATTTTAGATAAAAATAACTATTTTTATATAACAACTATTAATAATAATTTAATTTCATAAATAAATATTTTCGATAATTGCAGATCAAAATATTTACAGACGCTTTTCTAGTATTATTATCATCAGAGAGTTTTTTTAACAACATAATTATATAAGAGGCTGATTCCTTTTTTTTCTTCTCATATTTTTACCATGATATTATTAACTCGCTTTCTTGTTTGTTTGTGTGTGTGTGTGTTTGTTTGTCCGGTACAAATCTTGCAATCGATTTTTAACTAACTTCCCCATTAGCTAGACATTTGAAACTTTTAGAATAGCTCAGAACACGATGACAATGCATTATTTTAATACGTTTATCTATCTTTAAGCAGATTCGTATTCGTTTTCAGTTAATTTTGGTTTGTAGACTGGTGCAGCTATCTATCGACCGGGACGGGGACGAAAAGTTAAACGCAAGTTAACTTCCAATTAACTTCATTTTCTTTCAAGTTGATGGGATAATTCATCAAAAAATTTTAAAAAGTATTTATTAATACATAGAATTGTTAAGTTTATATGATTCAACAGAAAATTTAAAAACATGGTATATAAAATGTCCATTTTATCTTGTAATTATTTAAGGTTAGTACACATGTTCCACATGGTTGTATTTTTTAGAACAGACGAAACCCATCTTTCAGGAAACACAAGTTTGTCTGTCATTTTGTAAATGTCAGTAGTCCACTACTAACGTAACTGGTACTGAACCATCTGATATTTAATCGAAAGGGAACTGTTTAATTAAATGATAAGGAGTATGTCTCGTGGCGCATAATCATCCTGATATATTCTATTCAATTAAATTTAGTAAGTATGCTTTTTCTCCTCTCTGATTGCATGAAGTCGCTTTTTCCGTATTATTTCCTGTTTAAAGGGAACAACTCTACTTAAATAAATATTTTATCTGAAGGAAGAACCTGATTTTTTTGGCGAAAGACTGATTCCCTTAATGAATTTTAATGTCTGTTTATTCAGATCGTTCTCTGTGGACAATCTCGTATAAGATGTTGGTTTGCAAGTACTATTTCACAACAAAGCGTTGACATCAAGCTGTATGTGTTTTACTTTAAGGCCATTTCCAGTGTGGACACGTCAAGCTGGCTAGTATATTCCCCAATGACATTATGTACCGGTATCCCAAAAATGATCGACGATTTAAAAAATCAATTAAAGAAAAATGGAAGGCGATAGAAATGTACTGTTTGCTGCATTCTACTTATGTAAACAGGGAATTTATTCTCACCAATTTTCAAAATTAGTTACAAAGTTCGTCAACAGATGGCGCTGCTGACAGGGAAAACTGCAAAACAATGTTTTCAACATAACCACTGTTTGTAGCAACAACAGGGAGCAGTCTGAGGTCAAAATTCGCAGACTCCCGTGCAACATTTCAGTTTGAATGTTCTGACAAGCAGCAGAGATGTATTGTTCCAGTTCATCTACAGTTTCTGGACTGTGACGATGCAACTGGTCTTTCAGGTACCCCCAAAGAAAAAGTCGCATGGTGTCAAATCTGGCGAATAGGGAGGCCAATCCATGTCAGTTTGCGTATGCTTCTTACTTTGAAAACATTGTTTTATAGTTTTTCCCAGTCATCAGCGACATCTGTTGATGAACTTCGTAACTAAATTTTGAAAATTGGTGAGAATAAATTCCCTGGTTACCTAAGCAGAATGCAGCAAACCGTACATTTCTATCACCATCCGTTTTTCTTTAATTGTTTTTCAAATCGTAGGTCATTTTTGGGACACCCGGTATGTGGACTCATAACACTTGGGAGGTGTTTCTCAGAGGGCCCGCCTATGCGTATGCATCTGTTCGGGTTGCTCTCGGAGGACAATTCCAATGGGGACAAATAGAGCTTTTGGATTTCAAAACACATACCTCATTCCAAAGAAGCGGGGCATTTACGAAGTAGGTTGATTGACTGTCCTTTATTAGTGACCAGTAAAACTTTACCTTAATTCCGGATTTAGTTTTCTCTTTCCTTCATTACGCTTATTGTTTAGAAGATCCTAAATATGGCAAACCTCGAGCCCAATGATAATTGTACGCTGGAGAAGTATGTTTTGAAAAGTTTACTGGGTTTTCCTATAAGGACATATCTTATGTGTACCCATTAAACTTTTAAGATTTTTTTTGTTTTATTGCCGAAGGATCGATCTTGTGCGGGCATATAAATGTATACAGATTTTTCCCTAAAAAAAGTTTACGTGGGTTGACGTAAAGCGAACTATTTTTTATTGCAGAGAACATAGGTGTGATTACTCTAAACTCTCTGGGAATTTCTCGTAGAACATTACCAATGTGGACTCATCAATTTTCAAATCTTATCCTTTTTTAACTTTTCATAGTCTTCTCTGTTTGTTACTGTTGAATTAAAGAATGTAATTGCGCACCTCTCCATTTCTTTCCACTACAGAATAATTAGGCACTCGGACACAAAAAAAAAGAATATCTAAAAGCCGAGGAAATCTAATTTTAATGAAATTTGACTCACATAAACGCATCTTACATGATGCACCTATATCACTTCAATCGAATAAGAAAAAAAAAGTTTCGTTTGCTGATCACGTGATCTCAGCATTTTTACTAAGAGATCGTCATGGCAGACGACCTGTCACCCGTATTTTCGCAATTGTCTCTTTTCGAGTCATTATCTTGCCGGGGTGATAATAATTAATTAGAAATCCAAAATTAAAGTATACATATTCTGAATTCATGCAGGAGTATAAAGACTTTGATCATATGACAGAAATAAATTCCGAGGAACTTAAACATACTCCAAATTATCTACCGCACCATGCAGTTATTAATGAAAACACTTCGACTACAAAGCTTCGTGTAGTTTTTGATTCCTCGTTTAAAACTAGTAATAACAAATCATTAAATGATGTCTTATGTATAGGACCTAAACTCCAAACGAACATTTTTGAGAATCTTTTAAAATTTTGATCATATCCTATAGCCTTTACTGCCGATATTGCCAAAATGTACAGACAAAGTTTAACTTCAGAAGAGGATCGCCAGTATCAGAGAATATTTTGGAGAGACCCTCCTAGTGAATGATTAATTATTTATAAATTAAATACTATCACCTATAGCACCCCTTGTGCACCATAGTTAGCTCTGCGAACACTCCAGAAATTATGTGAAGATGAACAAGGCAATTACCTATTAGCTGCACAGGTAGCGTGCGAACATTTTAACATGGATGATTTATTAGCTAGGGCAGATTCTATCGAGGCAGCTAAAGATATAATACATGAATTACGAGATTTATTGCTGGCAGGTGGTTTTCCACTTAGAAAGTGGGCTTGTAGTCACCCAGAGATCCTTTTAGAATTTCCAGATAAGGACAAAGCCAAGAGTTCAGCGCATTTTTTCGAGGAAGAGTTAATTCAAAGAGTATTAGGAATATTCTGGAACTTGCGGGAAGAAACTATTCAGGTTATAACTATAACTAAGAGTCAAGTTCAAACAAAGCGACAGTTGCTCTCAGCAATAGCTCAAGTTTATGACCCATTGGGTCTTATAGCTCCAGCCACCATAATTCTTAAATTGTTATTACAAAACTTATGGAAAGCTCCAGCTTATAGCTCCAGCCACCATAATTCTTAAATTGTTATTATAAAACTTATGGAAATTTAGTGTAACTTGGGACGAAAAAATTCCCTCCCAGGTTCTTGAAACTTGGAACAAATTTCAATCAGAAATTCATCATTTTCGAGATATGTGTATTCCCAGATATATGGGTTTAAATAATAAGGTAATAAAAATCGACTTGCATGGCTTTTGTGACGCCTCGGCAAAGGCTTATGCCGCGGTAGCGTATTTACGAGTCATTTCCAACCACATTCATTTTACTCGTAGCATCAAAGACTAGAGTAGCACCGGTAAGAGAACTAACTTTACCGAGATTAGAGGTGTGTCGGGAAAATATGCTTTCTTAATTGACAATGGCAATGAAAAACTCTGTTAAATTTGCTCTATATGAAACATTTCATTAGAGTGATTCCTCCATAGCCTTAGGTTGGATTACCCCCAAACAAAGGTCAACCCCCAAACAAAGTGAAATCAGTTTGTTACTCATCGTGTGAATAAAATGCGAGCCTTAACAACTCTAGACTCCTGGAGACACATTCCAGGCAAGATTAATCCGGCCGACTATGCTACTCGAGGATTATTTCCTCTTTCACTAAAAACATGTCTGAGTGGAGGGAAGGGCCAAAATGGCTATAGAAAATTTACTATGAAAGTAAAGATTACATTAATTTAATTAATTAATTAATTTACTATGAAAGTAGAATACCGAAAATTTACTATGAAAGTAAAGATTTTCTATATAATGTCACGCAGACTACTAATGTTGAAGATATTGTGCAATCTGATCAAGAAGATGAGTCACCAGTCATTAATACAAATCAATTGGAAACTCATTTTCAAAGATTTTCTTCATACCTAAAACTATTGAGAACATTTGCATGGATATTGAGATTTTCCTACAATTCTAAAAATAAATCAAAACGCTGTGGTCCTTTAACAGTTCTGGAATTAGAGGAATGAGACACGTGTATCGTAAAAATAATTCAAAGGTCACATTTCTCAAATGAAATTAACTTACTAAGTCATAATAAAACTTTAAACCCATCAAATCAGTTAATAACATTAAATATTCTTCTTGATATAAATAATATGCTCCGGCTCAACGGACCAAAATATGTTGAATTAAAGAATGTAATTACTCACCTCTCCATTTCTTTCCACTACAGAATATTTAGGCACTTGGACATAAAAAAAGAATATCTCAAAGCCGAGGAAATCTAGTTTTAATGAGATTTGACTCACATAAACGCATCTTACATTATGCACCTATATCACTTCAATCAAATAAGAAACAAAAAAGTTTCGTTTGCTGATTACGTGATCTCACCATTTTTACTAAGAGATCGTCATGGCAGACGTCTTGTCGCCCGCATTTTCGCAATTGTCTCTTTTCGGGTCATCAGTTACTATGTTTATTTTTACGTTAATTTGTCATTGTAATTAAGTTTATTTGTAACCTTTCAGTAAAGTTGTTTAACGCAGATAGTTGATTTCTATACAGAACTCACCCATTTTTCCCTCAAAAAGTGTTGATTGGGAGATGACGGCAGTCTTCTTATATCTTTCTTACTAGTGGTCCTTGATCAACAAAAAATAAGCTTAGTGGTAATGCGTTTAGCTTTGACATGGGGGCTGCTCAGATCGATACAGTACGAACGCCATTAAGAACTTTCGTGTCTAGGCACGATATGCGCATGCTAAGTCAGTAGACCGGAAAGTCATTCTGTGAAATCTGAGAGCGTAAGAAAAGTTAAGAGCCCCCAGGTGTCACCCCTGCGTATGTTCTATCAAACTTGAGGCATCAACAGGTGGTGGAATTGTGCTGTTCTCCCAATCGAAACAACCAATGATTCTAAGAGCGAATGTCTGCATTGACGAAATGTTAGATTAATCGTAATGAGTTGGGCTTTGAACTGGGGGTGCTGAGTTCGAAACCCGATGACCGCTATTAAATACCTTAGTGTCTAGGCCGTATATGGGCACGTTAAGTCCGTAGACCAGAAAGTCCCTGTATGAGGTCATAGAGTGTGGGAGTGGGTACAATCCCCCCCCCCCCAGATTGTACCCACTCCCACAACCGAGCCCCAGGGAGTGCTCGGTTAAAACTGCGGTGTCACCTGTCTAAATCCGGTTCCACCCCTTGTTTTGTCATTATAAACCTGAGTCGCACCCCTCAGCCCTCTAGCCTATCTGGACCTGGTCTGGAATAACTTCCAGCAGGGAGAATTAAAAACAACAACAACAACAACAAATAATACTCAGATAAATTTAAATCTCGTGAACTTTAATATTAAATTAAAAATAATATGATGCAATAACTCATTATAAATAACGATTCTAGTTCGCCATGAGTTTAAAAGTTCTGAAGAGGTAATGTTTCATTCAGTAATATTTAAACTTAAAGACTACTGTACATATATATGTATGTAATTTTTTTCATGCTATGGTAATTTGTAAGTTTAGTGGGAATGATATTGGGATTTATGCGTCAGAAATGTTTAACATCACTTTTCTCCAATATAGATAATTAGCTAAATACACGACATAATACATGCGTACCATCCATTGTGTAATTTCGTTCATTTAATTATAATTAACTTTACCAGTAAAGTGATGTTAATCCTTAGAGGAATTCACATTGTAATTTGATATTCGTAATATCGTATAAAATATCTATTTCCGATTATATTTCTTTTCATTTTGAGATTTTATTAAAGATTTAATTTTCTTTTTAAAAAATCTTAGTGGGCACCTAGGGTGTTAGAAGTAGCATAATTCAAAATTTCAGCTTCCTAGGCATTATGAATCCAGAGACACAGTGATCAGCCATCTGGCCAGTGAGCAGTATTCCACTAATATATATAGAGAGAGAGAAGGGGGGGGATTTAAAAATACAAAGCGTTACACACTGTAACCCATTTGAAAATTAAAAATGGAATTTTCAAAATTTTTCAGCTCCGTTTGTTTTGGGCCAATGTTAATGAAATTCACTGTTTTTAAGTTTCTACAGCAGTAATTTCATTTAAAAGTAATGTGTATTAATCCAATTTGAAATACGGGTCTTAGAATTTGTTTTTAATCTTTTATAGGTGGAAGAAGGATTTAAGACCCTATTAATATTTTTAATAGATTTATCAGTGACCTACTAGGGATTAAGAGGAACTTGCATACACAATTCCAGCTGTCTAGGTCTTATGGTTCCTGAAAAACAATGATAAGTGAGTATATTAGTTGTTTTTGCTATATATATATATATATATGCTAGTTTAAAAAAATAGGGGAAAATCACAAAAAGAATGATAACCGCTACAAAATTAGGTCAATCTGTATAAAATTTGAATATGCTGTTAAGTAAAAGGTGCTGAACAATACTACATTATGAAAATAGTGGTGATGCAGTCGGAATACGTCATTTGCGAGGAGCATAAAAGTACTCGTTTCAGAGCACGGCGGCAATTGTATCTGCAAGGCTGAGATTAGACATCTGGCACGGCAAAATTGTAGCAATAACCTCCAGGCATCATTTGACCGAAGAACTGAGATGGCGAGATATTGGGACACTAGAGGCACGACAAAGTCAGGCAGAAGTGGCCAGATGGCTAAATGTGAGTCCGTAAGTGGTTCGTAGGCAACAATTTCTAACCATGGATTCGGCATCCAGGAGATTCAGCCAAGGATGGCCATAAGCTACGACGAATGCCGATGACCGATATTTGTCATTATGAGATTGAATGAATAGAACCGCAACTCCGTAAGAACTCAGATCCCCCCCTCTCTACAAGCTCCGGAAGGTTGGTATCAACGTCAACCGTGCGCAGAAGGCTTCACGAAGGTGGTCTTCTTGCGAAAAACCAGCCATTTGCGTCCCGGTTACGTCACGCCATAGGCGAGAACTTTTGCAGTGGGCACGTCAACATGTCCACTGGATGCGTGATAATGGAGGGCTCTTTTCTTTACGGATTAGTCCAGGTTTAGCCTCCAAAGCGATAGTAGGCGTATTTTGATTTGGAGAGAACCTGGAACTCGTTTTCATCCATCACACATCCGTGAAAGAGATGCATACGGATCAGGCAGTGTCTGTGTTTGGGGTGGTATCTCTTTGAGTGGACGCACAGACCTCCATGTCTTTGTCCTTGGAAATGTGAATGCTCACACCTGTAGAGATGGCATGCTTGATGATTATGTACGCCCTTATGCCGGGACAATAGGTGATGCTTTCGTGCTACAGGACGATAATGCGAGACCGCACAGGGCTCGCATCGATGATGCTTATCTTGAGGAGGAAACAAATCAGCGCATGGAGTGGCCAGCTCGATCTCCCGACCTGAATCCTATCGAGCATGTTTGGGACGCTTTAGGACGACGTATACCTGCTCTCAATCCTAGCTCTCAATCCTATGCATCCTCTTAGGACCCTAGCCACGCTTTCAACTGCTTTGCAAGAGCAATGGCTCTCTCTTCCTACCGAACTCATAGACCGCATAATTGATAGCATCACACATCGCTGTATGTGCGGTATTGCTTCTCGGTGGGGGGATCATGCGCCATATTAAAGGTACTTTTCCTATACCAAACTGACACGTCCGATTTGTTCATTGTATACATATGCTACTATCTATAATACCATAAATGTCTGGCGATTTCTTTTTATGCTGTTTTATACCTACCTATGTATTGTATAATATGTATAAGTTTCATTAAATTCTACTCGCATCTTTTTTAGTAATCGCTATTTTTGTGACGCTTCCTTAATTTTTGATAAGCAGTGTATTTATATATATATATATATATATATATATATATATATATATTATTTTAATTCTATAGTAGATATCTATCAACATTTTACTGCAATTTATAAAGACAATAATTCGCTCCATAGTAACATATAGATTGAATTATTTGTTTTTTTCTTTGAATAAATTTGTGTATTTGAACAGGTACTACAATTCCTAAACAATTAACAGGCAAGATTCAGATTAACAGAGCATTCTACATTATAAATTCACAAAGCTTATTCATCACCAGAAACTTTACAGAAAAAGTATTGTTTGTCAATACCACAATGTAGCTTTTCCCATTCTTTACAAACGAAAGGCAAATAGCAAATACTATTTATTGATTTCTCGAAAAGTCAAAATTTATAATATTCTTCAAACAGGACTTATGGATTTATTTATAGACTTCGTTCCGCATAAAGAATACATTTTAGAGGGAGAATACATTAAGGAAATCGAACGTTTTATCATTTCAGTTTGATGCTTGAAGATTTACGATCTCGTGTAATGTCAAAATAATCTGGTTTTTCTTACGCTGCGTAACACAAAAGTATTTCGTCAAAGATATAAATATACAAAATAATAAATGGAAAATCTGGGGAGATTTTTTGAAACTTTTGTTAATGTATCATAGATGGCATCTGCTTCGACTTTAAAGAATACGATGGATAAAGAGGATGTTCTGTAAACCAGGAACTAACATCATCGTTAGGGAGTGTCTCCTAATCTGTTATATCCATTTCACATTTATTCAGGCGTAGATCCACTTACAGAAAATAAAGTTACCGTGTTAGTGAGTGTATGTTTACTTGTATATGTAAGAGAAATTTTAATGAATAACTTTACTGAAATAATTATTTGGTATCTTTGAAGTTTTCTGCCGTAAGATAAAATTAATTATTTGACAGGCATTTGTCAGACTAAAGTATAGTACAGGGTGGTTATAAAATAATGTGAGGTATTCCTAGCCCTCTAGCGAGTAAAGTATTGGATGAAACTTAACCAAATTCGATGGACGTATATAGTGAATCATGGGAATAGTACCAAACGTCGCCAAGCTGGGAAATGTTGGTGCTTTTTCCCGGATAAAATGCATCAATTTGCATAAACGCGTTCCGTGTGGGACAAATTAATTCTGATATGTTGCGAACTGCCATGGAAAATGTTGTGCATCGCATGCAGATCTTGGGACATCTCGATGGTGGTGATATTGAACCTCATTTGTACGTAACAATAATTTGTTGTTAATAAAATTTATGTGTCCTGTTTCGTTTGACATTTAATCAGTCAGTATTTCCACTAATACACTTTTGCACCGCCAATATTTCTCCTGGTGGTGAATTTTGTTACTATTTTTTTAATCGAAATCCCATGGTCCACTATGTACGTCCATCAAATTTGGTTGTGTTTCGTCCAATTCTTTACTCGCTAGAGGGCTCTGAATACCTCACTTTATTATATAACCATCCTGTATTTAGAGATTTTGCTGTTGAAATTGCTTTGGATCCAGTGCTCGATGATGTCAGCGGAGCTATGTTGCAGTACTCAGAATGAGGATTGAATGTAAGACCATATCAGCCAGTTATGCTGATGTTGCAAATTTTTTCCGCATAGGAGCTGAAATTACTCTTTTATTAATGCTGACAGAACTGACAGCATCTGAATTTTGTGATGTTCTGAGATTTGAGATCAATATAAATTCATACCTAGCTTGTTAAAAATATAAAAATGATCGTCTTGTTAAAAATGTAAAATGAGCACAAAAAGTTTAATTTACAACAATGAATAGGGTTCTAGTTTCAATTCTCTTAAACACATACTTAATATTTTTGAAGCTAACGCAAGGTCTTCATTTAACTTCGTATGTATAATTCGCTTTTCCTATTCATTATCTCTAATGTGATAGTCTGAAATGGTCTCAGATTACACATGTCTGCAAAATTTTAGTAATAAAAAAGTGTTTGCAATGGAATGACTGAATTGTATATTATTTGGTGCACTGATTTCAAATATGACATCCATTTTACCCAATCACGTAATGATTTTTCACAAAATGGGCAAGAAAGCCTACTGTACATATTATCGGGAGAAGAGGGTCTTTTCAAAGTATTTTTAAGTGTTTTATTTACAAATGAATTGATATATCAAACAGTTGGAAATGATTTGCTAAGTATATATTAATTAGAAATTATAGTAATTAAAACAGTTAATGTTTACCATTGCTTAATGCATTCTTGATTCATATATCCTTAATGCTTTCTTTTCCTTTTCTTTGAAAGCTTATTTTGGCACTTAGTCTGTTGTAGTCAGTACTCGGGACTTCTCTGTGTAGCAACCAATAGTATTCCGCCGTTTTACTGATGTGCCATCTACCTTGGTATCTGTGCTCCATCTCCTTGATATCTTGGTGAAATTATTCACCCTGTTCTTCACTAATTGCACCAAGATTTTTGGGGAAGTATTCCAGATGCGAATTTAAAAAATGCACTTTCAAACTCATTGAACAACTCAAGTCTTTGAATTTCATTAACATATTTTCCACGATAGACTTATAGTTGGAGTCATTAACATTCCCGAGGAATTTTCTGACAACGCCCTTGAAAGCTATCCAGGCCTCTTTTTTTACTTGAAAGCATTTTTCTTTCAAACACTTCGTAGGTATCGACTTTAAAAAGTTTCTGAATAGCTGGACCTACGAAAACACCTTCCTTTATTTTTGCTTCCGGCAGTCCTGGAAAATTGTTGCCTAGGTATTTAAAGCACTCTCCTTCTTTTGATACATAGTGGACTTTGTGTTAGCTTTAACAAATTGTTTCATTGTTTCATCAAGCCAAGCTTGATGTGAAGTGACGGCAACAGGACTTTCCTGGGATAAACCAAACTTTTCTTTACTACATTTTTGTTACCAGGTGATAATGCTTTCCTTTGAGGCCACTTCTTTTTGATCCGATAATTCTTATCCCAACTGGTCCATTCACACAAGAAGCAAGGGTACTTGGTGTATTCTGCTTGTTGTCCAAGAAGCATGAAAAGCACCTTTAGATCACCGCATATCATCCCTCCACGTTCTTTATATTTCAAATGGGAGAGAATCAAAGCTAAATTCTCGTAAGATTCTTTCAGGTACACAGAATGTCCAAATGGCACTGAAGCATACTTGCTGCCATTATGCAAAAGCAATGCTTTGAGGCTTATTTTTGAGGAGTCAATAAAGGGCTTCCACTCGTTCACATCATACTGTATATTAAAATTCTCCATCAATCGATGGACACAGCTATAGCAAACCAAGTTTCTTTCTTTCTGAATCATGAGAAATAGGTACCAGGAGCAAATAAATTCTTTTGCTTTAGCCTAGAGCCTAAGAGTTCGGCAGATTCTTTAGGAAGGCCAAATATTCTGACTAAAGAGACAGAAAAATCTCGTTTTCTACAGTAATGACGACTTATGACACTATATGCCCATTTCCTTCCTTAATTAACACAATCGATTGGTGGCTACAAAAATCAAAATTTTCAATTTTTTGAAAAAATGGTACGTCAGGGAATTTTTTCTACTTTTTTTCCTGAAATAAGCGTCCAAGCATATCAGTATCAGCTATTGGCTCCTAAACACTTTTTTGGTTGCAGTTATTTCTTTGTTATTTCTTTTTCACTCGAGGTTGTTTCGTCGTCCATTAGAATCCAGGCATATCTCTCTGAATATTGCAAAATGCCAAATTTGCTTCTCACAAAAAATCTCTCTCGCTTCCTCATTTTACGTTACCAATTGTCGACTTAAGTTTTAAATGCACTAAAGTTCCTCGTTTTCCTTACCGTTTGGAAAGCATTATGAGGTAATAACAAGTCATTCTGAAAAAACTAACTGAAAAGGTTTCGAAAAAGTACTGTTTACAGCCTCATAAAAGACAACACGGCAAGAAAGTTTTCCAAATCAAAATAAAAATATTATTTAATAGACATTTTCATTCACCATTCACATAATATAATCCCTGTTATCGAGGATTTGGGTTCGAAAGAAATAATATCTGAAAGGGCATTCAGAAATTCAACAGTCTCAATGTGACGTAGATCTTAAATTTATTCCCATATTGGAAAATAACTTTCTAATACGAAAAGATCGTTTAAATACAGAAAAACTAAGGCTCTCAGCTGTTCCTTATGGGATGATTATATAAAGTATGAATTATAATTCTTGGAAAGATACATAATAATTACCTTTGCAGAGAAAACGGCCGTGGAAAGCCTCATATTTTAGAATAAATCTACTCTTTCTGTACACGGTTAATAATTAAAAATAGTTTAATTTAAATATTTACCTTAATTCTGGTCAAAATCCTTACAGCTTCTGTTTAAGTATTATTTTCACCACAGAATTGTTTTCGCAAACTAATTAGGTAAGACGATTGTCACATTTATCCTTCCTCTCATAATTTAAAGTTATTGCGTATGTTCCACATGCTTGTGTTTCAGTATATTAAAAAAAATTCTTACCAACACACGTAGATTTGTGTTATGATTTTGTAAATGTCAGCAGTGTAGTCCACTACTGATATAAAGGGCATAGAAACATCATATGTTTCATTGAGAGGGGCAAATTTAATTATATGTTAGGAAGTATGCTTCTTAAGTCGTTATCATCTTGATGCATATTACATAGTTACATTTTGTAAGTATACTTTTACCTTTCTGAGCGGATGCATTAGCTTTGTGCCATAAAATTTCTTTTTGAGGGGAACACTCTGCCAAGTTAAATAGCTTATCTCAAGTAAGAGCCTGTATTTTAAGGCGAAAGGCTAATCCCCTTAAATCCTTTCTGAAGTTCAATGTCCATTTAATCACATTCTTTTTCTTTTGACTGTCTCCTACAAGGGGCTGGTTTGCAAGTACTCTTCCACAACATTCCTTCCAATGTTTGCTTAAGATAGACGTTGGAATGCCAATCAAGCTCTATGGGTTTTGCTTCACAGTCATTGCCGGTGTAGACACGTTAACCTGGTGAGAATTTTTCCGGAGGACATAACATATATGAATTCATAAAACTCTGAGGATGTGTCTCAGAGGAAAACTCCCATGTGGACCTATCAAGCTGTCTTGGCTTATCTTGACGGACATTATGAACGTAGACAAATAGAGATTTTTGGTGACATAATACATAGCGCATGCCATAGAGGTGGAGTATTTCCGAATTGGGCTTATTGACTGCACTTTGCTAGTCACCAGTGATATTTTACGAAATTTTGTCATAAGGTATTCTTTTACCTGTAGTGGATAGGTCGTTTGGGAGCTCTTAGCTGAGGCGAGCTTTGTTTTCGATGGCACACTGGGGAAATGGCCCTCTACTTCCCTTTCTTGGCATCATCTTCGTTAGGGCCTGCCTAGCACATTTGAAAAACCAGCATGTTAGTTAAAAGAGATAGGAAGATGAGGGAATTTTGATCCTTGAAGTTTTGCGATCGAAGGAAAAAAGTAAGTTAATGGGCAGTTTAAATAAATGTTAAGAAGTAGAAAATAATTTTAAAAAATTATTACCGTTAGTTATTCGAACATTACTAACGTAAAATTACTTGGAAATATTTTTTTCTGTGTTTTTGCCACAAGTCATCTTACGTGTCAAATTTAGTCTTCTATAGTAAAAAGTAGAAACACATAATCTTGTGAACTCGGAGCGTTAGGAGATTTTACATAGTATGGACAACAGTTCGTCACTGGGCATCTAACACGTGAATTATTGACGATTCCTAGCCGCACGTACTGGCCAAGCCACCTCGCACATTATAGAAGTGAGAGAATTTACCAATCAAGGGCAAGAACAGCACTTGATCTCTTTCTGTGAAAGAAAGAAGTTTGATCATAGTCTGCCAATCCAGTAAGAATTTCAATGTCACTCAAGTTGTTGCTATGAAATTTTGAATTAAGAGAATGCATAAATTTAGTAGGGGGGGAGAAAGTTTAATTCTTCATAAATTTGAGCATAGCTGAAGTAGAAAGGGGCATTAAAAATTTGTTTAATTGTGACATTTCGTGCAGCACAGAATCTATATATTTTGTACTTGTCACTGTGTGACCAAATCTGGCAAGAATACGTTAGGATTGGTCTTTGGATTGCACGGTAGATGAGACACGTATTCTTGAGTTCTTAAACCGCTGTAATGAGCAATTATTTTCGATGGTAATTGTCCACTGTATATGTACATTTTTGCTTTAGAAATTCACTGGGTTTTACACCAAGGACGTATTTTATGTGGATATCTCAAATTTTCTCTCGCAGTACATATCATAGTAGCCAGATAAAGCTATCTGGGTTTTTCCCTGAAAACATCTCTTCCACATGAAAGGGCCCGAGTTTTCATAGGTATGGTTACACAAAGCTCTCTTCGGTTTTCTCGAAGTATATAATCCGGTGTGCACTCATTTAGCTGCCTGGTTTTCCCCCCAAGATGTTTGCTTAAGGGACATATCAAACCATTCGGGTTTTTCGTGAAAGACTTCTACGGTGTTAACTTTTAAAGCTATATAGGATTTCCTTGCATGGCAACTCCTGTGTGGAGACTTCAAGTTCACAGGATTTTTCTCGTAGGACACCTCCGTGGATACATCAGGCTATCCTAGTTTTTTGGGAGAAATTTTTCAGTGTGGACTTCGAGAAAAATATCTTGTGTGAGCACAGGGTATAGCCATCTATCCTACACTTATCTGAGTGTTTCTCTAGAGCGTCCTCTGGTGTGGGCACATCAAGTTGTCCGTAAGGTTTTCAAATCGAAAGGGTTATAAATTGAGGGACATACTAAACATTGAGGGACATCCCTCAATTTTTAGTATGAGAATACCTGTAACAAGTGTATTGCAAATATTCGTATATTGTAAAGACTAGTATGTGCAAGTTTATGACACTCTTGGCAGAAAGTATATATAACCGATTGAGTACTTTACAGTAAATAATATAATTAATTTAAGAACACTCTCAAACTTAAATATTTAAATTAAAAACAATAACAGCTAAAATATTCATACAAAATATGACATATTCGAATCCAAATCCAAAAAGTAAGACATAAAAATGTAAAAATGGTGTTAAAGTTAGACGCATCTAACAGCAAAGAAAAACAATTCTTTGAGTTATGGGACTGGTTGAAATATGTGTTATAACATCAGGGAGTTAAAGCTAAGGCTTTATAAATGTGTACTTCTAAAATGGAAATGTTGATATGTTTATATTTTACTGAACTCCTGCAGACTCGATTACCTTAGGAATACATTAAACCATAAAATAAATGTAAGGAAACATTATTCTTTTTTTTAAACCTGTCGCAATCCGTTATGTAAAACAAATTTTATCACGTCATAAATTTTATCGCCTTTGATAAAATAAATTTGAATACTAGAAATCTAAATTCCCTGTTATACCTGACAGTCATAGCAATTTTTGTTGCCGTGCAAAAGAAAATGTCCCTTTGAAGTAATAGTTTAAGAATATGTTTTTGAATCCTAAAATTCAAGTGATGTATCATTATCACGATGCGAACGATTCCGGTAAAAGTTGAGAATTTTATAAATGTTAGTTTATGTTACTTACGAAAACATGTAAATAACTCTATGTAAAAATATATGTGAGTCTTAAAAAAGTTCGTCTAGAACGAATTTTAAATCAGCCCTTATGTGTTATAGTAGTTTTTTTAGCTTAAGATATATCTAAAAACTGTAGAAAAACTTATATAAACTAATTTGCTTTCTTATTCGTCTTATTTGATTTTAAGTTGTGTCTCTGACGAATAACATCTTTTGATTTATTTCACTTAAATGTTACGTAAAAGTTAAATGTTATAAGAGTGATATAAATTTATATCAAACTGCTTTTCGGGACTTCTATTTGTATATGTAAATAAGAAAAAAATGAGAAAAAATCAGTTATCTGCTGAGGAATTTAAACGGGGTGAAATAAAATTGCTTTATTAAAAATGATATAGCATTCAGTTTAGCAATAACACACAAATTTTCTACGTGAAATGGAATTCCGATTAAGATGGAGATCATATGTTATGAGAACACTTGGTGTACATAACAGGATCAATATTATTAATTGATATCGAATGGCAAAATGCATGGTAAACGTCCTACAGGGAGGATCGGTTGCACCACTGATTTTTTTTTTTTTTTTATAACTTGCATATGAGCTAAAACTATTATTCGATGATCACTTTCCGTAGGTTGTAATTTAGAATATTTCATAAAAAACATTCAAAGACTTGATATTAGCAAATATACTTTATTTTAAAATTTTCGCCAAACAATTTAGTGGTATATCATCCACTGTGGCAAGTGCCATTTGAAAGAATATTTGTCCATACACAGCGTTTATTCATTCTACTCAGATATGACTCAAGATAGTGTCCTTATTTGATATGGGTCTTGATGAGGATATAACTAAATGGTTAAATTGTTTGTGTACCTTTAGATGAGATTTTCAGGAAATAAATGCCATCAAATACGAAAAAAAGATTCATATGCAAAAATTTAAAAATACGTATTGAGTTTAGTAATACAAGCTTCAGAGCACTTCTTCTGTTGTCGGCAGTCATTCTACATCTCTGTGAAAAATACTCTTTAAGTGGATCACTATGATGCCCAATCCTTGTATGTAGTTCTGAAGGGATACAAACATTATACACCCTGTATAGGGTGCATATACCCTTGTACACTTCTATAAGGTATACCTCTAGTGGTACCCTTTATAGGGTAACACTCATCTACATAGGTAGGGATACACCATTTATATAAATGAGTGGTTCGAAACCGATAGTCCAAGGACTATTGGTGGTCCGAGAGAACACAAAATGTGATACGTAAGGTCAGGAGTAATATAAAAAATAGGGTATCATCGACAAAACCAATTTGATAACGACTGCGAATATAAAGATATTTTAAAACTGGGAGAAAATTAATTTTTACTACCCAATATTTTGGTCAGATTCTAAAAATTCAAGTTTTTTCCCGCTTTCTGAAATTTTCAGTACGAAAATAAATCTTTCAGGTAGTCTCTTCTAACGAAACTACCGCGGGTTAATAACATAGGATTACTTACCGTTGCTTACTTCTTTTTTCTTCTTTTTTTTGGACGTATTTTGGTACTTATCTGTTTAACTGTTTACTTGTATTGGGTTTGGCGCGCTGCCAAAATTATAACTCGTGACGCCGGACAATTTTTTTCTCTGCGGAGAACCGTTATTGAGGAACGTAATCCTACGTTAAAATCATTACTCTACTTAAAAATTTCTAATATAAATTCTGTAATGCGAACCCGCATACGGATGCGACATCGACAACAAAACATCGATATTCAATATTAAAACATCGAAGCTTGTAAAACATTGCCCGAAAATCATCGATGTTTTTAAACATCAATGTTTTAGAACATAAATTTCTTAAAACTGGTTTAGTAAGCTCTAAAATTAATTGTTACTTCGGTTAGTCGTGGGGTGGGGGGTTGATATAATTTTACTCTCTGATTGGGCTAACACAAATGAAAAAAATTGGTTGCTAGAGTCAGTGCATATTACAGAATTTTCATGATGGATTTTATTATTGTTACCAGAAAATTGAGGAAGAAATTATTTCTATAAAAACAATTGATAGGACTAAAGCCATAAAGAAAATTCCGTGATGTTTTCTAATTTAAATTGATTGAATGTGAAACATTATTCTCATATTTATTTACAAGTTGGAGAATAATTTACTTCCAAGGGGCTTAAATAATTTAGTAAAAACAAATTCTGAAGTTCATGATTTATCACAAGACAAAACGATTGGTTTCATATCTATAGAGTATAAGGCAAAACCATTTAAAAGAATTTTGAGTTTGGTTCAACAGGGTTTAATATAAAAAAATAAGCACAATTTATTAACAAATATTTTATTTTGTTAAAAAATTGTTCTTATTATTATATAATATTAACGTTAACTTATTTAAAACCAGATAAAAACAAAAATTTAAACGGCCGCTCACGTTTTTATACTCTTTATAAAATAAAACCCCACGGAAGGCTCTGGAGTGTCAAAAACATTTAAAGCTCTCTGACTGGTTCATTGGTTGTTGATTGCCATTTATTTCGTTTTTTGGGTATCGTTCCCCCTTTTGTATTCGTCCTTTTCAGAATTCCTTGTACATTTACTGAGTGTGAAAATTATGCTACGTGGTTAATATTTTTTATTATGGTAATTTTTCATTAAACAAAAACCTCGAGACAACGTAAAACATCGGGCACAAAACATCGATGTTAAAAAAACACCGGCTTCAATAAATAGATGTTTAGAACAAATAGCGACTTGAAAAATCTCGTTCATTTTAAAGTTTTCTTGGGCTTTTATTTTTACTATAAAGTTTACTTAACTTTGTTATTGGTACGTTAAATTTGTTATTGCTATTAAGTTTATTAGAAACTTTATATTAAAGTTTTTTAATCAAAAATAAGTTGTTTATTCAGAAGATAAAACGCATAACTACTACTGATATATATCGTGACTCGTATGTGATTATAGGATATTTTGTGCAGTGCAACTGTGACTTTTATTGACGATATTTACCCACCCACACCACGGTTGTGTTGCATTATTTATTATGGGTGTACCATATAGGTTAGGTGAACCAAAATCGGTCCTTATGAGAGTGCAGCTCAAGAGAGTCCATGCTGTAGTCGGGATTCATACCCGAGCCTGTAACATTAAAGGTATTGATATTGGTCAGTACACGATGAGGCGAGCAAATGCTATTTATTAAAATAATAAAACCTCTATATGTGGTTAAAATGAAACAAATAAAATTAATGTAAAGAGATACTGCATGCACTAAAATTTATATTTAAAGTATGCAGAAATGTGGAGAATATTTTCACACATTAAAATTAAAAATATTAGTTTCTAAAGTTTTGGACTAGTAAATGAACCAAAATATTTATCGTAAGCATTAGTTTGTGATCATTAGTAGTTTGATCTTTTAAGTTAGAATCATTATATTTTTTGCTGAATGTAATATAAAATTATTCTTGTTGTACCCACACACGCTTTATATTTTTTTTTATAAAACCTGCATTAAAATATAAATTTGTGAATATTATATTTCCATACTAAAACAGTTTATTAGAGCTGATGGCGTTTATTCTGCAACCGCCTGAGAGATTTAATTCTACGAATATCTTGTGAAGGTTCCGTCTTGCTATAACAGCTTTAAAGCCAAATGTAAACTCATTTCCTGAAATCTCGCCTACTTTCAAAATCTGTTTAAATTCTATTAGGAAAACGCTCGCTTGAGGAAAGTTGCGGGCAAATAAAGACTGACATTTTAGTTGATAAGTTTCGGGGAAATTTACATGAGAAGTCTTATACATTTCGATGATTGAAAATGAATTTTAGGGGAAATGCCGGACTCTAATGTTCCATTCTTAGTGAATTAGTGTTCAATGGGAAGTACTTTCTATATTTCGCCGGATATTTGAAATTGGTGTTGGCAGAGCTTATCTACTGAATCATAAAACAAATATCACTCATTAATTCCCAAGAGAGATTACAAACGTAGCTCTAATGATATTCTAATCTGTATCTAGAAGGACTAATGCTAGAAATATGTAGTACTATCAATTTTAATAAAAAAAGAAATGTCCAAATATAGCATTTTACCTTGTAAACATATAATTAAGGAATTTTTCGAAAAAAATATATTTCAGGTAATTCATCATAGTCTATATACATAAAACACTCCCGTGACTGACTGACAGATAACGCACAGACCAAACCGCTGGACCTAAAGGGCTGAAATTTTGACAGTCGATAGACACTGTCTGTAATTCAGATGATACCGTTAACTATCCAGTAGAGTTTTAAATTCCCTTAAAACAGCGGGTCTTCCATACCATACATCTCTTACCGGAAAGGCACGCTCGTAACGCTCCTACGGAATTAAAACAACCGAAATTGTGTAATGGCACTATACTACAAATCCTGAATAAAAATTTAATCAAAGCCATTATTTTAACCGGGTGTGCTCAAGGAGAAAAAGTGTCCGTGCTACGCATTCGTCTAATTCCCAGTAACCTCCCTTTGACTTTAAGAGACTGCACTTTCCCCTCAAAGTATGCTTCGTCATGACGATAAATAAGTCTTAAGGCCAAAGTTTAAAATTCGTTGGCGTAGAATTAAGAGAAAATTGTTTCTCCCACAGTCAGTTTTGCGTAGCTTGCTCACGCGTAAGCTCGCGGACGACGCATGTAATATTAGCTCCCCCCAATGAAGAAACTGAAAATATTCTTTAAAAGGAAATCCTCTAAAAAGCAATTTTATTATTTTTTCGTTGTAATTATCTTAAAATGTACTCCGTAGCGAAGCACGGGTATTCACCTTATGATATAATATAATAGAAACTAGCCGCTGCACAACCAGCATGGTTGCTTTTAGTTTTATATTTTCTTTTGCAAAACAACTCAACTGAAAGTAACAAATGTAAGGAATGTTACCATTACTTGTCATCATAATTGTATGTTGTTAAGGGGTATTCTCTATAAGGCTGATTCTAAAACATCCTGATTAAAAAATGTGAATTTTCATTACTTCAGAACAGAGTTAAAGATAAGACTGAGAAATCCTAGATCAATGATTTTAAAAATTATATCCCTCTTTGTATGTACTATTTTTCAAAATTAAGATATCTATACTTTATCATTACAACAAATAAGAAATTGTTGGGGAAAAATTTTAAATATAATGTTGATTACATCACTCTCTGTATGTATTACTGTTCACAATTCAGATATCTACACTTAATCATATCAAATAATTAATTGCTGGAAAAATTTCTTCACTTATAAAATAGAGTAAAGATTTAGCAATTTTTCAAAACTAAGATATATACACTTTATCATTACAACAAATAATAATTCGTTGGGGGAAAATATAAAATATAGTGTGGATTACACCACATTCTGTATGTACCATTATTCACAATTCAACTATCTACACTTAATCATATCAAATAATAAACTGTTGGGAAAATTTCTTCACTTATAAAATGGAGTAAAAACAGCAAGTACTGAAAAAAGTGTGAAAAATAACTATTACTGGCTTTTGGTTGCTATGCCGGCGACGGTTAAACCTAACCTCGCGATCATTTATGCTCTCTCTTTCACGCCTCTCTCTTAATGAATTATTTCTTCTTCGCTTTCTTTCATGAGACTGTTCCCAATTTCCACTTGAACGTGCAGCTCGCTTTCGAACATTCCTGATTTCAGTGCGTAAATCCATGTTGACACGGCGGTTGCAAATTGCGGACGGCCGCTAATGTTTACATATGATAGTTGCAACCGTTGCTATTCGGAGTGTAGAAATATCGTCGATTTTTGTGCCGCATACCTACACATTTTATATATACAGATAATCGCTTTTGAACGTTTTTCAGATCAATACATTTTATGTTTAAAAAGACTTTATATCAGAAAAAGTTTATAGAGATTTAGCTACTTCTACCGAGACTTGGGTGTATATAATTTGAAGTGGCACTCTAAATGAATTGGATGCAAACACAGTTTATACAGGAAAAAATGTTTATTTTAAATGTTTGCACATATAGATTTTGCTTGTGGAGGTGCCGGTATATAATATTTTAACTTAGAAATATTTACAGCTAGATATTTACAGAAGGTTATTGTTTTCCCAAAACACCTACCACATATCCCCACTCTCGTGGGCTGTTTACAATGTATCTGTAAATACAGTAGACTTGTTAAACAATGCAATACAGTTTATTGATGAACCCTGTTCACAATCACTGGAATATAATAAAACCATTGAAAACTAGCAATATTGCAATAACTACTATTGCGCTTACAATTAAAAACATCAATAAATAATATAACTACCGATACTAATAACACAATAAAATTAATATTACGACTGGCAGCACAAGAGTCCTGTGAGGCGATCTTAGGGTACAGCTTATCAATGGTGAGACACACACTGGTACACGGGAACACTCTTTAGTCGGTGAAGTTGAAGAATCCGGTGCTACAGCAATTGACGATAACCACCAGAAATATCCTGCTGCTTGAGCACACGAAGAGCTCGACGGGAACACTATGTTGTGAGCGTGCGGCCAGGCGGATCACTGCTCTCTCTCCCTGCTAGAGTCGAGTGGAGCCCGCTTATATGTCGCTCTGGGGAAGCTCGCACATGCGCAGGCGATCACGCTAGGAATTTGCATGAAAATCTACATAATGATTTCATCTTCTTCGCGTGACCGCCACACACTCCTCCGCAAGTGCCAAGACCCTAGGCTTGGTACGGTACCACGAACCCAACCCTGCGTCCCGAACGTGTGACGACAGTTGGGGTTTGGCCTACGTCTTTCGCAACAACTTCCGAAACTGGCTGGTCTTGAAAAAATGCTGCTTTGAGTCGATCAATTGCAATGCATCTCTTTTGACCTGCTATGCTTAGTGTGAAGTGTTTCGGGTGTCTAGAAATGACTTTGTAAGGGCCGTCGTATGGCTGGGTTAATGGTTTACGTACTGAATCTATTCTAACGAATACAAAAGGGGTTTGCATTAATTCTTTATGCAAAAAAACTTTACCTACCGAATGGTTAGATGTGGGAATTGGCCGCAGCTCTTTCATATGGGATTTCAAACGTTTTAAAAATTCAAAACGTGTAAACGCGTGACTATCTTTCGAGTCACAAAAAAAATCTCCGGGTAATCTTAATGGTGAGCCATACACCATTTCGGCTGTCGATGCCGTTATGTCCTCTTTGAGGCTAGCTCTGATACCGAGTAAAGCTAATGGTAACTTTTCAACCCAGAATTGGGAAGCTTTTAAAATACACGTTAATGTCTGCTTTAAGTGTCTATGAAATCTTTCCACTAGACCATTTGCGCGGGGGTTGTACGCACATGTTCTCCTGCGCTCTATTCCTAATAATTTTGTTAAAGTGGAAAAGAGTTCACTTTCGAACTGTCGGCCTTGATCAGTAATGATTGTAACAGGCACGCCGAACCGTGCAATCCATCCCGTGTAAAACGCTTCCGCGACGCTTTCAGCTGTTTGATCCGGAATTGGATAAGCTTCCGGCCATCTAGTAAACCTGTCAATACAAGTTAGCAAGTACTGAAATCCTCTGGAAGGTGGCAGTGGGCCAACAATATCGAGATGAACTTCCGAGAACCTAGTGTCAGGGCATTTAAATGTAGCCAGTGGAGACTTGGTATGTCTCGAAATCTTCGATTTCTGGCACTGAATGCAGCTTGTGACCCATTCTTTGCAGTTAGCCTCCAGTCTAGGCCAAACAAAACGTTCTCGGATTAACTTCGCTGTACCTTTAGTACCTGGATGAGAGATATTGTGTACCTGTGCGAAAGCTTCCTTACGGAATTCGTCTGGTAGGTATAGCCTAATGTGACCTGTAGAAATGTCGCAGTAAATTTTGGGAGAACCTGTCTCTAATTGAATCTGTTTAATTTCTAAACCTGTTTTACCTTTTAATAGTTCCTGTAATTCCGCGTCAACAGCTTGTGCAGATGCTAACTCCTGTAAATCTATCTTGCACCCTAGTCTAATCGCGTCGACTCGAGACATAGCATCAGCGACCACATTTTGGTTTCCTTTGATATAACGTATGTCCGTCGAGAATTGCGAAATGAATTCAAGGTGGCGGATTTGACGGGGATTGCAACGATCACTGTGTTGCTGAAATGCGTAGCAGAATGGTTTATGATCCGTAAAAATCACGCATTGGGATCCTTCAATCAAGTGCCTAAAGTGTCTGACAGCGGAGTAGATGGATAGAAGTTCTCTGTCGTATGTACTATACCGTTTTTCGGTAGGCGTAAGTCGACGGGAGAAAAATCCTAAGGGACTTGCTGTACCATCTATTGTTTGATGAAGCTCTGCTCCAATCGCAATGTCAGAGGCGTCAACCATAAGAGAGAGTTTGGCGTTAGCTGCTGGATGAGCTAGCCTGACTTCTTTTTGTAGAACGTCTAAGCATTGTGAAAATGCTTCTCGAGTGTCATCGCTCCACTGTAAAATAGATTTGTCCTTTTTAGGCTTTCCTTTTACCATCTGGTATAACTCAGCCTGAATTTCGGCTGCGTGCCTAAAAAATCTGTGATAAAAATTTATCATGGCTAAAAAACGACGTAAACTATCTACCGTTTTCGGCAAGGTATATTCATCTATATGCTTAATCTTGTCTGGCGCTGGAGAAATTCCTTTCGCGGTAACCAGAAATCCTAAAAATTGTAATTCCTTTGAACCAAAAATACATTTAGCATGATTAATGACTAAGCCATGATTATCTAACCTTTCAAAAACTTGAGCTAAGTCCTGTTTGTGTGCTGTCTCATCAGTTGAGGCGACTAAAATGTCGTCTATATACGCAAAACAGCAAGTGAGACCACGTAAAACGTTGTCTATGTATCTCTGGAATGTCTGAGCGGCATTTCTTAACCCGAAACACATGTAATTGTATTCATAAAGTCCGATGGGTGTAATGACCGCGGTTTTTTGAACGTCTGCGTCATCAATCTTAATTTGATGGTAAGCCTTTTTAAGGTCAATTTTAGAAAAAATTGTCTTACCATTCAGTTCCGCAGTAAAATCATGCAGATGAGGGATGCTGTATCTGTCAGGTACCGTTACGGCATTAAGCCTGCGGTAGTCTCCGCAGATTCGAAACTTGCCATCGGCTTTCGTCACGATGTGTATTGGACTCGACCAAGGGCTTTTGGAAGGTCGAATAATATCCTGCTGGAGCAATTCCTGGAATTCATTCTTCAAAGCTTTTAGCTTTTCAGGATTCAGCCTCCTAGCTTTTGCGAATACTGGAGGACCCTTAGTTTCGATAGTGTGAACTACTGTAGTTGTTAGCTTGTGCCTATTAAGATTGGGACTTAAAATTCGAGGAAATTTTATAATTACACTGTAAAAAGGTGTACTAGTACTGATGGGGGTTAAATATGCATCTACCCGTGAAGAACAATGAATAGCTGAGGTCGCACGTTGTTCAATCAGTCTACGATTTTTAACGTCTAATAGTAGGGCAAAACTTTCCAAGAAATCAGCTCCCAAAATAGGTGTTGTAACATCAGCGATCACAAACGTCCATAAAATTTCCTTTTTCAAACCTAAGTCAAGTTTTAGTTGTATTGTACCGAAAGTAGGAACTTCCGATCCATTTGCAGCGTACAGACACTCTGGTTGTTGTCTGGACCAAGATACGAACGTCCTGGGATAACAAGACACTATTGCACCTGAATCAACCAAAAATTTCTGCTTGGAAATCTTATCAAAAACAAAGAGACGGCTATGATGAGTCGCCACGTCAGTTGCCGTCAAAACCGACGTGCCTAGTCGTTTCCCTGGAAACTGCATGGCTTTGTACACCTCTTAGCTTTATCTGCAAACCTGTGATGATACCAACATAATCTATTAGCATTTTTACGAGATTCTGAATTCGACCTGAGACGGTTTCGAGATCCAGAGTTTGATCTGAAGCGACTTTGTCTATCTCTGCGTTCTTGTAGAGACTTAAGAGTTTTCTTAATGTTAGACAATTCAGTTTTAATAGAATTCCACTCACTTGACTGTGCTACGGCTGTAACCGTGGGTGTTATGGGGGAAATTTCCATAATTTTATCAGCGATTTTCGCGAGGTTTGGCAGGGGATCGTTAGAAATGGACAGGATCTGTTGTGTGTTCAGCGGAAGGCGCTGTAACCACAGACTCTTTAAAACGTCGTCCTTAATATCTCCTTCAGCTAAATTCCTCATTTCTTGTAGGAGCTGGGAAGGCGTCCTATCTCCCAATTGTATGTCTTGAAAGAGAAGTCTAAGTCTGGCTGCGTCTGACCTGGAATACAAATCAAGTATACGCTGCTTTAACGTGCCGTACAAGTTGTCTGACGGGGGTTTCTCTGCAATATCTGACACTCTACTTAGAGTCTTTGTATCAACTGCCGAAATAACCGAGTGAAATTTAGTTTCGTCGGCTGTTATACCGGCTAACTTGAATTGAGATTCGAGTTGTAAAAACCAAACTCGTGGATTTGTATCCCAGAATGGCGGTGGTTTGAATGCAACTCGTGCTATATCGGAAACACCTGACCCCCGGACCTCGGTTTTATCGTCAGTCATTATGACTACAGATGGCTAGCTGGGCAGTTTTTTCCTGTTCATGCAGTAGGAACTGATATTCAGCTAGTGAGAATTAGGTTAGAATCTCAACCTGGGAGAGTGCCAGTGCACCTATAGCGAGTTTCCAGAGCAGTTATTGCATGCCTGAGCATACTGTGGTTGGCATAATTCATACACTAATTTTCAGTATAAATCTACTGGTAGTCACATAAAACATTCAAAAACGAGAAAAGAGAGCAATATGTATTAATTAAATAATACTGTAAACAGAATTCCGGGTCACCAGTGTGGAGGTGCCGGTATATAATATTTTAACTTAGAAATATTTACAGCTAGATATTTACAGAAGGTTATTGTTTTCCCAAAACACCTACCACATATCCCCACTCTCGTGGGCTGTTTACAATGTATCTGTAAATACAGTAGACTTGTTAAACAATGCAATACAGTTTATTGATGAACCCTGTTCACAATCACTGGAATATAATAAAACCATTGAAAACTAGCAATATTGCAATAACTACTATTGCGCTTACAATTAAAAACATCAATAAATAATATAACTACCGATACTAATAACACAATAAAATTAATATTACGACTGGCAGCACAAGAGTCCTGTGAGGCGATCTTAGGGTACAGCTTATCAATGGTGAGACACACACTGGTACACGGGAACACTCTTTAGTCGGTGAAGTTGAAGAATCCGGTGCTACAGCAATTGACGATAACCACCAGAAATATCCTGCTGCTTGAGCACACGAAGAGCTCGACGGGAACACTATGTTGTGAGCGTGCGCCAGGCGGATCACTGCTCTCTCTCCCTGCTAGAGTCGAGTGGAGCCCGCTTATATGTCGCTCTGGGGAAGCTCGCACATGCGCAGGCGATCACGCTAGGAATTTGCATGAAAATCTACATGATGATTTCATCTTCTTCGCGTGACCGCCACATGCTCTTCCACAATGAGCATACGTACTACTTGTACGGATATATAAATACAGCTTTCAAGAACAATATATTTTTCAATTCTCACGAACCGTAAGTCAATCAGCAGTTCTGCCACCTAACCATTGGGCCCCCTAAGCACAAGCGCCGGTTAACACCTGGAGCTGCTTACCTCGTAGCTCCCTTAACTCGCTTATCTATCCACTTTTTTTAATCAAGCTGCTTGGTATTTATACCAACCGTGTATGCCGAAATTAGCATATCTCAAGCAGATTCTTTAATTTATTCACTCAAAAGTTCGATTCTTGTGAATCGAATCTTATGTATACCTTACAAGTTCTTTTCTTCAAAGAAGTACATTTAAACACATAAAAGGATATCGCAAAAAATTCTTTATTGCTAATTCCATTTTACTTTGCTTACATATTTGAAGAAAACTCATCTCTTAACATAACGAAGCTTAACTTGGGCTCAAGTTCTTCTATTCACTGGCACAACACTTGTATTCTGCAATTGCGCCTCTATATTTTTTATCAAATATTTAAAAAAACAAATGCAGACGTTAAATAATTTTAATAGCATATGTAATCTGTATACTTATAACTTTAATTTTTTTTTAATTAAAAGTTATTTTTATCCCGTGTGAGAGTCTGAAAGCATAATATATTCTTCAATTTATTGTTATGCTGCAAAAAATTTTTTTTACAGTTTTCTTTAGAAAATATATTTTTGTATAATAACTAACTAACACCAACACACACACACACACACACACACACACATATATATATATATATATATATATATATATGTATGTATATATTGCGGTCATCGAATAAATAACGCTAAAGGCATTAAAATATAAATTTACGAATATTATTCCCCCACTTACAGTTTATTGGGGCTGTATATTACGCTTTATATTTTTTTTATAAAACATGCATTAAAATATAAATTTGTGAATATTATTCCCATACTAAAACAGTTTATTAAAGGTGATGGCGTTTATTCTGCAACTGCCTGAAAGATTTGATTCTCCGAACATCTTGTCAGGTTTCCGTCTTGCTATAACAGCTTTAAATCCATAAGTAAACTCATTTCCTGAAATCTCGCCTACTTTCAAATCTGTTTAAATTCTATTAGGAAAAAGCTCGCTTGATGAAAGTTGCGGCCGAATAAAGCCTGACATTTTAGTTGATAAGTTCCGGGGAAATTTATATTATAAGTCTTAGACATTTGGATGGTTGAAAATCAATTTTGGAGGATATGCCGGACTCTAATGTTGGAATGTTAGGGAATTAAGGTTCAAGGTGAAGTACTTTCAATAATTTCGTCTGTTTAAATTTGTGTTAAGAGAGCTTTTCTACCGAACTGTAAACCAAATTTTACCCATTAATTCCCCAGAGAGATTAGAAACATAGCTCTAATCACATTCTAATCTGTGTCTACAATGACTACCTTTTGATTTTAGAAAAATGTAGTACTATTAAGTTTAACAAAATAAGAAATGTTCCAATATAACCTGTTACCTTCCAGTCGTGCAATTATTGAATTATTTGAAGAAAATGGAGTTCGTATATTCTCTTTTGGACTTATAATTTTCTCCTCCGTACTTTTGTATCACGTGAAACAGAAGTCTCATATTATTTTAACAAGGCTGGACGGCAGACATGATTCTGAAACCGGTTGTATCATCTATATATATAAAACAGTTCCGTAACTGACTCATTCACTGACTGACATACAACGCACAGACCAAACCGCTCGACCTAAAGGGCTGAAATTTTGCATGGGGATTCTTCTTATAGTGTAGGGGTAAACTAAGAAAGATTTTTGAAAAATTCTTCTTAGATTTTTTTAAATTAAATTTTTAAGCTGTTTTAGTAACTTTTTTAAAGTTTGCATTTAAAACAATAAATTTAGCGTTATAAAATTTATATCACGAGAAAGATCATAAAAATTCCTTTAAAATAAAATCTTTTACGAATCTTTACCTCCATTTTTTGATTTTTTGGTGAATTTTTAAAGACTAAGTTTTAGAATTTAAGTCATTAAATTCTGATCACGTGATTTCGTTTTCTGGTACTTTAAACTAATTTATCGTCACGTGCATAACAACGAAATAGACAAAAAAAATATTTTTTTCTTGCTAATGCGGCAGACGATTGGACATTATTTTGTCTATAAAAATATCCCATACGATTTTTTTATAAATATATATATTTTTTTGGTACATCAATTGTATATATTGATAGTCGTATTTATTATATATATATATATATATATATATATATATATATATATATATTCGGCCGCAACTTTCATCAAGCGAGCGTTTTCTTAATAGAATTTAAACAGATTTTGAAAGTAGGCGAGATTTCAGGAAATGAGTTTACTTATATATATATATATATATTGGCATTAATTACATACATTGACCGTTGTATTTAATTTGAATGTACTCCGTAGCGAAGTGCGGGTTTTCACCTAGTATGTGATATAAAGTGAAATACCTCCCTTAATTTTCTCTTCTCGTCAGCTGATGGCAGTTCTTGTCCACACTTGTGTTTAAAGTAGCGTCTTTGAATGAGAGCACGAGTCTGCACGCCGTCGAAAGAAGTTTTTTTATTACTTAATTATACAAATATTAAACTAATTTCAAAATATACATGTGATACATGCCCCCTAGCCCCTATATTTTTAAATAGAAATTTAAATGTCTCATTTCTACTTCATAATGACCCAAACTATTATTTAAGTACCTTTTACAAAATATGTAGCCTTTATTTTTGTCTCGGGTCTGAAGATGATACAATGGAAATAATCAATTTACAGCGTATTTTAAAGTAAAACTTTTTATACTTATGAAGAATTTGTATCCGGAAAATAAAGTAGATTTTAACACATAAAATGTCTCAAGTGATACTTTATTGCTGATTCTATTTTAAATTGATAAATGAAAACTCATATCTTAAGATCACGATGCTTAATTTGAACTCAAGTTTTTTATTCACTTGCACAGCACAAGTATTCTGATGTTGTGGCATTATATTTGTAATCAAAATTTAAAAAAAAAATCAAATGCACACATTAAAATTTTTGAAAGCATATGTATTTTGTATACTTATAACTGGTTAAAATGTATTTTTCAGTTTAAAATTATTGTTATCCTGCGGACTAGCCTGAAATCATAATTTATTCATCAAATTATTGATATGCTACAAACAACATCTTTGCAGTTTTATCTAGAAAATACTATATTTATATATATATATATATATATATATATATAACGCTTAGGTATGCGGCACAAAAATATACGATATTTCTATACTTCGAATGGCAACGGTTGCAGCTACCAGATATAAACATTAGCGGCCGTTGCAATTTGTAACCACGTGTCCACAAGGATTTACGCACTAAAATCAGGAATGCTCGAAAGCGACGATCAAGTGAAAATTGGGAACAGTCGCAAGAAATAAAGCGAAGAAGAAATAATTCATTAAGAGAGAGGCGTGAAAGAGAGAGCATAAATGATCCCGAGGTTAGGCTTAACCATCGCCGGCATAGCAACCGATCGCCAGTAATAGTTAATTTTATACACTTCTTTCAGCACTTGCTGAATTTTTACTCCATTTAATAAATGAGGAAAATTTCCCAACAATCCATTATTTGATATGCTTAAGTGTAGTTATCTGAATTGTGAACAATAGTAGTAGAAACAGAGAGTGATGTAATCCACGCTATATTTTAACACTTGCTGAAATTTTACTTCTTTTTTTAAGGGGGCTCACAACCTTTGACTACTTTGAAATGACCCTAAACATGATCAAAATCGAGCTGCTGAAACTCCAATAATTATTAATATATATATATAAAATTTTTTTGTTTTATATCAAAATTACAAGTCTTCAGTTATATTTTATACAAAAATAGAACTTCTAAAGCCATAAATAATTTTTAGATTTCATTTTTAAATGGACACATTACTAAAAAGGGAAAAAAATCATTGGATGTTTCGCGCATCATAAAATTAGCAAATATGCATACAGAAACTATTTTTTGGTCAAATTAAATTAATAATACACTCAAGTATAATGTAAAACCAAAAAATATACAAAAAATATAGTTTAAATGGAAAAATTTACATAAAATTTAAAAAAAAATTAAAATTTAGCAAATTTTTAAAACATTTTCCAGTGTAAAAATTTTTTTACAATTTTTTTTTGACTTTTCTGGTTTTAGTGTGTAAAGAAGCTTATAATACAAATCTGATAAAAAATTTGTGTGTCTAGCACACATAGTTTGGGAGTAACAGTGCGCGCAATCCAAAAATTCACATATTTGAGAAAACTGAAGTTAAAGTTGGAATAACATGGCTATGGCAACAGAGTGAGCTTTACATAAACTCTCATAACTCGAGAAATAATGCGAATTTTTTTATGCGGTTTTTTGCATATTGTTCAGAAATGTCCCCAAAATCAGAATATAGCAAAAACCAAAAATCGATTTTTTGAAGTTTAAAAGGTTGTGAGCCCCCTTGTGAAAAAATGTTGCCCCAACAGTTTCTTTTTTGATGTAATGATAAAGTGTAGATATCTTAATTTTGAAAAATAGTAAATACAGAAATCGATGTAATTTAAAAATTCGTTGATTTTGGGTTTCTCAGAATTATCTTTAACTCTATTCTGAAGTAATGGAAATTCACATTTTTCAATCACAATGTTTTAGAATCATCCTTATAGAGAATAACTTTTAACAACGTATATTTATGATGACAGGTAATGGTAAAAATTCCTTACAGATGTTACTTTCAGTTCAGTTGTTTTGCAAAAGAAAATATAAAACTAAAAGCAACCATGCTGGTCGCACAGATGCTAGTATACAAATATTCCTCGACTTACGACCGATATAGGGACCTAGACATCGGTCGTAAGTCGAGTTGGTCGTAAGTCGATTTTCAAAAATTTTTATTTTGTATATGCACATACATATAGTATTTTTTACTTTCATACGTAATTAAAAATACACTTTATTTAGATCACATAAATCTTTCGTCTTTTATATTAGTAAAAATTCATTGATTCACGATTTGCGATAGAAGATACGTTGAAAGCTTTTTTTAACAAAATTATCCAAGGAAGTTTGAATAGTTTAAGTATTCTTTTCCTTGTATATTGTCCGGTAGTAATACAGATATTCCTGAATACGACGATATACGCCAATGATTTTTTCTTCATTTGGATCCATTGTTTCTAACTGTTGTAGTCCTTTATTAATATAACGAAAAGCTGAAGCCATTTATGAAGCCAATAAAGGTTTATTTGATTTGCCGTGTGGATATCGAAACTAATGCATCATACATTCTTATTATTGCGTCATTACATTCTTATTATTGCGAATTTTTGCAGTATTGCAGGATATTGCATCATATTTTTTTAAACAATTATGAAATACATATAGATATGTAATGTACATTCAAGGGACAGCATTTTAGAGAAAAAAAAATTATTTAAAAATGTCGAGCAGTCGTAAGTCGAGTAATACCTTCATACATGCACACACACACAAACATATATATATATATATATATATATATATATATATATATATATATATATATATATATATATATATATATATATATATATATATATATATATATATATATATATATATATGTATATATAAATATATATATATATTGCTTAAATAATGTTAAGGCAATTAAAATCTAAATTTTTGAATATTATTTCCAGACTTAAACAGTTTATTAGAACCGACGGCGTTTATTCTCCAACTGCTTAAAAGATTTAATTCTCCGAACATCTTGCCAAGCTTCCGTCTTGTTATAACAGCCAAATGTAAACTCATTTCCTGAAATCTCGCCTATTTTCAAAATCCGTTTAAATTCTATTAGGAAAACGTTCGCTTGATGAAAGTTTCGGCCCAATAAATGCTAACATTTTAGTTGATAAGTTACGGGGAAATTTACATTATATGTCTTACACATTTTGATGGCTGAAAATCAATTTTGAGGGAAATGCCGGACTCTAATGTTGGAATGTTAGTGAATTAGGGTTCAACGCGAAGTACTTTCTATAATTTCTCCGGATATTTGAAATTTGTGTTGGCAGAGCTTATCTACAGAATCATAAATCAAATTTCACTCATTAATTCCCCAGAGGGATTACAAACGTAGCTGTAATCGTATTCTAATCTGTATCTAGATCGACGAATTGTTTAATTTAGAAAAATGTGCTACGATTATCTTTAGAACAATAGGTAATGTCTCAATCTAAGAATTTAATCTTGAAAAAAATTATTAATGAATTCAAAGATATAAAATTTAATAAAAATAAACGCTTTTCAATGTTCTTAAGCTTAATCAACATTATAATTTTGAAGATTTGTATCCGGTAAAAAATGCAGTTCCAATCACTTAAAATTATATTACAAAAATAAAAATCTTTATCTATTAACTATCGGATACTATTTTTGTCTTCTCTATTGGCTTTATTTCTAATTCAATTAACCATTTCCCACCTCATTGTTACAGGTTTGACGTATCAGATTACTCTGCGTTAGAGAGCGTGGTCCAAGGAACGCAGTTGCTTGACTTGTCTTCATGAAGAAAGTCCTTCCTGGTACCTTGAAAGCTCTTCCGCTCATCAAACAGAGGGACAAGTGGTCTATGCATGATGGAGTCCCATCACACTTTAGAACCACGGCCCGCCACTTCCTCAATGCCACGTATCTTGGACGGTGGATTGGACGTGAAGGGATGGTGGCTTGGCCTCCGCGCTCAACGGATCTATATCTATTACACTTATTTGGGAGACACATGAAATCATTGGTGTACACGAGGCACCTATGGACTCAGTGGAAGATCTCTTCACGAGAATCGCTATAGCATCGGACAGGATTGACACGACACCAGGAGTGTTTGAGAGAGTGGGACAGTCTTTCATTTGTGCGTGACAACTGTGCAGTGACCCCTCGGACACCGTTTTGAGCATCTATTTTTATTCTTTCCCTTATATAAATGGGATTGTGCAATTTATAATTTAGTTTATTCTCACCTTTTTCCAGTGACAAAATTTCAACTTGGACACTCATTTCTGACAGACTGAGGGAAATGCGGCCCTAGGTTCCATTGTAAATATCGTTGTATTGATGAGTACTATCATCCCTCTTATTTTGTCGACATATATATATATATATATATATATATATATATATATATATATATATATATATATATATATATATATATATATATATATATATATATATATACCCATTTCTGGCAGACTGAGGTAAATGCGGCCCTAGGTTCCATTGTAAATATTGTCGTCTTGATGAGCACTATCACCCCTCTTATTTTGTCGACATATATATATATATATATATATATATATATATTCCACCAAAATTCATAGAGGGGGTAAAGACGACATGGGCAAGAGTTTCCGTGAAAAAAAATATATTAGTTCCAAAGGTCGCCGATAGGGGAAGATATGGAGCTTTTGTTGTCGGCGCACTAGAGAATTTGCATGAAAGGCATGTAAAACATCAAAATACAAATTCACGACTATGTAGTCGACAGCAGCGCCAGTACTTCGGGCTATAAAGATCAGGGATGAATACCGAAAAAGTTGTAAGCAGACAAATGAATATCAAATAAATTTCACTGCAGCACCACTTTATGCAGAAAATTCACTTCTCCCTCGTTCAATGTGACCACAGTAGTGGTGGACGACACATTGCATCCTGAACACTACATTATCAACGACCAAACGTAACATGTCACCAGGAATGTTCATCAAAGTCCGGGATATGTTATCCTTTAGGGCCGCCAAATTCGAAACTCTACCAAGATACACCTTAGGCATTAGATATCTCCACAGAATAATGTCACATGGGTTACGTCCGGAGAACGACTCCCTCTTTCCCCTTGGCCATTCACATGGAAAAAAGCGGCTGATGACCATTTCTTCTGTAAAGCGAAAGCGCAACAGATGCTGCACCGATCTTTATCCCTTTGAGGGGCGCAATTTTATTATTGTAATTTTTTTTTGAAAAAAAAGGTAAGAATGAGGTATAATGGTCCTATAGATAAAAGAAATGTGATTTAAAAAAATTTAGCAGCCCCCCCTTAGGTAGAGGGGGCCGTCCTCACAGTGCGAACGGCGCCCTTGTAGGGCATTTGAGTTCGACCACTAACTTACCTTGTTTTACTCGAGCAAAAACAAAAATAACTGATCTTATATCATTATAATAATAATTATTTTACTAAATAATTTTCAACAAACAGAAATTTGAATTTTATTTTAAAAATTTTTAAATTTAAGAAATTTTTCAAAATGTTAAAATCATTGAACTCAAAATATCAAAAATAAGAAATATCAAAAAATATAAAAATATATCAGAAAAATATAAAAATGTCAGAAAAATGTGAGAAATAGCAGTAAAATATAAAAATTAAAGAAATAAAAAAACCGGAACATATCATTTCATGGCTGTCTTTCCATGGAACTTTTGGAAAAATCGAAGTTTTAAATAAATTTTATACTAAATAAAATCAAAGCTTATTTTGTACAATTTTAAAGATTTAAGTAAACTATATGAAGCGAATTTAAAAAAATATATTTGCACCAGAATATTTAACTAAAAAAATTGGCAAATAAGAGCGACTGATCTGAAAACAGAGCAAAAGCAGAATGAGATATTTTTAAAACGCGCTTTAGGTATTTCCAACACCTTCACACGTGGGGATTTCCAGGGGCCCACCCAGAGCGGTCATGCTTATAATAATTGATTTAAATTCACTTGTACTGAAGGTGGCCGGTTGCCGTTTGGAAACAATAAGCCAGCTATTTTGACAGAGGCCAACCTTAGCACACAGAATGAATTCAATAGACCATTGTCGAATGCAGAAAGGTTGGGAACTGTAGGTGATAGTGCCCAGCACGCACTATTGAAACAGATGACAATACAGATGACAATACAAATGATAACGTCTTCCTTTTCCAAAAACACCCCCAATTTCAGAGAGTTATCGACTTTTTAATCCCCTTTACCCCCCAAGAAGCAGGACCAAATAGTCTAGAGGAGAAAACATAAAGACAGGTGTGTTTGTTTTTCCTTTCCGGGGTGAGCCTGTATTTCAATGTCGTAAAGGGGCGGAGTTCTCGCTGTGCGAACACCATTTAAAAGCGCAAAAATAGAAAGAAATAAGCGAATTTTTTTAAGAAGTAATGACATGTCAGTATTCGTTGAGGCATGTTTATAAAATCTAGTGGAAAAAATTAAAACATTTTAGGTTTTTAATCCTTAAAATAATTGAAAATAAAACCAAGTATGAAACAGCATTAACTTGCATTCATTGTGTTCAAACTAAATGAGCAGACAAATGTCTGGTGCTGTCATTTATTATCAGTTTAAAGATGTAAAAGTATTTTACAACCTTTAATTGAAAAAAAAAATTGACATTTTTTAGGTTAAAAAAATTCTAGAAAATGTGTTCGCACAGTGAGGACGGCGCCCCTCAAAGGGTTATAGCCCAAAATACTGGCGCTGCTCTCGACTACGTAGTCATGAATTTGCATTTTGATGTTTTACTTGCCTTTTATACAAATTCTCGTCTGCACTGAAAACAACAGCTCATTATCGTCCCCTATCGGCGACTTTTGAACTAACTTTTTTTTTCTTTCACGGAAACACTTTCCCATGTCGCCCTTAGTCCCTCTATCAATTTTGGTGGAATTCCGATAGATAGATCGAGCTACAGAGGGCTCTGGGTAGTGTCAGTTTAAAAAAATCACCATATATATATATATATATATATATATATATGTTTATTTATATATTAAAATTTTATTATAAGAGCCTTAAGACTAGAGCCTTTAATTTCACTGCGTAAGGAAAAAATGTCAGTATGAATGCAATAAATAACAAAACACTGGAGATGAGAAATGTGAAAGTGCCAGTATGAATTAAGCAAGGGATAAAAATAGAAGAGTATTATATACAATAACATACTTTCAAGCTCCCACATTTTAGCCTCATCGTATCAACACAAGGCCCCTTTCTAGAATAAATGGTGCAGCTGTAAAAGTGTATATTTTCTTTTCATGACACTAATCGTCAGCCTTCATTATTGGTCTTTAGGAAACTTTGCTTTCGACCAATCAAAGGTGATTGATTATAAATAAAGAATGACCTTAGATAGTAAAGGAACAATAAACAGAGCAGTTCTGCTCTTCTCACGGGGGCGGTTTGGGAAACTCTAACAATTGATTGAATGGTTCCTTTATCTGGCCTTATTTCTTTCCCTAAATAGGTACATAGACATGAGCTCAGGCACTCAGGTTTCAGAGGGGAAAAAAAAGTGCACCGTCTCTAGCGGGAGGTATTTTCTAATTCCTTGCTAAGGTTTAAGTGTTATATATTTTGTTCTTTTACTGTCAACATAGGAATTTGCGGATTAACTTCCATAATAAGTAAATACATGGAGCCTGTGCATGCATGCACACACACACACACACACACACACACACATATATATATATATATATATATATATATATATATATATATATATATATATATATATATATATATATATATATATATATATATATAAATATATATATATATAAATAAATAAATATATATATTTATATATATATATATATATATATATATATATATATATATATGTTGTTCTCCTTGGAGTCAACCTTGGTTGTTCACCAAGGAGTCAATCTCCTTGGCGTAGGAAAGCCTACACCAAGTCCAAAGGATCTAGGTCCTAAAATCCTGGGTCCTTGGCGAAAGGAAGTAAGCAGCTTCACTTTAAGGCGAGGTACCACTAGGGATGAAGTCTGACTTGACCTCGAAGAACATCGGTCCCGTAATTTTGAATCGAGTCAAGTGACAAGACCGGAACACCTGACCCCGCACCTCCAGAGGTAAATTTGAGAACATGGAGGACATTGTAGCCACGACGTATTGTACGTGCTCCGGCTACCATTAGGAAACACGGCGATGGATTTGCAGTGACGAGCATCGAACCAGGGACCTTCAGATCACTGGCCTACTCCTCTTGTCAACTGGGGCACCACGCCCATATATATATATATATATATATATATATATATATATATATATTAAATGTTTCAAAATGAATTTATATAATGTATGGATAATGCATAACGGAGAAAAATGTTTTTGTTCTTTATCAATGCGAGCACTTGTCAATGGCGACATTTGTTCTTAATGTGCGAGAATCATTGGTTGTTTCAGTGGGTGGCACCGAACCAACAGCAAACCCCTGGTAACTCCTTGTTCGATCGAACACCCCGGAAATGACATCTGCTGTGAACGTACCTTCTCCCACCCTCTCTGATCTTATAGAAGGACTTTCCGATCTGCAGATTTAAAGAAACCATATCCGGCCTAGACACGAAGATATTCAATAGCGTCGTAGGGATTTGAACCGAGCACTCCATCTTCCAATACCCAATTAGATTTATGATATGTATGCGTAAAAAATTCTACGTTTATGATGAGATTTATTCTTCAATCCTTCCAGTTTGCTTCGGGAATATAGATATTTCAACTGCAATGAGCTGGAAATGGTATGAACTACAAAAGTATCAATACAAAAGTTATTTAATGCTTAGACTCCTCACTATTATAATTTTTTGATCAATTTGTATTGTGTTAAACCACTGATATATTAAAATGTATTCAATCCCTTTATAGATATTTATGAATAGATACGATTAAATTTCAAGAATAGAAAAGGTTTTTTGTAATGTTGTTTATAGTTCAGTACTCATAAAACACTCAACCTGTTCAGGGATAAACAACTTCCCGGAATTTCTATATTGCACCTAAATTCTTTTAATTTCCCTGTTATTAATTCCTGACTTTTTGTTACAAGCAGACTTGAACTATAAAATATGAGTTTGAACGGAAAAGGTTACATGAAGGCCTTATTTGAATAGTGGGCGAACTCCATTTTTGTTCATTTTGAGATACAGAGCCTCAATGTCTAATGAGTTCCGAGAAATGACTGCTGAAGTCTGATTTGTAATGCCCTTTGTTGGTAGCAGAATTAAGCTGGAGGTGTACCAGTTTTAAAATAAGATAGAAATAACTTCTATGAACATGAAAGTGAAGCTACTCCATTTTTTTTTAAATGGAGTTGGCCTACTATTCAAATACGGCCTTCATATGATTGATAAAATTGTATTGTTCTACCTGGCGATCATTGCACTGAATTTTAAAAATTTGAATATGTGATGCAAAATTGCTAAATAATGTTACATAGTTTTATACCTATAAAGATAAAGCAAAATCTGAAAAAAACTCTAAAAGTATTTTTACTCTGTAAATATTACTGGTTTTAAGTAGTACAGGTAAACCTCCTATAACACGGTAGATTTGTTCCTAGAAAATGCTGTGTTGTGAGAAACCGTGTTATATCAGACTCAGAGACAGTTAAAAAAAAAGGGGGGGGGTTACGTTCTGAAATCTTATTAAAAACAAATATTTTTTGAAAATTCCATATAAGCAACTTAATTTTTATTAAAAATATAAATGTATAACACAAACGAAAAGAAAAAAAAATATAATATATATTTAATACGACCTTAATTTAATAAATTTCTTCCTCATCTTTGCTCCGTACAATCAAACGAGAATGTTTTTTCGATTGAATGCTATCACCTTCACTTTCAGAACATTTTTCGTCATTTAGATTTTTTGTACCTTCTATCCTCTTTAAAAAATCTGTAATTTTGGGTTTATTTGATGGTTCTTACAAGGTCATTATAGATTCACGGTATGCAGATAAACAATTTTGTAGCTCCCTTTTGAATTTTCGGCTTCTTTCAGCGGAAGGATCTGTATTCAGGAAAAATGATTCTCAATTAAGCTAAGATTTTCAACTAAGCTTAGGTCTTCTTGTAATTTTATAGAGTTATAAATGAACAAATTATAATTTATTTATAATTTCTATGTAAAGCCACTGAAGTACATTATTCCTTCCCGTCATTAGATTAATGTAATTTCATTTTTAAATGTGTTAAACAAAAATCATGCTATCTAATTCTATAGAAGTATAGTGTTGTACGAAGGATTTCGCAATTTTTTAATCCTGTTAGAGGGAAACCGTGTTACAGGTTGTAGTGTTATACGGGTTCCCGCAATTTATCCTATCGTGTTAGAGCGAAACCGCGTTGTAAGATGCCGTGCTGTAGGAGGGCTACCTGAACTTAAAACCAGTAGTTCAAATTTCAAGTGGTACTTAAAACCAGTAATATTCAAAACCAGTAATACCTGACTTCTCGCCACTTGGGCGATCATAGTTTCCTCTGATGGAAGCCTACCACAGCCATCTTCAACTCGTTGTTGTTATGCTGAGCAGTTAAGCTAGTGTGCCTGCTCATTAACATGGAATGCAACGTTCACTGCCGTGGCACAGGAAAACACACAATAGCCCTAGTGGACTGCATTTGCTTTTATTAAAACTCAAATACTCGTATCTTCTTCCTAAGGTTATTGCTCAACGCAAAAATGGTTGCAGCAGACTCTCTCTCTGATTTACAGTTGAATACTGATACATTACGGCCATCAGACGTCATTCTCTGAAACGTCACCAAACAAAATGATGCCATTCTGAACATGCCTAATAGAAGAATCATACTACATTCATAACATCTTACGATTGGAGATAAAGCGCCGGTCTTCCACCCTCCGCTAGGTACTCTGTCAACTACATGACACTAATTACTTAATTTTACCCCGTTGTGAACTACTACCTGTGATACATTTACCTGTGATTACTCACAATGTATCAAACCCTGTCAAAATCTGCTTTAGGTGTATGTATTTAGGAAATGTGTAATTGTAATATTCAACCGTATACTGCTGTGATAATAAATGTCCTAAATTTTAAGCAATTACTGCTACTTTAACAACCATTAATTTTTTGTTGAATACATGAGTGTGAAACATTTGTACTCATGCGTTCTCAAAGTTCTCAAGGTATCAAAGTAAACTTATGATTACTGAAGGTAAACAGTAAAACGTAACTGGACGCTTTGGTTGAAAATGAAAAATTGTATTTATTTAAATAAATCAATAACCTTCTCCACCACCTTTAGCTGCAAGGACCGCTTCGACTCTTCTGTGCATATTTTCGACTAATATGTGCTATGAGTCACCTGATATATGCTTTCATTTCTCTACTGAAATCCCTGCCAAAGAACTTAAAAAATTCATAGCCCCAAAATTTCGGAACTTGAAAACATTACAAACAATTAGAAAAAGTTATTGTGGCCCATTCCTTAACTCCTGGGAGCTAAGTTTTAATGGAGAGATTGCTCAGTCGGAGATAAATCCGGCATTATTTAAATCTAATCAACAACTCAACTTGTAGAAAGCTAAGGTAGGTATCTTTAGTCCTTTTACCATTATTAAAGGCAACAAATACTGAAGTGTCTTGTTACGTTATAATGTATTTCATTTATTTATCATTTATATTATAAACTGTTCAAATTAAGAATTCTATTATATTGCGTAGAATAAATTTAATTTAAAGGTAAATGCATAATATTTAATATAGCATAGACAAGGGACTGAGATTGCTTTGACTTGCTACAACCTAAAAATATTTCAACTTTACAAAAATAGATATATTTTATACTAAAATTCTTTGCTTAATTTTTGCTTTAAAAATTCTCTTCTTACAGTTTTTTAACTGAATAAAATTTTAGATTACTAAAATTCTCCATAATTTACTGTAGTCCAATAGAAATATTGCGTTTCTTCATTCATTGTGTAAAAACTTTCTGAAATAGAGTTTAGAATAGAGAGCAATAAAATTTGGAACCTTATCTTAATCCATTATTTTATGATTCAATAGGATTTGAAACCAGATTATGGAAGAATTATGGCTGTAATCTCATTTTCAGTTTAAATTTACCAAACTAAATGCCATAGATCTGCCGACACTATGATTCTGAGCGTTTCAGATCTTGAAATATTATACAAAAGTGTGCGTAAACTGATATGTTATCGTAAACAGGTCTGTCTATCCTATTATTAGGAATTGAAGATGTGAAATTTTAGTTATTAAACGAAATGTTTTGTAAATTGAAAATTATGATAAATTAAAATCAATTATACTCGAATCCATTTCAATAATTATAACTTCAATAGGAAACCCCGGGGTTTTGAAAACCTTGAAACTGTACTAAACTTTAAAAATTTCTATAGATGATTTTACGATGCTAGTGACATGAATTAAATCAGATAAGACAGAGAAATAAATTTAAGTTTATATGATTCACTTTGATAGTCACCAAATCCACCGTATAGTTTAATTTCGATGTTGTAAAGACTTAAAATTTGAAATATATATTGATTTTGATGGATTTTTCTTTTTTATATCTAATTTTTTACGCATTCTTTTAATAAAATTTGAGCTGTTTTGGCTTCGGCAAGAAATACTTTTATACGCGGATTTAATGTGAATCTGGTAATTTTACATTTCTCTTCAAGTGCTGTTTTGATTCACTCAGACTTGTTGATGGGTAGCGCCACTGAATAAACCTGATTATTTAATTCTCACAAAAAGTACTTTTTCCTTCGTTATGAAGGCTATCTAGTATCCTTTGTTCAAATACTACGTCAAATGAAAGATTAAAAAGTTGTTATGGTACGATACTGTCTAACCTTAAAGTGGAAATTAAAGATACAGGTCCATTTGGTTGTTATTTTTGGAGAAATGTTTATCGGAAAAAATCATGGACAAAATATTTCGACTTTGACTGCTTTCAATTTTTTTTTTCCATTGAGGTATGCAGTGGTTAGAAGACACCCAACAGTTAATTGTACTGCGACTATAAGTAACGAAACTTTCTTATTGAGACATAATAACTCTGCCAGGTTTCCAGTTTTCATTAACAATCAGGAAGGATCTAGTATCAAGGCTAGCAAATATTTTTATTCCACAAAACAGTAAATAAACTGAGTCGCAACTCAATATTGTTATAAACAAACTGATAATATGTTCGAAAATAAAAACATATACAGGGTGTCCGGGCTAATAGTATCCAATAGTTACCACTTATTTTTACGGAACTCTCCATTAGAATTTTTAAAATATTTATTTAAATAGAAAGAACATCTCACCAAGTTTTAATATCAATCATAGATTTCGATCATAGATATCGATGTGTACATCTTTTGTAGCACGACTAACGTCTAAATGTTAATCCAGGTCTCTACAAGTGTTTCGTAGCATATCAGGAGTTATTGGAATTTTTTGCTTGGGGATTCTTTAAATCCGTTGTGTATAAACAAACAATTGAAACTGTGGATGAGTTGAAGAAGCGTATCATTCAAGCAATTCGTATAATAACTCCTGATATGCTACGAAACTCTTGGAGAGAACTGGATTATCATTTAGACGTTTGTCGTGTTACAAAAAGTGCACACATCGAAATCATGATACTATGATTGATACTAACACTTGGTGAGATGTTATTTCTATTTAAATGATTTTTTTTATTCTAATGGGTAGTTCAGTAAAAATAAGCCATAACTTTTGGATACTTTTAGCCCTTGACACCATGTATTTTGAAATGTAATCCTTATTGATCAGGACTAAAAAGGTAAACTGAGAGAAGTAATTAATCTGTAACGTTAATTTTGTAGCATACCATGTTTTGTTGAGTCGTATGTATTTATAATTCGTTAAATGTACAGTTAGAAAAACTTTTGAAAAGTGGTTAGGATTGATAATTGGTTAGTGTGTTACATGATATGTCATCATTTGGGATAACACACCATATTCACTTCCCCCTGACATATTTGTGGACTGGCCATGTATGTAAAACTAAGCAACTCTATTTATTCCCTGATGGATTTATGTTAAATGATATCCAAATCATTTAGAATCACAAACATTGTCAGTTTATATAACTTTGTGTTAGTGAATTTCAGTATTAACATTTACGTCTGATTAATAATATAAATTTAAATTGGCTATTTAAGACAAGTTTATTTATTATAAGCACTGTTACGTTTAAAAATGAAATTCCACAGAATCGCAAAATCCTGATAAAAATCTCTTTTTTGATAATCGAATTCCAAATTTATTTATTATATCTGTTTTGACATAACAGAAATGTTAATTTGTTTAGCTCTCCTCGAAAATTAAGTTTTCGAAATAACCAGTAAAAATTTAAAGTATTTATTTGTAAGACGAACAGAGTTTTTAACATTGCTGGAAGTCCTTCTGGAGTCTCGACTCAAGTTACTCAGTAACTCCTAAAATGTGGGGTGACTGTCTTTTTAGTTACGAAAAATTTTAGGTAAGGAAGATTTTAGGTCTTCAGTAAGAGATCATGTGAACCTTTGATCGACTGTAGCATTAGTGCTCTTCGGTGAACTGTTTCCAGACTATCTTGCCTAGACTTATAAAACCCGAGCCGTCTACGGAACATGTCATTAGGAGATTTACGGAAATTACGAAGATTGCCATTACGGATTTTTTAATCATATTGCATTAAATGGCACAGATAAAAGACCGTTTGATAGTGGAAAATGTACTTTAAAGATATTTTCACGTCAATTAGATAGTTTTCTAGTACAGAGCATAATGGAAAAATAATAATGAAGTAAAAATAACAGTGATGTTAAAAAAATAATAATTTGTTCAGCCAACCAAAAATCGTTATTTGAATAATTTACAATTTACAGGCTCTGCAATGGCGCTAGGATTTTACAAAATAGGAATATTTACGAGCATGTTTGTTCTCCACTTCGTAAACTGGAGCGGAAAAAGTTCCTTTAACCCCTGCATGACTAATGAGCCGATGGTGTGTTTGTTGTAAATTCAATAAATATAGTATAAAGTGATTCACAATACTGCAGTCTAACGAAGTTCCATTACTATCTGTATAAAATGTTTCTAATTGTTAATGCTGAGAAATAATTTCGTATACAATCGATGTAGAATTTTGATTTATTCTATAATGAAAAAAATGTAGATTATTTTACTTGACGGTTGGTGTCTATTTTTTTTTTCCTTTTTTCTCACTTTAAACATACGTAACATTCTTCATGTGTAAATTCCAGAATATCATATATCTTTTTTCTTTAACGCCCTCAGAATCATTTATTATCCTTACAGTAACATACATATTCCTCTCTGGCGCTATTTATTTCTAACAGCAGATTCTCTATGTTTGTTATATGGATAGTATGATTAATATTTTTCATATCCAGTGGGCAGTCATACACAATAAAAATACTCGAGAATTCGATTGCTCTGTCCCACAACGAAAATTACTATTACTACAAATTGACGAATTACTACAAAATAACGAAAATTACTATCACTAAAACTACAAATTTACTCCTTGTTTATATGTATTTTGTAACAACTAATTCCTCCACTTTATACACACACACACACACACACACACACACATATATATATATATATATATATATATATATATATATATATATATATATATATATATATATATATATATATATATATATATATATATATATATATATATATAGATAGATATATATAGATATATATATACAGGGTGATTTTTTTAAACTGACGCTATTCAGAGCCTTCTGCAGCGCGGTCTATCAGCCGGAATTCCACCAAAATTGATAGAGGGACTAAGGACGACACGGGAAAGAGTTTCCATGGGAAAAAAAAATAGTTCCAAAATTCGTCGATAGGGGAAGATCTAGCGCTTTTGTTTTCGGCGCACACGAGAATTGGAATAAAAGGCAAGTAAAACAGCAATATACAAATTCACGAGTATGTAGTCGACAGCAGCGTCAGTATTTCGGGCTATAAAGACTAGGGATGAATACCGAAAAAGTTGTAAGCAGACAAATGAATAACAAAGAAATTTCACTGCAGCACCACTTTATGTATCAAATTCACTTCTCCCTCCTTCAATGTGACCATAGTCCTGGTGGACGGCATACTGCATCCTGAACGTTCCCAAAGGCCATGCGTAACAGGTTACCAGGAATGTTCATCACACTCCTGGATATGTTGACCTTTAAAACCGCCGAGTTAGACACTCCACCTGTATACACCTTGGAATTTGAATAACCGCATGAAAAAATGTCACAAGGGATAGTTCCGGGGGCCGAGGTGGGCAAGCTAATGGAAACATCGACTGATGACAATGCCTTCTGTAAAGCGAAGGCGCAACAGATTCCGCACCAATCTTTATAGCCAGAAATACTGACGCTGCTGTCGACTACATAGTCATGAATTTGCATTTTGATGTTTTACTTGCCTTTTATGCAAATTATCGGGTGCGCCGTCAAAAACAGCGCCATGTCGTCCCCAACCGGCGAATTTGTAACTAATTTTTGTTTTTACATGGGAACTCTTTCCCGTGTCGTCTTTAGTCCCTCTGTCCATTTTGGTGGAATTCCAACTGATAGATAGCGCTACAGATGGCTCTGAGAAGTGTCAGTTTAATAAAAATCACCCTATATATATATATATATATATATATATATATATATATATATATATATATATATATATGTATGTATATTTATATATTAAAATTTTAATATAAGAGCCGTAAGACTAGAGCCTTTAATTTCACTGCGCAAGGAAAAAATGTCAGTATGTATGCAATAAATAACAAAACTCTGGAGATGAGAAATGTGAAAGGCTCCGGCTACCATTAGGGAACACGGCGATGGATTTGCAGCGACGAGCATCGAACCAGGGACCTTAAGATCATTGGCCTACTCCTCTTGCCAACCGGGCCATCACGCCCATATATATATATATATATATATATATATATATATATATATATATATATATATATATATATATATATATATATATATATATATATATATATATATATATATATATATATATATATATATATATATATATATATATATATATATATATATATATAAATATATATATATATATATATATACATATATATATATATATATATACATATATATATATATATATATACATATATATATATATACATATATATATATATATATATATATATATATATATATATATATATATACATATATATATATATATATATACATATATACATATATATATATATATATATATATATATATATATATATATATATATATTCACGATGTTTTATTTCGGATATAATGATAAGTACGAAAGCTAATTTAGAATTATAATAATTTACAATTGTTTTTAAGTATTGAGACAGGATGTAAACTTACTAGTTCAGTTTTTCCCAAGTTTCCTTTAATTTACTGCATAGAAATATAAATGTGAGTAAAGCAAACCTATTTAGTCTCTGGGAGCTCATTCGATATATCACTGTGGTGTGGAGATCCACCTCACCAGTGCATCTGCTAATTACGCCTCGGTGTAATTTATCATGAGAGAGGGACTAAACGATAACAGTTGAAGGATGCCTTGCCAACAGCGGCCGAAATGACGGACTACCATTATTAAGGTAATTTTATGAATATGGCGTCCGCACCATTTGCTTCCTGCTCTGTACCGACGTTTGAGATAATTCTTCAAAATGAAACTTTGTCAAACGGAAAAGGTGTCTTCTGTGGCTTTAAAACCAGATATAATTAATTTATGCATGCACCTAGTGTACACATTTTATTCAAAACGTGATAAATGTCGAAATGCGTATACATACATTGTGTTAAAATTAATAAACATTTTATCAAAATATGAGTATGATATTTTGTTTAGATGAAACTAAATAATATTTGTAGTCATCAATATGAATATTATATTAAGCTTTGCTAAAATGAAATATTTGTAGTAATTAACATGAGTATAATTATTTGCTTCATTAAAATTAAATAACATTTATAGCCATCAATATGAGTATCATGTTATGCTTAGATAAAAATAAATAGCATTTAAATTCTTCAAAATATGATTATTATATTATGCTTCTCTAAAATTAAATAATATTTGTAGTCTTCAATATGAGTATTATATTAAGCTTTGCTAAAATTAAATAACATTTGTAATCATCAATATGAGTATTATATTAAACTTTGCTAAAATGAAATATTTGTAGTAATTAATGAGCATAATTATTTGATTCGTTAATATTAAATAACGTTTGTATTTATCAATATGAGTATCATGTTGTGCTTAGATAAAATTAAATAGCATATAAATTCTTCTAAATATGAGTGTTATATTATGCTTTTCTAAATTTAAATAATATTTGTAGTCTTCAATAGGAATATTATGTTAAGCTTTGTTAAAATAAAATAACAATTGTTGTTATCAATATGAGTATCATGTTATGCTTGGATAAAATTAAAGAGCATTTAAATTCATCAAAATATGAGTATTATATGATGATTTTCTAAATTTAGATAACAGTTGTTGTCATCAATGAGTATTATATTAAGCATTGCCTAAATTAAATAATATTTGTATTAATCAATATGAGTATTATTCTTTGCTTTGTTAAAATTAAATAGCATTTGTAGTCATCAATATGAGCGTCATATTATGCTTAGATTAAATTAAATATCATTTAAATTCATCAAAATATGAGTATTATATTATGGTTTTCTAAATTTAAATAACATTTGTAGTCATAAATATAATTATTATATTATGCGTTTCTAAAATTAAATAATAATTGTACTAATCAATATGAGTATTATTATTTCCTTTGTTAAAATTAAATAGCATTTAAATTCATCAAAATATGATTATTATATTATGTTTTTCTAAATTTAAATAGCATTTGTAGTCATAAATATAATTTTTGTATTATGCGTTGCTAAAATTAAATAATATTTGTAGTAATCAATATGAGTATTATATTATGTTTTTCTAAATTTAAATTACATTTGTAGTCAGAAATATAATTAATTATATTATGCTAAAATTAAATAACAATTGTAGTCATCAATATGGGTATTTATTATGATTTTTGAAAATTAAATAACTTTTGAAACCCTTAACATGTGAGGGTTATACTATGCTCTCTATAATTAATTTCGTAAAAAAATATTACTTGGAGTTCAATAGTACAAAAACATAACTAGACAACGGTCGAAATTTTAACATATTAGATGCTGAATATGAAAAAAATTCTATAAGAAGCAAATTCTTTACTTTTTTTGTCTTTTATTTCTGTTCATTATTTTTTTTACACTACAAATTTCTCACACTGCTAAATTTTATACTACTTTGAAAATAGTACTGCTGTTTGCTATAGTATTCGTATTTGAACAGAGTAGACTAAGAAACCACAAAACATCGCACCTCTTACGAATCCGTATTGTTTTATGGTTATAAAAGATAATAAGATATACGTATAAAATTCCTTTGATGAAAGAAACTAAAATGAAGAGAAATATACAGATGAGAAGATAAGTTCAGGATTTCCAAATTTTTATTCTTACGGATTATCGGTATTTCAGAGCTCAATATAAGAAGGAAGAAATTTATTTCGGAAATAAAAGGTTATCAGATCGTCTTAAATTTTCATCGAAACTGTCTCATAACAACCCTTTGCTTTTACTTTTAGTAATATGTTTCATTTGAGGGGTAATAATTAATATATATATATATATATATATATATATATTGTCGCGTAGATGGTAGTCGTATGGATTGAACACACACGTAGAGGGAATACAACGCTGTTTATTAGCACACAACACTTAGCTGATAGAACTCAGAACTGAACTCACAGGTTGAGCTACTTGCTCTTTTATCCATCAACAGAATATTCTGGAACGCCGTTCCAGGAAATTAAAGAATGTTCTAGCAACTTCTAGAACTAACAGAAATAGAATTAAATTAAATAAAAATAAAATAATGTAGAGCTTCGAACCGGGGACCTCTTGCTCAGCAGTCCGGTGCGTTGACCATTCAGCAACAGAGTCTTTGACGGGAAAGGCTTTAAGCGGCATCTCTCCCTCCTTAGAAGAACAGCGTCCCGCTGTCCTAGGTTGCCTAACTGCTAGCAACTTTTGATCTGGAACGTGTCTGTGGTCCAGTGTAATCATTCTTTACATTGGTAGGCGGATCCTCTTCACAATGGCCGTTTTCAGATGTTGAAGAATCACCATTCGGATGTTGTGCTTGTAATTCAGGGTCGTAGTAAGGCTTCATTCTAAGAACATGGACGGTGTCTATCGTTTTCCGGCGTCTTGATGTTGGCTCATAGTCTTGGACTTCGTAGGTTACGTCAGATAATCGTCGTAACACCTGGTATGGTCCAAATATTTTTTAAGCAGTTTCTCGGACAATCCTACTTTCCGAACAGGCGTGAAAATCCATACTAAATCTCCAGGTGAATAGGACACCACCCTGTGCTTGGAATTATAACGCCGACGGTCCTTTTCTTGCGCCTCTAGGGTTCGTAGTCTGGCTAACTGCCTTGCCTCTTCGGTTTTCACGACAAGATGCTTAGTATAGTCGTTCTCCACGTCAGGGCAGAAGGGGAAAAGAGTGTCGAGCGTTGTTTCGGCTTCTCGGCCATGAAGTAAATAGAAAGGTGTGAATCCGGTTACATCCTGTTTAGCGATGTTGTAAGCGAAGGTCACAAACGGCAGTATCTCGTCCCAGTTTCTCTGTTCTACGTCTACGTACATGGATAACATGTCGCCTAGTGTTTTGTTGAATCGCTCAGTAAGGCCATTGGTCTGTGGATGGTAGGCTGTCGTCATTCGATGACTAATGTTACACAACCGGATGATATCTGAAACAAGTCTTGATTGAAACACTTGCCCTCGATCGGTGATGATAACTCGGGGCGCTCCATGTTTTAGAAGTATATCTTCGACGAGGAACCTCGCTAATTCCGCAGCTTCAGCAGTTTTCAGGGCTTTTGTAATAGCATAGCGACTCAAATAGTCGGAGGATTATGCTTCCGTTGATTGGGAACATAATCTTTCGCAGCTGACGTCTATATTGCTCTGAGATGACAGAAAATGATGCGCCGGAGTCCACGAGTGCACGTACTGGTTGACTGTCAATGTTTAGTTCTAGATAATTCTTCGTCATCTTTGCGGCAGCGGGAGGATTTTGTTTTTCAGCGGCCTCACCTCCAAGGAAGGTCTCACTGCTTAGTTTTCCTCATTTCTTCGGCCAGGTGAGTCACTGGAACGTCTATACGGCGATGGGGATCTGAAGCGACGAGTAGGCGATCGACCTCGGTTAGGGCTAGGTGACAGACTTCTTTCAAACTTTCGGCTGGATTCGTCGGCGGTGTTCTGGGAGATCATGCGTCGCTGGGCTGTGTTTCCTCTATCAGCTCTGTAAGCATTAAAAATTGCTCTTCTATCCCGGCAATAGCGAACGACATGTCCGGGGCGGCCACAGTGAAAGCAAACGGGACGATTGTCGGTCGTACGCCACACGTCGGTTTTTCGGGGTAATTGTTCCTGTGCCGGCTCCGGCCTGTTATATGTCGAGTGGATGCTGCGGTTGTATGTGGGAGTCGACCTTCGGAAGCTTCCACTAGATATGGGAGCCAAAGATTTCTCAACCTCATCTCGCACAATTGCTTCTATGGTTTGTACGCCTGTTTGGGGCTCTTCAATTTGGGGTGTAGTTAATCGCTGTATCTCTTCACGGACAATTTTACGGATCAGTGAGGTTAGATCCTGTTCCTCATCGACGGAGGCAATTGGGACAACATTCGGCGAGCGACTGAATTTCTGACGTCCTATTCGCTTTTGCTGCATTTCCTCAATGTACTGACACCATTTACTGAAATCGAGTGTCGTTTTTATCTCCTTAGTTAATAAGGCCTGGTACACCTCTTCTGCGATGCCCTTCATTAAGTGGGACACTTTATCGTCTTCTGACATGGCCGGGTCAATTTGGTTGCAGAGCCCTAAAACGTCTTGGATATAAGATTGTGGAGCTTCCCCAGCTCTCTGCGCTCGGCATTTTAAGCAATCCTTAGCTCGCCGTATATATAGCTGAGAGTCACCAAAAGTTTTTTTCAGTTCTCTTTCGAAGTCGTCCCATGAATTCAGCAGATCTTCGTTATTTTCAAACCATATTTTGGCGGTCCCATCAAGGAAAAAGTAGACGTTCGCAAGACATAGAGTATCATCCCATTGATTAAATTTTGATACTCTAAGGTATTCTTTTAACCACTTGGTTGGATCTTGTCCAGGATCGCCTCTAAAAATTCTCGGCTTTCTCGGTTCCCTAATTAGTGCTGGAGACAGCAGGACGGTTTGTGGCTTGACTTCTCCTTCAGACATTGCCGGGAATCGCTTTCGTGGAGCGGCTACGTAAAGACCGTATTCCGGAGGAAGATTTAAAAGTCTATGGCTTCTTCGTATTTCTTCTGCTTCCAGACTGAACTGAGTACCCGGCGCCTCCACCAAAGATGTCGCGTAGATGGTAGTCGTATGGATTGAACACACACGTAGAGGGAATACAACGCTGTTTATTAGCACACAACACTTAGCTGATAGAACTCAGAACTGAACTCACAGGTTGAGCTACTTGCTCTGTTATCCATCAACAGAATATTCTGGAACGCCGTTCCAGGAAATTAAAAAATGTTCTAGCAACTTCTAGAACTAACAGAAATAGAATTAAATTAAATTAAACTAAATTAAAATAAAATAATGTAGAGCTTCGAACCGGGGACCTCTTGCTCAGCAGTCCGGTGCGTTGACCATTCAGCAACAGAGTCTTTGACGGGAAAGGCTTTAAGCGGCAATATATATATATATATATATATATATATATATAAATATACACTGAAGTGCCACTGAATTAGGGATACCTACCTAGTAACGAGTTGGGCCTCCTCTGGCCTTGATAACGGCTGCCACACGACGAGGCATAATTGCTAAATATTGGCTAAATATTGCTAAATATTGGCAACTTGCCAAATATTTGCTAAAGCTGTCCATAATTCAGTAAGGTTCTTTGGTGCTGTGTGATGGCCTTCCACGCCTTGTTCCAAAACATCCCAAAGATGCTCAATAGGATTTAAGTCTGGGCTTCTAGGTGGCCAATTCATGAGAGAGGAGTCATAGGAATGCTCTTCCAAACAGCCAGTAGCCAACCAGGACTTGTGAGAGGTACAGTTGTCTTGCTGGAAAACTCCATTACCGTGCAGATAACAGAACAACATAAACGGATGGAGGTGATCACCCAGAAACTCTACGTACCGAATTGCATTGAGGGAGGTTGGTACACGCACCAAAGATCCCAAACTGTGCCACGAAAAAACACCCCAGACCATGATTGAGCCACCATGCGTTGTACAGTTCCAGTCAGGCATGCAGGATCCATGGCTTCATGAGCCTGACGCCATATTCTCAGCCTCCCGTCGGCGTTAAGTAGTCGGAATCGAGACTCATCACTCCATGCTACTCATTTCCATTCCTCTACACTCCAGTCTCTGTGCTCTCATGCCCAGGCAAGACGTGCAGCCCGATGGTGAGTATAGAGCAATGGTACTCTCGTAGGTCGACGGCTCCCAAAACCCAGACGGTGAAGCGAGCGTTGCACAGTACGTTTACTGACTGTACGACTGGCACCGTCATTAAACTGGGTGGTAATTTGCGCTAATGTTTGGCTTCGCTGGCTACGTACAATAAGCCTGAGCCGTCTCTCACCACGCACTGTCAATGCTAATTGTCCTTTGCAGTTTGCCCGATCGCTAGTTTTTTTCCACCATCCATGTATTTATGGTTTACTCTTGACACTGTCGCCCTTGAAAATCCTAGCTGTCTGACGATTTCGGAAATTGAATGGCCCATGCGTCGTGCACCTACGATTTGTCCGCGATCGAAGGCGTCTAAATCAGGCAGTTTACCCATACTGGCAATTCCAACAACTAATTCAGAACAACCACAGTACGAGCTATATATGAAGTTACCACAGCGCCCTCATTTGCGCATACATGATGCGCAGCGCTACACAATTTGCATAGGCTTTGCTATACCTAATTCAGTGGCACTTCAGTGTATATATATATATAAAGTAAGAAAATAAAGAATTATCATTATCAGCATCTGGTATATGACTTAATATTAACACGGGCAAAACATTTAAAAATAAACTTATATAAAAAACAAAATTCAGCTAATAACACATATTGTGTACTAAATTTTACTAACCATAAACTAAATAATATAAACTTCAATAGTATATTTGATAAACTTCATGATATGTTTCCTATAAAAGAAATAAAAATAAAACGTGCCTTTAAATATACTCTGCCTATGGGTAGACGTATATTTAACTATAATCAGGTTTCCAAAAATTTTTCTGAGTCAATAAATTTAACTTGTGTTTGTCATCTGCCCTTTTACAATAGTTATTTAGATACGACACATGGTTATGTAATAACAGGCAATTTGGATATTGTGGAAGATGTTGCACTGCGAGAGTTGATGAATTTGGGAACTATGTTTAGATTACCTAGTACTACTAATAATAAGAAAATAATAAGTTTCTTAAATGCTGATTTAGATAAATTTATTTACAAAATTGCAATTAATTACTCTGTACCTACTGAAGCATTCAACCCATCCCATGGAAAATTAATTTACTAAAACTAGTACAAGCTAAATTACCCAATAATAGTATTAACATTAATAATTCCTATAAACACTTTAAAGCTGCTATTACAAAATTACAAGATGACTTTATAGTCACTTATGTAGATAAAGCAGTCAACAACTATGCTATAATTTGTAAAAAATATTTTGCCATATGTTTAAAAAAACAGATAGAAAATAGTGATCTTTTTCAGCCATTAAAAGAAACTACTACTATTATTATTAAGAAAATCATAGCAAAATATAAACTACTAAGTATTTCATCTAACAATTATCTTTTTCCTTATATAACTTTAGTTCCTAAATTTCATAAAACACCTATTGCTTTTAGAGCAATAACCTGTGGTCACAACACTTATGCTACAAAAGCAAGTAAATTATTATTAACATACCTTAAATTAATCTATAAAAATATAACATCTGGTGTTTGTGGTATAATTGATAATAGCTATAGTCTAATTCGAAAACTACAAACATTAGATAACTGTAAATATATTGTAACTTATGATTTTAAAGATCTATTTAATAATATTGATATAATTGATTTAAATAGAATAATCATAATGTTACTACAAAATAATATTCAATACTTAAACAACGAAATTAAACTAACTCGTTTCAATAGGCTCCTAGAATTAGTAACTAAACATAATTACATAGTTCATAATAATAGTATATACTTACAGTCCAAAGGTGTACCACAAGGTGGTAATGCTTCAAGTATGCTAGCTAATTTATACTTATATTATTTTGAAATTAATAATATAGAAAATAGCAATTACAATATATTTAGATATATAGATGATATAATAGTAATTAATAAAAGTAATAACCCTATAGACTTAAATTTTTACCCTCCTAATTTGGAACTAATTAAAAGTAGCCATGATAATATTAATGTAAACTTTCTAGATATTAATATTAAATTAAGTACTAACAGTAAATTTACTTTTGACTTATACGACAAAAGATCTAACTATAATTTTAATATTGTTAAATTTCAAAATTATCTAACCTGTTTACATAAATCTGTTTCTAATAACATTATTGTAAATCAGTTAGTTCGTATAAATATTCTATGTTCTAAAGACAATAGGATTAAGCATATTATAGACTTGAAAGCTGTGCTAACTCGTAATAATTACCCAGTAAGTCTATCCAAAAACATAATTGGTTGTTTTTGTTTTAATGAATAGTTTGTTCTGTTGCATTAATATGTTAAACATAACAATAGGTCAAAATAAAAATAATAACTACTAAAAATAAAAATAAAAATCATAAGTAATAAAATAAAATAAAATAAAAATATAATATAATAAAATAAAAATAAAATATAATAAAATAAAAATAAAATTAACTCATAGTAGTAACAATAATAAAAACTAAATAATTAAAGGAATAATAGTCTTAAAATATGGTAACCTAAGTAAGTCTGTAACTGAGAATCCACTACCTCAATGGTTGCAAGTTTTATGACGTCAGTCATCTTGCGGTTACAAGTTCTTAACTTCCACTCTGACTAGCGCCAGGCTTGGTGTTCTTTGGTTAAGTACTTTTATTCAAACTTATTTCATTTATTATTCAATTCTTCTGTTAATAATGGATTGTACGGTGTCTGAGTGTGTTTATTTAATAGATCATACTCATCAGAAACAATCCATTGGTTTTTAGACAGTATTGACACCGCTGATGAAGAAATGCTGTCAAAAACCTTATTCATACTTTTCTTTACATGTTGTTTGTTCCTGGCTGCAAGTAGCTTTAGAGCTATTACTCGTTTTCTCTTTCATCTTATTCTTATATATATATATGTAACTGAGTAAAGAAAGCCACGGCTTTACAGATCTTTCTAGAACATTCAGCGGGTATATAAAGTCGCCGAACGCGAAATCAGAGATTCTGAGATTCAGAGATTAAGTCTGTCAGAGTGACGCTGGAGCCGGAGGCAAAGAGATACTTTCGGGCCTAGAAAGACTTGAATGAGCGCAGCGACAACTCAAGTCTGACCTTCCTCGTTGATGCAGCCTGTAAATAGCCTGTATTTAGCTTGTAAATAGCCTGCATTTAGACGAGAAATGAAATTTAAGCATAAAATACAAAAATCCTGGCAGTGTTCAATTTAAGCAAAGTCCTTACAATATTAACTACAGAGTTAAATGAAAGATTATTTCCTTTATCTTATCATCGAAATATAATTTTGTTCAAATTTCAAGTAATTTTTTAGCAACGTTACTGTACATACCTATTTATTTTTTATTTTGAGTAATAGTATAGAGTTGAGATGTTATTAATAAAATATATTAAATTAACTACTAGAAGAGTTAATCATTGCGTAGTTGAAAATAATAGTTGCATTAATTGCGCAAGAATAATGTAAGGAAAAATACCGATAGAGTGGATTGACCAATTATTTCCTTCATTTTACCACTGAAATATAATTATATTACACATTAAAGTAATTTCATAGGAACTTTAATGAATATGCCTACTTTTTCTTTTATTTTAAGTAATAATAGGCATTTGAGGAATCAGAAATAAAGCATATTTAGTATAAGCAGAATGAATTCTTACATAGTTAAAAACGAGAGTTGCATTAACTGCACAAACTTGTTATAAGGGAAAATATAAATGACAGAGTGACATGGAAAATAAATTCCTCTATATTGTCCTTGATTTTTTTTTTAACACTTTCAGGAAATATTCCCAGAAACCTTAATGAACAGACCTATTTATTTTTTATTTTGGGTAATAGCAAGTATTTGAGATGTAATTAATAGAATACATTAATTTTAGTATAAGTCGAATTAATTTTTGCATAGGTGATAATGAGAATTGTAATAAGGCTGCTATGTACTAACTCCATTGGATTCGCTCACCTCTATGTTAATCTATGGAGAAAATTTGTCCACGGATTGCCCACTTGGATTCAAAGATTTTTTGAAAAAAATTATACTCCGTCATAGAGAAAGAAATTTTACATTTGTGTACATTTTTTTTAAAAAAAATGAATTAATATTTTAAAATTTAAATTATTCGGGGAAAAATCTGGTATAGTGTGTTTTAAACGCTCATAAATTCCTTCGGTGGACGAAATTTATAAAATGAATCCTGTAGCGCTTTGCAGAAATGTTCAGGCTATCTGACAATACCAATTTTATTTGATTATCAGCATTTAAGTTCCTGTAAATAGTTGACAAAAATATATTTTAAATAAAAAAAATTGGGGGCAGCGCTTAACACCCCTATAGAGAGAGAGCCATTACAATCCCTTAAAATGTCAATCCTAAGGCTGGTTGAATTCTCGAACTGTCAGCTGGACTCCTCCCGCAAGAGTCTGCAAGAAGAGGAAAAGGGAAATACGATTTTTTTCTTAGTACATAGCAGCCTTAACTACAGAAGTATAATATAAATAAAATACTAATGACAGATTGGAATGAAAACGTATTTCTTTTATCTTATCACCGAAATATATTTTATTACACTTTAAAGTAATTTCTCAGGAACCTTCATAAACATACTATTTATCTTTTATTTTGAGTAACATTATGCATTTGAAGTGTAATAAATAAAATATATTTTATTTACTACAAGCAGAATAATTTTTGCGCAGTTGAAAGCGAGAGTTGAATTTATATCTCAAGAATATTATGAGGAAAAAATATTAACGATAGTGTTTAATGGTAAATTACTTTCTTTATTTTATCACTGAAATATAAATTTATTACACGTTCAAGTGAATTTCATAGGATTCTTAATGAACATGGCTACTTTTTCGATTATTTTGAGTAACATTCAGCATTTGAGGAGTAATAAATAGAATATATTAAAATCACTATAAGCAGAATTAATTCTTGAATAGTTTAAATCGAGAGTTCCATTAATTGTGCAAGAATAATATAAGGAAAAATATTAACGACACAGTTTAATGATAAATTATTTTTTTTTATCACTAAAATGCAATTTTACTACACGTTCAAGTAATTTCTTAGGATTATTAATGAACAGACCTACTTTTTCTTTTATTTTGAGTAATATTAAGCATTTGAGGATTACTAAGTAGACTATATTAAATTAACTGTAAGCATAATGAATTCTTGCGTAGTTTAAATCAAGAGTCCCATTAATTGCACAAGAATTATATAAGGAAAAATATTAACGACACAGTTTAATTATAAATTATTTCCTTTATTTTATCACTGAAATTTAATTTTACTACACGTTTACGTAATTTCATAGGATTTTTACTGAACAGACTTACTTTTCCTTTTTTTTTCAGTTATATTAAACATTTGAAGATTACTAAGTAGAATATATAACATTTACTATAAGCATAATGGATTTTTGCATAACTTAAATCGAGAGTTCCATTCATTCTGCAAGAATTATAGAAGGAAAAATGTTAACCACACAGTTTAATTATAAAATATTTCCTTTATTTTATCTCTGAAATTTAATTTTACTACACGTTTATGTAATTTCATAAAATTTTTACTGAACAGACATACTTTTCCTTTTATTTTGAGTTATATTAAACATTTAAGGATTACTAAGTAGAATATATAAAATTTACTATATGCATAATGGATTTTTGCATAACTTAAATCGAGAGTTCAATGCATTCTGCAAGAATTATAGAAGGAAAAATGTTAACCACACAGTTTAATTATAAATTATTTCCTTTATTTTATCTCTGAAATTTAATTTTACTACACGTTTATGTAATTTCATAGGATGTTTACTGAACAGACTTACTTTTCCTTTTATTTTGAGTTATATTAAACATTTAAGGATTACTAAGTAGAATATACAAAATTTACTATAAGCATAATGGATTTTTGCATAACTTAAATCGAGAGTTCCATTCATTCTGCAAGAATTATAGAAGGAAAATGTTAACCACACAGTTTAATTATAAATTATTTCCTTTATTTTATCTCTGAAATTTAATTTTACTACACGTTTATGTAATTTCATAGGATTTTTACTGAACAGACTTACGTTTTATTTTATTTACTAAGCATTTGACTATTACTAAGTAGAATATATTAAATTTACTATAAGCATAATGAATTCTTGCATAGTTTAAAACGAGAGTTGCATTAATTGCGCAAGAGTAGTATAAGTCAAACTATTCACCACAGTTTAATAATAAATAACTTACTATATTTTATCATTGAAGCATAATTTTAGTACACGTTCAAGTGAATAAAAAAATTTACAAAAAAAAAAATTAAGCAATATTCTTTAGAACAAAACACTTAACACGGTATTAATTGTAGCCCTACAATACGCGCATCGAGTCCCCTTATCTCGGATAGGCATTTATCAAACTGCCCCGCAAAGCTTTGACACAGGATGTGAAAATTTACGTTACAGAAATTCGCAATTTAATTTCCTGAATGACTAGTGCATTATTTAAATGAGATACAGACAACTGTATATTAGAAAGCTTACAATGTCTAATAACGCTTCCTAAATTTTGGTGATTGCGTTTGATGAAAATACTTTCATGCAATTTAGAATTTTCGGAGACTTCTGCATTAAGCACAGACTTTAATAATAATATTAGCTGAATAAATATAGCATATTTGGTATGCCTTCATTATGATTTTGATATTTCAGGTAAAATAAAAAAGATTTATTTGAATGGTTTAAAGTTGGAGTAATTTCCTAAGTACTACTTTGAAATTTATGCCGGCAATATGGCGTGGTGTTTAGCGTTCTGAGCCGCGACAGAGTGGGTTTTGGTTTGTTTGTTTGTTTGTTGTGTCTACGATTGAAGTAAAAATAGGGTGGTAATGAAGTAAATCAAAAATAGTTCAAGGGTTATTAATGAGATGTAAAGTGATTTTATATGAGTACATTACAATAAGATGTTGTGTATGTTCTGACAATGTTAACAATTTGAAAATAGAGAAACTTCCCCTTTTTATCAACTTACTTGACATGCAGTAAAACCAGAAAAATGTAACTTTGCTAGAGTTTCTCATTTGAGCACTGGAGATGGGAAACTGAAAGACTGAATCAGTTCTGTAAAACTGGAGCAACATTGAACTTATATGAAACCCACGATGATGAAATTTTCAGTTCAGCTAACGTAAATGATGGATCGATTTCTGCCACGTGGAGACCAGTTCATTAGCTGAACACTGTTTACTGGAACTGCATCAAACTTGCAGATAGATCTGGAACCACATACCAAGCACGAAGCGCAGTAGGTAATTAGCAAGAAGCACTCAGTTGACAATGTAACATTGGGACTTGGAAAATAAAGATTATGTGCTTTTTAGCACTCTAGATGAAGAATGAAACTGGACCATGCATGCTGAAGACAAGAAAATTGGCACACACAAAAATTTCTTGAAAAATACCTGTTTATTATGTTTCTTCGAAGACTTATAAAATAAAATCACCAGTATTACACCTCCAGCCAGCCCGTGTCGTGGAAAATGTCCGAAGACAAAAATTCGAGGAGACACGCTCCAATATTGCAAACAGCATTCATCTCGCTAAAAATCGTACTCTCTTTTATGGAGGGGAAGCAAACGCTTTTCTACCCAAAGCCTGATCATACAAGCCTAGGTTAATGTGCCTACTCTGATAAAGAGATCCCATTTCCTTTTAGTCTAAGCAACAAAATAAAGTCTGTAGAAGGGGATAAATAATAGAATAATAAACACTAGCTGTATCAAAGGACTAAATTATAAGAGAAATTAATTAAACTGCGATTATATTGTTATTATCTTTAGGAAACATCGGCGTATGAATACATGTAAGCTACTGCACACGTGGGAAGTAGTTATTTTTGCAGTTAAGTTGAGAAATCGAATCGCGATGCGAAATTCGAATGAGGGAATCGATTCTATAATTGGAAAATGTAAATATATTTAGCTATTGTAGATATTAACAGTATAATCGCTTTAAGCATACAATATGTATCTGGAAAATAGTTATATTTTAAATTGATATTAATACAGATAGCAAATAATTGTTTAAAGATGAAATTAATTAAGTTAAGTTAATAGCGGATATAATTAAGTTTTTAAATTGTAGAGTAATAAATTTTACATAGTGGCATTATGCCACAACGATCAGTGAAATGGCAATATCCATAGAAGAGGGGTGCCATTGCCTCAAGAGAGGTTGGGCTTCTATCTGTCGGTTCACGAAATTTGAATCGAGGCAAGTGACGAGACCGGACCACTTGGCATTTAACTTCCAGATATATTGTTTGGGAACTTGGAAGATATTGCAGCTACGACAGATTTTCCCCGTGCACCAAGCGCCATTAGCGTACACGTCAGCGGTATTGTCAGCGACAAGTATCGAAACAGCAACTTGCATATCACTGGCCCGACGCTTTTGCATACCGGACCACGCCCCAGTGAATTTTGGTTCAAATACCGAATAAGGCTCATTCGTTTTCGTGTCGTTCCCCTCGCAAGAAGCAATGCTGGTTCACATATACGGGGCTCCAATAAAAAATTATCCACAAAATCGCGGTGAATAACAAAAGGAGAATATCTCACGACAAAGTTCCTCTGCATTCGAAAAAAAAACCTTCGAAATATATTTATTCAATATCTGTAACACAAAGGAGGACAAAATGCATAACACAGATCAAATAGGCGGAGTTTTTCAAGTCTTCGAAAGTTATAGTTCAGTGATAAAATAAAGGAAATAATTTAACATTAAACTCGTTAATATTTTCCTTATATTATCCTTGCGCAATTAATCTTTTCATTACGGAGTGCGATAGCATGTATCCCAAGAATATATATATATATATATATATATATATATATATATATATATATATATATATATATATATTTATATTTATTTATTTATTTATATACATAACCCCTTGAATGGCAGTTTTCACAAAAGGGGGTAGAAAATTTCCCGTTCTAAAGCGGAAATTGGAAAAACGGGCCTCGTAAGCCAAAGGTTAATGTAAATCTCGTTTTTAACTACGCAAGAATAATTCTATGTGTACTAAATTTAATATATTTTATTTATTGCACTTAAAATGCGTAATATTACTCAAGATAAATAAATTAAAAAAAAAATTATATGATCATGACGGTTCCTGATAAATTTCTTGAAATTGTAATAAAATTATATTTCAGTGCTAAAATAAGGAAAAATATACACCTCTAGAGCACAGGTAGTCTAAGACCTTGATAACGACCTTATCATGGGATTTTCAGCTAAGCTCAACACAAGAAAATGCTACTAGACCCTACAGCATATATTGATAGAACTGTAATGTAAGGGCCTAGCTCCCCCAATTACAGAGATTTCTATCACTACACGCAGAGGACTTCAGCAACCAATAATAAAAGAGCAGTAGGAAGCGATTGTAAGATGGGACAAGCAAAAACGCAACGAGTGTTCAAGGAAAATAATAACATAAAAAATAGCAAAATAAACATTGAGCAGAGCCCCGACTGTAACGAGCGAGGGTATGTGGACCATTGAGAAAATTGCAAAAGTAATGCGTGGAAAAAGGGGAATATAAAATGATCGTATCCTGAGGCTGGTTCCATGAGCCAATCATAAAGCAAGGAATCGACCACCGAATAAGCTTCAATCAAAGGCCATAGAATATACAAGATAATGCTGGAGGGATAGTAATTCACAATGCGGAATTTCTGTAAAAAAATACTGGTTACTAACAAACTGCAATCAACGAGCTCACTGCGAATAGAACCCTTGTCTATATCACGAATTATGGTACAAAATATACAGCACAAGAGGAGGACAAATTGTATAAAGCAGTCCAAATAGGTGGATATTAAAATGTCGAATTAGGGAATCCTTTCCCTCTTGGGTACTTATCGGTTATTGCTTGCTAATGAGCAGATTATAAGTGAAATTCTGGGTCCATGTCTACGTGTGCGCTTGAGTTGCTTTTTTTGTTTTACAGGAGTACTAGTCAAGAAAATGTATTATTGAAATTTGTCTATTATATAATAGGCTCTCATAAAACCCATTTTAACCCATTCCGATTGATCCTTCAGCGGGGGTGCTAATTTTTGAAACACCAACAGGCACTCATGGCATAAAGTGCAACGTCTATTTAAACCTAGATTATTCCTTTTGTAATAAACATTCTTTTTCATATTGAAAACAATAATTATACGTTTTATGACAAGATATACAATGTTGATAATAATGAGATATATTTATAATTAAAGGTCAAAAACGCAGATACAATCGCCTTATTTAAAACTCTCCAGTTTATTGGATCTATGGACAACTTGCGAATGGATTCCTATTATGTCCAAAAATCTAAAAAACAATGAGAGAGTCCATCATCGTGATATGAAGGATACCGTGTAATAGCTGCACATTGAATCGACTACATCAACTCCTGCTTTTGTTGCATTGTAATCCAGTACAATCGCTGATTTACCAAGGTTAAATCACGACTAACAGTGAATGGAAAGGAATACAAGGGTCAGAAAATCAGGTCTGCATTAGAATCGGTGTAGCTATAAATAGAACATTCCAATCTTGCATGTAAAAACAAACCATTCAAAATTACGAAAATATTGCACTTTGTAAACGGGCGCGCCCGCTGAAGTCTTAGTGAAAATCTTAAAGATTATGTTTCCGTTTCGTTAACATTTATTAGGTTTGGCTCCTTAATTAAGAGTTAGTGTATATTAGGTAGCCAGGGCCCGAGGTAGCCTAGTGGTACCTCATTGGGAGTCGGACTGGGGTTGCTCAGATTGATTCCCGGTGAACGAAATTAATTACCTTCATGTCTAGGTCGGATATGGGCAAGTTAATTTTTTGAACTGAAAACTCATTCTATGAGGTCAGAGATGGTGGCAGAAGATATAAACCCTCAGACGTCACTGTTGGGAATAGTCTGTCAGAATTGAGGGGGCCTTAGGGGATTGGTGCTGGTTAACCTATACTAATGGTTCTCTACCTGGAGGACGTATTCTCCTGGGGAGGCGTGAGTGGTATTCAGGTTGGGGGGGGATGCGGATCGTTAGCACAAAATATGTGAAGTACGTACTTTACTAACGTTATATATATATATATATATATATATATATATATATATATATATATATATATATATATATATAACGAAACTTCTCAGGGGTGTTGTATGGTAAAATGATCATCCAAAGAGTAGGGGGTAACTATAAATGTGCTGAGAATCACAGACCTATAGGGTACCCCCATTGATTATTGTGCTTGGAGAGCGAATGTGTTCATTGACAAGTGCTCCACATTGGCAAACAAACATGTTAGGTAGCTGAATATGAAATATTGTTTTGACAAATCTTTACCAGAACTGAGTCATATTTGGATTAGGTTTCAAATAGTAGCTTATTATCTTTGCCTGGGAATTAAAAGTCTTGTAGATAATAATGTTATATCTAGTTAATTATTTAACATTTATATATACTGTAGATTTTCGTCAATAACACTTCTGTAAAATGGTTCGATGTTATGACTGTTAAATAAACTAACGATAAATAGAGAACCAAAAGTTATTTTTGAATCTAAAATTTATATATTATATTTTGTATTCAAGTATTTTACTATTGATCTTTTTATCTATAATAGTGTATTTCAAATATAGTACAAAATTAAAATTTTCAATTACTTCCCTAATTTTTTTAATTGATTGTATTAAATGGCACGGATAGAAGACTGTTTGATAATGGAAAAATGTACTTTAAAGTATTTTTCATGTCAATTAGATGGTTTTACAGTAGAAAGCGTGATGGAAAAAATAGTAATGTAGAAAAAGTTGTTAAGAAATAATTGTCCAGTAAACCAAAAATCATTATTTGAATACTTACAATTTACAATCTCTAGAATGGGGCTAGGATTTTATATAAAAAAGGAAAATTTACAAACACTTTGTCCCCGAGTTCGTAAACTGTGACGGAAAAAGTCGTAAAATGATTGAATGCAACGTATAAGTGATGCGGACCTATACGCAATAGATTTTTAAAAATTATGAGATTCATCGTCGCAATTCCTGTGTATATATGGCAATAGTGTATTTTACATTAGTCACAGTAAAAGTATCTAAATTTTAATGCATTTAAAATATAATTATGAATTGAAAGCTATACACAAGAATGAATTATTACAAAAATGCATTTAATGCATAATGTTCAGAGGCATGTAGAAAATTAACGGAACAAAACTTTTTCATAAAACTCATAAAATGTTAATTCGATGAATATACGAGTAAATTGAAAATAGGCAGTTAATGCCACAAAAATCTTTACCTTTCCCTTTTAAAGCGAACTGTAAGAAACGTAGTAAAGATCTGCCATTGAATTTAAATTATTATTCTATATATATTTGATAAGCCGAACGCAAAGTATAGTGGTAAGCGTTCTGATCTGCCAGGCAGTGGGCTTCGGTTCAAATCCCAAATAAGGGTTTGTCGTTTCCGATATGTGAAGTACGTATGTTCCTCATAGGGACTAATTGTGGTTCATCTATATGGTACTCCCATAAGAACGTAGCCAGCAAAACATCGTGGGTCATCCTGGGTCAATGTCAGTCTAGTACTTACCGTCTGCAGCATTGGGAAAAAATTTATAATTGTCGATACAAGCTTTGAATATGTCTCTGATTTTCCTTCATTAATATACATTGCTTCAAGAAATATATAAGAGGCATAAAGTTTTAGTGTATATATTTTGTATAAAAACATAGGTTTTTGAGATATCTTAAATTTAAAAGATTCTCTGCCGAATGTCTACTGACTGGTGGAATCAAATGATTAATTCCTTCAATTGTCTTAATTAAGTTTTATTATGAGCATCATTCCAAAGAAAAATCAAATTACCCAATTTTCTATCAATGGGAATTATATGCATAAATGTCACTGAATTATATTGAAAATACATAGGTGAAATAAACAATTTAATGTACCGTTTTATTCATTACAGGTTCCAAATTTAATTTCAAGTGCAATCGAGGTAATATTTTTGCGAATTGTATGAGAAAACTGCGTCATTAATTCATTACGAATGATAATCAAACTATTTTTCAAAATATTTTAAGGTCCATCAAAATATTCTAAAAAGAGATTTGATCATTTGGGTTTTAAATGATTTTCTGTGAACAGCATAGGCACGTGAAATTGAATATTCATAAGATATTGCGATACAAATTTGGCTTTTAAATTCTAACGTCAATAATTTTAACAAACAGTGTACAATTCATGGATATTTTTAGCGTCGATAGTTGGCATTCTAATAAACAGACGGATCATCTTCAGCGTTTACTCACGAAAACTAAAATGTTTCAGAGGAGTTTAAATTCAAATGCTCAACACAGCATTAATTGCAGTATCCTGCAATGTACACGTTCAGTCCTCTCACGTCTTTTCTACGAATTTATCAAAGTGATGTATTAGTCTTTGACGCATGAAGTGGAAATAGATGTAAAGCAATTTCACAGTTTAATTTCCTGCCCGACTAGCTCATTATTTAGATGAGCTAATTACCGGCTACAATTAAAATATTAGATATACAGTCATTTTTGAAATGATGTTTAATTTAGGTAATGTGTTTAGCGAAAACAATTAATGAATTTCGGTCACAACGTTAATTAAATTTGAGAGAAAATTCTAAGGCGTAACATAATCCGTATTTAGAATATTAAATTTTTTCTATGAATAAATATACGGCATTTTTATGAATTATATTCATTAAACTTACTATAGTGTGAAAATGATAACTTCAGATAATTACGTCCGTTTTACTGGAGATTGTTTTTAAAAAAGATGTACCAGTCTTTGAAATATAAGTTAGAAATAGGTGTGAAAAAATTTCTCAGTTAAAGGTTACTGTGTACTAATCCTATATCACCTGAGTGTTAACGTATGGAGAAAATTTATCTACTATTTTCAGCTATATAAATGCCGATAATCCAATGAAAATGGTATTTTAAGGTAGCCTGAACTTTTCTGCACCTTGCAACAGGTTTCATTTTATAAATTTCGTCCACCAAAAGAATTGATGAGCGTTTAAAACACACTATGCCAGATTTTTTCCGGAGTATTTTAAATTTTAAAATATTATTTGCATTTTTTAACGAAAAATGCCCCAAGGTGTAAAATTTCGTTCTCTATTGCGGGGTACAATTTTTAAAAAAAATCTTTAAATCCAAGTCGTCAATAATTTTCTCCATTGGTTAATATTGAGGTCAGCGAATCCACTAGGGCTTTAACACAGCTGCTTTAATTTCCTGCACGACTAGGTCGTAATTTGAACGAGTTAATTACCGATGATAATTAAAATATTAGAAATACTGTCATTTCTGTCATAACTTTCCATTCAGATAATCCCGCGCACCGTGCACAAGCGTTACCTGTTGAAAGTTACTTGCACACAGTGTATATTATAACTTTGAATACAAAAATATATCGAGGTAACAATGTATTGAAACATTTTATATCATCTTGACACTATCGCTGCATATTATGGAATTTATTTTTACTTATGTACCTCGAAAGCCAGTTCCAAAGTGCATGATAAGAAACAACTTGAATTAAGATTTATATGTATGCCTTAAAAAAAAAAGAAATAACTCGCCTTTCTATGATATTATCTGCGATAGTTATTCCTCCTTGAACGAAAAATTTATTTATGTTTGTAGTTTTTAAAATTCAAAAATAAAATTAAACATTTTAATGCTTATTTTTTGCATTTAGTGCTTAGTTTGCAATAAAGTAATTGAATTTCCGGAAGACAACATGCAATAATCCATTTAATTTCTTTGAAAAATATGCGAAAAGGGAAAGACTTTCAAACTCAAATTGCAAAATATAAACAAACGCTTAACTTTAAAATAAGTTACCAAGTCGCCCAGTGGCTAAGTGGTTAAGGCATCAGCCTGCGCGCCGGGGGCGCAGGTTCGATTCCCGCATAAGACTTGGTTGTATTCTAGGCAACCGGTCAGCCTTCCGCCTGCGAAAGGAGCCTTTAAAATTACTAAATTACTAACTTTTAATACAAGGAAATAAAAATAATCAAAAGTAATAATAAAATATTAAGAAAATTATAAAAAAATAAAAATAAAATGAAATAAAATAATAAAAAAGTTATAAAAATAATCAAAAGTATTGAATTTTCTTACTTTTGAAAGTAATTTTCTTATTTTTGAAAGTGACTGATAGTACAAAGAAAACCCTTTTGTGTTGTTTTCATGGTTGTGTATTTGACATATGTTTTTTCGTTATATTGTTCATTTCATTCTGCTTGACGGCATCCTAGAAGATACTCGATTTCAGACAAGGATATTAAACGTGCATGGATAAAAAAAAGACTGATTAAGATTTTCTAGGACTATAATGCTGTATGCTTTAAACAAATTACTAATTTTTCAATAAATTACTAATTTTTCTATAATTCTACAAATAATAATTCTACAAATTACTAATTTTTCTATAATCTTATGTGAAATATTTATTCCTCGTTCCACTTCATGGCATATTTATTGATATTTGATCTTCAAGAAATTGACAACTTAAATTAAGTATTTAAATGCAACGATTTCCCCGTCTAGAAAGGATAGCTACAACCCATCGTCCATTGCCGGTGTCATCGTTTGTTAATAAAATTCTTCTGTGATTGTGTGATTTGCTGCTTCTATTTCCTTGTATTCATATGTACACCGGACTAGGGTGTGCCATCGTCATCCCCCACGGACATAAGCAAACAAAAAGTTGATAAGGTAAGTGGACTTTAATTACCAAAGGTTGATAGACTGATATTATTTGGAGATTTTTTCTTATTGTATTCCAATCCTTCCGTAAAATATGATGTATTTTTTATACTTTTTAAACGACCTTAAAGCAGTTATGAGCTTACCAATATTTGTCGTAAACCGAATCATTGCATTCAATTTGCACTAATCCCTTGAGTTAGAGGAAATAATTAGTTTTACTGTGCCACGCAATACATGTATTGCTTTTCCTTAATTCATGTTTATCGATATGCCGGAACAAAATAGAAAACACCTCTGGGAACTCGACGAAAAATACGCACTTCTCTGGGTTTAATTTCGCCCATGATAACGAGATCTCTCTTCTTATGGAAAACTTGAGCATAACTTTTTCGTTCATCTATTTTTTTTATTTACGATTTTACGTATGAGGAGTTGGACTATATCCAAATGATATTCTACTCTGCAAGCAAAGTATAGATCAATATTCTGTTTTGTCGGTGTTGTATATTAAGTTATTTATTTCTTCGTTTATTTTTTCTCCCAAAAGCATACTGTCTTCCGATCTGGGTTGGGTAGAAAAAAGCGCTTCGGATTATAATTGAATTTTCTTACTTTTTGAAAGTAACTGATAGTACAAAGAAAACCCTTTTGTGTTGTTTTCATGGTTGAGTAATTGACATATTTTTTTTCGTTATATTGTTCATTTTATTCTGCTTGATGGCATCCCAGAAGATACTGGATTTCAGACAAGGATATTACATGTGCAGGGATAAAAAAAAGACTGATTAAGATTTTCTAGGAGTATAAAGCTGTATGCATTAAATAAATTAATAACGAATTTTTCTATAATCTTATGTGAAATATTTATTCCTCGTTCCACTTCATGACATATTTATTGATATTTGCTCTTTAAGAAATTGACAATTTAAATTAAGTATTTAAATCCATATTTTCACATTTCGTCTAGCTAAAATTTAGTGCTTGGTTTGTAAAAAAAAATGAATATAGAAGATTAAAACATCCATTTAATTCTCATGAAATATGTGCAGCAAGTGGAAGGCTTGGATACTCAAATTGCTAAACATAAATGAACACATAACTTTAAATTATGTTAACAAGGTAAGTGGATTTTAATTACTAACGACTAATTGACTAAACACCATTTTATCTTTTTTTCCTACATGCATTCCAGATGTTTGGTATAATATGACTGTACAGGGTGGTCATAAAAAACTTTGCCGATGGATGGACCTCTAGCGTCTGTTCCGTTCAACCGATCGAGATGTGATTTCAGATATAGTTATTAAGAGGTATGAGTTCGGGATTCTGTGAACGGCAACAAAGTGGCGCTCACAGTTACGGTTATAGGTGCAGAAACTCGAAATTTTCGAATAGCAACGCCCACTTTTTTCCGTCGAAAAAGACTCATCGCATGCGAAAACACTAAAGAGCGTTAGAACTGTACGTGTATCACAAAAAACGGACGCGTTATGCACGCACAAAAATTCGCTGTCCGAACGGCCAAAAAAAAACACGAGGGGGGGGCACGGATTAAATTTTCATATGACAGAGGCAAGACACCAATCACTGGTGAAACCACATTTCAGACAAAAGAAAACTTTGTCGGATTACACATTTTCCACATGGGTACCATCACAGGCCGTTCGCAGAGCTGTTTTTTGTGCGAGCATAACGAATCCGTATTTTGTGATACACGTACCGTTCGGACGCTATTTAGGGTTTTGCATGCGCTGAGCATTTTGCGACGGGAAAAAAAGGGCATTGCAATTTGAAAATTTCGAGTTCCTATACCTATAGCCGTAACCGTGAGCACCACTTGGTTGCCGTTCACAGAATCCCGAGTTCAAACCTCTGAATAACTATATCTGAAATCTCATCTCGATCGGTTGAACGGAATAGCCGGTAGAGGTAAATTTATCGGTAAAGTTTTTATTTTTTTATGACCACCATGTATTTGTATTTTTGGTACTTTTTAATCGGCCTTCAAGCAGTTATGAGCTTACCAATATTTGTTTTCAGCTGAATCATGACATTCGATTTGCACTAATCCCCGAAGTGAGAGGAAATAATTAGTTATGCTGTTCAACACAATATATTTATTGCTTTTCCTTAATTCATATTTGTCGATATGCTTGTGCTGGAACAAAAAAAAATTCAGCGTTATATATATATATATATATATATATATATATATATATATATATAGATATATACATCAAGATTTTGACGCATTTTGGTACTTTTGTGTGTAACTGTTAACTGCTCGACTAAGTGATACTAACTGGGTTTGGCACGCTGCTAAAATTATAACTCGCGACGCAGGACATCTCACATTTTGCTTTCCAGAGGACCTTTGTGGATGAATGTAATCGTACGTTAAATATTACCACACGGTACGCGATAACATATACGCACTTCTTTTCGTTTAATTTCTCTCATATAAGGAGATCAAAATTTTTAACAAAACTTTAGTGCTTGGCTTTGTAATATATAAAAAAAACAGATTGAAATATTGATTAATCCATTTAATTTCTACGAAAAATATGCTGAAAATGGGAAGAATTTCCACCTCAAATTGCTAAGTAGACATAACTTTAAATTATATAAACACTTAACTTTAAATTATTAACAAAGTAAGTGGATTTTAGTTACTAATGACTAATATGATGACAAATTTTTTATCGATTTTTTTTTCTAAATGCATTCCAGATTGTTAAAATATGACTGTTTGTTTTTTCTGGTATTTTTTAAACGACTTTCAAGCAGTTTTGAATTTATCGTTATTTGACTTAATACGCGTCATTACATTCAATTTGCACTAATCCCTGGGGTTAGAGGATATAATTAGTTTTGATGTCCCGTGCAATATATATATATTGCTTTTCCATAATTCAAGTTTACCGATATGCTTGTACTGGAGCAAAAAAAAAATCCACTGGGAACCTCGAAAATCACTCACATCTCTTTGTTTCATTTCGCTCATAATAACGAGACAAAAGTGTTCAACAAAAGTTTAGTGCTTAGTTTTTAATATAAAAAATAAAAAGAACAGATTAAAATATTCACTAACCCATTTAATTTCTATGAAAAATGTGCGGAAAATAGGAAGAATTTCAAACTCAAATTGCTAAGTAGACTTAAGTGTAAATTATATTAACACGCAACTTTAAATTTTATTAAAAAGGTAAAAGGATTTTAATTACTAATGACTATTAGACTGAAAACAGTTTTTTTTCTTTTCTTCTAAATGCATTCCTGTTGTTTGGTAGAATACGACTTTGCTTGTGTTTCTGACATTTTTTAAACGGCCTTGAAGCTGTTATGTGTTTAACGATATTTGTCTTCAGCCGGATCATTACATTCAATTTTCACTAATCCCTGGAGTTAGAGGAAATAATTAGATTTGCTGTCATTCGTGTTTATCGATACGCTCAGTTCCGGAGCAAAAACAACAAAAAATACTGCTGAGAACTAGACGAAAAATACTCACTTCTCTCAGTTTAATTTCTTTCATAATAACGAGATCTCCTCTCATTTCATGGAAAAGTTGAGTATAACTTTTTAGTTCATCTAGTTTTTTTTTTAATTTACTTCTTTACGTATGAAGAGTTGGAATAAATCCAAATCATATTCCACTCCGCAAGCAAAGTATAGATCAATATTCTGTTGTGTCGGTGTTGTATATTAAGTTATTTATTTCTCCTTTTTTTTCCCCAAAGCATACTTTTTTTCTATTTATTTCAGGTCGAGAAAAAGTGATTCGTATTATAATTGAATTTTCTTACTTATTAAAAGTAACTGATAGTACAAAGAAAACTCTTTGTGTTGTTTTCACGGTTGAATAATAGATATGTTTTTATTAATTTCTACTTGATGACATCCGGAAAGATACTTGATTTCAGACAAGGATATTATTACGTGAGGGGAATAAAAAGTATAATTATTTTCGAATCTACTACTCATAACATAAAAGCTTAGATTTCAATGTACAAGAATGTTTGCGATTTTTTATTTTTTATTTTTTTGGTAGTAAATATCATACTTGAGATTTTAGTTTAAGAAACATATAATTAGTGCCTTTGTCTTTTACAACTTTGTAAGTTATTGAACCAAAATTTACCCCCTTGGTTTAAATAAATTGGCGTTTGAAGAAGATGAAGCGCCTTATTCAAATGAGGGCCCTTTTCTACAAGACGGAAACCCCCGTGGGTACCGTACGTGTGACAGTGAGAAGAGGGGAACACGACGAAGCGAGGTCGGATGGAGGTGAGCGAGGAACTTTGAACATTTGGAGTGAAGATCGCTTTGCCGTACAGAAGCCGGACATTCTCAAGTTTACCGAAAGTGATATGAAGTTAGCTATCGTTCCACTGACCTGTTGATAAAGTGAAGACAGAAAGGTTAGTGTGGGGTATGCACAAGCAGTGGCGTGGCTGAATTCTGGTAGAGTTTCCGTAATATAATTACTGGGATTAACACACGCGATAAATAATTCCCCGTTCTCTGCTAGCAATTGAGTACGGTATTTATGCAGTCCAATTGTGTTGTAATAAATAGTTTAGTGTAGAAAACCTCATCGGAACTAGTTAATGGTGAGTTTATTCTTTAGTATAAGGTAGGTATCCCAAATGTCGCCTACTCTAACTTATGTTCGACATTTCATCCCCTTTTTAGTTTCTGATTAGGCTGGAAACACAAAGGACATCCCCAAGAACTATTTTATTTGATATCCTGAGATCAACCAGCTCCAAAATCAGTGCCAGTTTAAGTTATGTAGCTAATTTGGAAAAATTGAAATTTCCAGTGAACTCCAGAGCGGTTCCTAATATCGCCTACCTCTGTTCCTCTTACCACCTACCAGGCGAAATTAGGAGCACCTGCTGAGAGGCGTGCTATCAAAGTCTCTGTTTAATGCACTTTCAAATGGTATAAGCAAAGTTAGAATTTGGATGCACCTACCTGGTCATTCACCGGATTCTGATTCTTTGGAGCCAAAGTTTTCGAAGACAACAGTCAAAACAACTTCAGACGCCATATAGTTTCTGTTGTCAGTGATATGAGCGTTGTCGCTATCGCGATGTTAGTACAAACCCAGAACTAACTGTATTTTCTCATACATAGCGCGAATCATACTTTAGAAACACGCGTAGGCGATATTAGGCACAGGGGCGATATTTGGGACACTCACCCTATACATTACCTTAAGGGTAAAGGAAGCAGTTGAACTTCACAACTTATTGCATTGATATTTTTTACCTATTTTACACACACACACACCTATATATATATATATATATATATATATATATATATATATATATATATATATATATATGTATATACTCTTTTGTCGGCGTTGTGTATTAAGTTAATGATATCTTCCTTTTTTCCCATAACATACATTCTTCGATCTGCATTGATAGATAAAAGTGCATCGAAACATAATTGAATTTTCCCCACATTTTGAAAATATCTGATAGTACAAAGAAAAATCTTTCTGTTGTTGTTGTTGCTGCTGCTTATGCCACTTGACAGCAACATCAGGTCAAGTCCCGAAGGGTATATGCGATGAAGGTGCGGCTTCTGATTTGAATTAGCACCACAAGGGTCGGAGTCCGACTTGGCTAAATGACCGGTCCCGTAATTTTGAACCGAGTCAAGTGACGACACCGAAGCACTTGACCCAGCACCACCAGAGATAATTTCAAGAACTTGGAGGACATTTCAGCCACGCACTATTTTAAGTACCCCGGCCACCATTACTGAACACGGCGATGGATTTGCAACAATGAACATCGAACCAGGGATCACTGGCCCGCTGCTATTGCCAACCGGGCCACCACACCCTTTTTTGTTAGTTTTATTGTTGAACTAGTTGAAAACACGCACTTCGCTACGGAGTACATTCCAATTAAACATAATGGTCAATGTATGTAATTAATGACAAAAAAATAATATATATGTATATATATATATATATATATATATATATATATATATATTTATATATATTTAATAATAAATACAACAATCAATTTATGAAATTGATATAAAAAGAACAAAAAAAATATATTTATAAAAAAATCGTAAGGGATATTTTTATAGACTAAATAATGTAGAAGAAAATATTCTAATTAAATCTAATAGAACATACTAGAGTATATAGTACAATGAATATAGTGCAGTTTGAGTAACATATCTTTTACTGTATTTTAATATATTTTTGGATAATGGCCAATCGTCTGCCGCATTAGCAAGAAAAAAAATATTTTTTGTCTATTTCGTTGTTATGGACGTGGCGATAAATTAGTTTAAAGTACCAGAAAATGAAATCACGTGATCAGAATTTAATAAATTAAATTCTAAAATTTAGTCTTTAAAAATTGACCAAAAATCAGAAAATGAAGGTAATGATTCGAAAAAGATTCCATTTTAAAGGAATTTTTATGATCGTTCTCATGATATAAATTTTATAACCCTCAGATTATTATTTTAAATGCAAACTTAAAAAAATTACTAAAATACTTTAAAAATTTAATTTGAAATAATCTAAGAAGGATTTATCAAATACTTCGTTAGTGCACCCCTACACTATAAGAAGAATCGCCCTGCAAAATTTCAGCACTTTTGGTCCAGCGGTTTGGTCTGTGGGTTGTCAGTCAGTTACGGAACAGTTTTATATATATAGATAAGAGATATATTTTTCCCGTTGCTGCTTGATAGCATCTTCGAAGGTACTTAATTTCAGACAAGGCTGTTACATGCGTTGGAAAATAAATCTACTACCCATAACATAAAAGTTCTCGTTCAATGTACAGGATATTTTAACGTTTCTTATTTTCGCATTGTAGTAAATATTATATTTGATACTTTAATTTAAGAAACATTATTAATGTGTATATCTTTTACAAGTTAATACAGTGATATTGTTGATCGAATGGGAAATTTATGGACAAACATACACATAGAAAATCTTATTAATCTAGTTTACTTTCATTCTTCATATACTCTTACGGAATTATGATAAATTTGTTCGAAAATCATATACTAATGTCAATTTCATGAATTAGCAGATACAAGCTTTTAAAAAACAGGAGACATCAAATATTTATAGTTTATCGAAGGAATGTAACTACTCAATACCAACCAAGAATAGTTTGAAAAAACATTTTTTCTACATTTTATTTAACGAAAGAACAGAAATCATTACTTTTTCTATGTTCGATTATAAAACATTTACAAAACAAAAAGTAAAATATAAAATCCAGACTTTTTGTAATGCTATTAAATGTAAAGAATTTTCGTTATTTAAGATAAATCTGATTATCTTCTCACCATCAAACAAATTACGGTTACAATTGTTATCACTGATCCAATTTGAGTATATAACATTTTACCGTATTATATTCTGTCGGTATTAAAGAATAACTACATTTTCTTAAAATTTAAAGCATTTATGCTTTTACGTTTATCTAATATTTACTGACATTAGCCATTAATAAACGACCTTCGTAAACGCACATAGGTAAACGTTGTGGTTTATTTGTCTTCTATACATTCTTTTGAACTTGTAATATTGTTCCATTCTAAATCATCTCTGTTTGATATTTCCTTAACACTTTTACATTATTTGATTAGAAATTCATGATTTTGTGAATTTGCAAATATACATACAGTGAAACCACGATGTAACGTTTATTCAAGGGACCATAAAGAAATGACGCTTTAAGCGGTAAAACGTTAAATCAGAGTAAGATAAAAACAAAACACGAGCATAAAATAAAGAATAATTTGGGTAACCTACCTTTTGTTTGCTCATTCGTAGTGATTTAGGCATCAGTTTTCTAAATTATGCTTTAACACTAGAAATGAGGTCAAAATGATCCTTTTCAAATTTTGGCTTTACATAACTTCCGTTTTTTAAATGTTAGAACCCTAACTTTCTGTGATTGTTCCTAAATAATTCATTCATTTAAAATAACGATATATTTTTGTTTTTCTTTTGCAGTTTTTAATAACTAGAACCTAATTTACCTAGAACACTGGGAAGGATCAAAATGATCCATTTCAAATATTTTGGGAAAATGAAAATAATAATATGCCGCGAATATTCTAATTAGTTATTAATTGCTATATGTAACCTCCACTATTTTTTAGAGAAGTTATTAGGTGGTTTTGGGAAAAGAAATATTCTAACTGAGGTAAGTTTCTCCGCATTTAGTCTCAAATACTTAGTTTTCTATAAATATTGTTACAACATTCAGGAAGAACTATAAAAGGATTCTGAAAGAAATTTTGAAAAGCAAAAGTTCCAGCTTTGTTGAATCACTCTACCTTTCGTCAAACAAACATTCTGGCGATACTCAGCTTTTTCAGTCTTTGAAAATTTTCCGGAGCTGGCTTGCTGACTTTCTGCATCGCTATTACAATTACAAAAATTTATTTTCAAAATCCCCTCATTCTGTTGCTAAGAATGCCATTGAAGTCAAGCCCCGTCGTCGTACAATACGGAATTAAATTTAGGCTGGCCTCGGATGTAGAAATTATTTAGGGGAGAGCTGTGTATTATGGACAATCGTGTAATATGGATCATGTGGAAATTTATCTGGTCACCACTAGATAGCAAAACCATCCCATTGCCTTTAGTGAATATTAGTGTTATCCAAAGCAGGAGGTGACTTGTACATGTGTGCCTGCATTTGGACGATTATGAAATAGTGTTTTTGGTTTATATAATCATTAATGTAACACGTATGTTAAAATGAAAGTATTACTTTCCGCTGTTAGGTAATTTTAATATAATTTTCACGTTAATAGTAGCAAATGTAATTATTTTCTTAACAATCCATGCATGTATTTTATGCGGACCATTTTGCATAGCGATATGTGATTTGAAACAACGTTGCTCCGTCCATGGGTGTAATATAAGCCATGCGCTGTTGTGTAATATGGATCACTGGTCCATTTTACACAACCACTGGACAGAGAAGCAGGGGGGATCATATTATCATTTCCTTTGCATACTACCCATCGAATACAGCCTTTGGACCTCGCTTTCTTTCGTCCATTAAGCATCTACTATTACCAAGGGATGGACAAGTGGATGAGGGAACATGCTGAACGGGCCGTTTCCCAATTTCAAGTGTGTGAACTCTTCGGAAAGGCTTATGCACGGTCGGCATCTCTTGAAATCGCTGCCAATGATTTTTGTGGAGGTGGGATTTGGCCTGTCAATTGCCATATATTTCACGATTTCGACTGAACTCCATCCGAAGATTCTAATAAAGCCCCACCACGAGTCACGTTAGAAGACAAGACCAATGACCACTTGCCAGAAAATGTAGTTCCCATCGACCCACCACTTGGCGCTACTCCCCAGCAGAACACGTATTTTTCCGAAGAGCCAAATTCGGAAGATATAGTCAAGGAGAACATCTCGGTTCCTGTTAGTTATAAAACTACATTTTGTAGTTTGTGGAGTGTAGTTTCGTTCGCAGTGGAAGACAACGGCCCTCTTCCTCATTGCGTACAAAGAAGCCTAAGAAAGAGAACGGGAAACACTTCAGAGGCCACTGTTCTGACTTCTTCCAGTTTCAAGAAAAACAAAAACAAAAAAGAAACTACCAAAGCTGGACATCCAACAACGTCGGAAAGAGGAAAGAATAACACATAAAGCTCAAAAAGATATGCTTGCACAGAAGAAGACGACAGATCAAAAACGCCCGGCAGCTCCAAGGGTCTCAGTAGGGGCAATCCCCAGGAAACTCCGGCCAGGAGACAGCTGGGAATCAAGTTACTGAACCGTTTACTTTCTGCGCATTCTGCGGGGAGAGTAAGTTGGAAGACTGGATCAAATGCGAGAAATGCTGCTCATGGGTGCATGAAGATTGCTCCAACATAACCAACCAGATACACTATTATTGTAATGATTGCTGTACTTGAAATGAATTTACTAAAATACACAGTTTTGTGCATCCGTCTTTCATTCTATATCATACTTTTTATTCCCGTGTCAGTGGTACATATTACACATACGTTCGTGTAATATGGACCACTGACACGAAAATAAAAAAATTATTCCCTGCAATTATTAATAGTTACTACAGTACTTTACGAAGTTTGAACCATGCAGCTATACAATTGTAATGAGCAGCCAAAAAATTAAATATATATTTTTTAATAATTTAAATTTTATGAGCATTCTTGCTTAGGGGGTCCATATTACACGGATCTCCCCTATATGCTCAAAGATTTTACATATTTAGGGAAAACAGACATCAGCAAAGTAATCCATACGTCCAGCTACGTCAAACTACGTCCAGAAAAGCAATCCATAAGAGAGTATGTAGTTCTTCGAGTCGTAGAACCATAGGGGAACCCAAGGGTAGAAAAATAACTACTGCTAATTTCTTTACTTTACTTTCTCTGTCAGCAGATCTAATTATGATCAAACCTTCACTTCTCGGTATGACAAATTGATCGCGGAAAAAATCTCCCCGGGAAACAAGAAATGCAAAATTGTCACTCTATATTTCAATTTTTTTTTCAAAAATGATCATGATATTACATTGACTGTGTATCAAAGTAAAAAGAACAAGAGTGTTCTTTTACTGAGTTCTGTTCATGAAAATGTTACTATTTCCGATAATACAAAAAATACCCCTTAAACAGCAGAGTTATGCAATAACACAAAGTACGGCGTTATGTTTGAGGTAATATGGCTCGAGAGTACAACACAAAATCGTGTTCACGAAGATGGCCTGTCCACGTATTCTTCAACATTCTGGATTTAGTTGCTATAAAAGCTTGGAATATTTACTAAAATGTAACGAGAATCAAAATTAGTAGAGGATAATTTATACATGCTTTATTTTTACGAATCACAGTCCCAATATTTAGGCGATAAAAAATGCCAACATTGTTGCAGATGTAACCCAAAATGTTACTATTTATCACTAAAATTGTGGTATTGGTAACTGTCAAAGATGTAAAACATCCAATATATGGCAGAAATGTAGTAACATCGAGAACCCGTTTGCGGCTAAAATGAACGACAAAAAGTGTTTATTTGCTTGAAGTTCACAACAGATTAATATATATGTCGCCCAGTGGCAAAGTGGTTAAGGCATCAGCTAGCCACTCAGCGGTCGCGGGTTCGATTCCCGCATAGGACTTGGTTGTATTCGGGGGAAGCAGTCAGTCTTCCGCCTGCAACAGGAGCCCCGTCTAGATAGGAGAGCTGCAACTTACCGTCCGTCACCGGTGTCCATCTGTTGTTAATAAAAAAATTCTTCTGTGATTTGTGTGTTTCTATTTCCTTGTATTCATATGTACACCGGACTAGGGTGTAATGTCATCAGCTCCCAGGGACATTAGCAAGGAAAAAAAATATTAATATTGTGTGTTTATATTTATTTAATTTAATTTTAATTTCAATTAGTCTAATTTACATTCATAAATGTTTGAAAAATAAATATTCTTAATTGCTGAATAATATTATCGCAATTTGAAATAGGGATCAAAATGATCCCGTTCTGGCATTGCAGTAAGTTTAAATGTTCAGGCGTTCTGCTGTTAAAGAAATCGGATGTTTTTCTTTGCGTCCGGGTTTTAGCAGGTACATCACAAATTGCATTCTCAACATAAATGTGTTTTAGTAATCTTTTCTCTTGGTCTTCACTATTTGAAAGGAACGTTTTTCTTGTTTTCAAAGCTTGAATGGCTTCTATCGCAGACGGAATCCCATGTTCCTCATCATCATCTTCATTAGTATCCGACCTATCCGATTCAGAGTGTGTTCCAAATAACTTAGATTGGGAAACTTTGGTGTGACGACATTTGAATTAAAGGCTAGATAATCCTCGAGATGTATAACTCAGCAAGAAAATAACTCACTCATTTCATTAGAATCTTCATTTACTCTCTCCTTGTACTCAAATTCCTCACCTCTGTCCTTCGGAAAACCATCCTTTGCAAAAGAACTTGAGCTAAATCCCCCCCCCAATCTCTCCCAGTCTGAAGAAATCATATTAAGAGCTTCTAGAACGTTCATTAAATTTTTCCTGCCTCCAGATTCTATACTAAAAATATATTTTTTTTACATATTTCGTTTCCGTAGTTTACTTTGAACAATAATATGATCCCCAAATCTCAAAGTTGGACTTTTCTTGTACAATTGGTAGGGGAAAATTTCATTCGCACATTTTGTACAACATGGGCTGTACATTGATAAACAGACAAAATAATCTTCCGTTTATGTAAGCCCATTTATCTGCCCAAATTACGAGAAAAATTTTCAAAAATTGTGCTTTTCAACAAAGATTTTTTGTTTGAGTCATATTCAGTAGGAAAGCTCTTTACATTCCTGAAACACCACGGCGTTTTGGATTTTCCGACGACTGATGATGTTAACTTTTCACTCCCGTCTGAATTCGTGCATAGCAAAACAGTCAATCGCAGTCTGGATATCTTCCCACCATGGCAGTTTTCACCTTTTACTATAAAAGTCTTCTTATCAGGAAGAATATTGGAAAACAATCCTGTCCCGTCAGCATCAAAAATATCTTTACTTCAGTATTCTTGTATCAAAAATGGCAATGTGTTCTGCATTCACTCTAGAACAGTCTCAAAATCGACTCCTGCAGACTCGCCACAAATAGACTTGTAGGATAAATTGTACCTCTTTAATGCGGTCTATCCAACCATTTTAGGCTCTGATTCCATGAATTCCCAGTTTCAAAGCAATCTCTGTTGTTTTCTCTTTCATTTATAGGAATGTTTATTTCACAAACTTCGTTATACCATAAAAATAGGAAATTTTCCAACCTCTCAAAAAGGTGACGTTTTCCCTTTTTTATATTTTTTTACCCAATTTTTCCATCTTTTCCAAATTTTCCTCCATTAAATCTGCTCGATTTAAATCTGTTTGTAAAGTTGAATATGGAATTCCAATTACTTTAATCAAAATAAGCTTTACTGCTATTGTAAACTTTGGTGTTCCTGATGATTTCTTCTTTTTTCCAGGAAAGAAAATCGCTTTATTTTGGACAACATATTTTTAGCATCTAAAGCTAACGAAAATTCTCTAATGGTTTGCTATCAGCTCCGTTCTACAAGAATAAGCATAGCGGATATAACATCCAATCAGATAAAAAGGTATTGGTCAGCGGGATTCTACGAATCTTCCCTTTGTCTTCTGGTGGTATTTCTCCTATTTATACAAAGAAAGGAGGGTTTTCAAATATTGCACTTGCAGTTAGTAAGAAAGAATGAACAGACGGGAGATCCCAAGTATTGCACGTGTTGATAGAAATATACCTTTTTTTTCAATCACGAGTTTAGAAAAATAGAGACGAGTTTTGAAAATAGAACGAGTTAAGAAAAATATCGTCTAATGTCAAATTCTTGTTTCACTCGCTTTTTTCCGGGATCTGTAATTTCGCACTCGCTTGACGAATTGACTTTCCTTGGCTTCGTACAAACGCATCTCGTACACGAGTAAACTTTTCCGCCGAAGGGCCTGGACGGTTTTCCATCACACAAGCAACCACTTTCCTGAAATTTCCGAAACCGCGCATGAATTATTTTATCCGTTGGTGGTTGAAATCCGTATTTTGTACGAAATTGTCTTTAAACTGTCACAAGAGATTCACTTTTCTCAAATTCTAACACGCAGTAAGTTTTCTGTGAACCTGTAAACGCCATTGTGTTATGTGCAAAATTTTCAAAAGTCTGTGTTTCCGTTATTTGCTACTTCTGTGAGACCTAGTACCGCCATCTACTAACTTATTTGTGAAACAAAATTTGCAATGTTTCTTTCTCCAGTAAAGTCAACTTTGTTGCTGTATTCGTAATAAGTTTTTTATAAGCATTCCAAACCCCGGAGGGAATTGTGACACACCCGATATATATATATATATATATATATACACACAGTGGAATCTTGATCTGTCGTTTTTCAAGGGACCGACTGAAATGAACGATAGATGCGGAAACATAACAAAGCAATATGATCTTTCGGACTGGATAAAATGAACGACACATACGGAAAAACGATGGATCCGAAAACGATCGATCGAGATTCCACTGTATATATATTTATATATATATATATATATATATATATATATATATATATATATATATATATATATATATATATATATATATATATATATATATATATATATATATATATATATATATATATATATATATATATATATATATATATATATATGTATATGTATATGTATATATGTATGCGGCGAACCATGGTTCCGAAAATGAGGGGACAATTCGGGGGTTGACCTTTGGTAAGGTGTAAATTCCATACTGTTGGCTTTATGTAGTCAGGAATCAGTTCTGAACAAAATATGGCCGATTAGAGGGGTGACCGCCGGCAATATAAATGTATGCATATGACCAAAATATCTGTATGTATAAATGCGCGTTTGCGTTAAGAATTAAAACCTCACCCAATGTGTTATTGTAATCCCATTAAAAATTTCAATGAGTATAATATGTTTCTGCAAGAAGATTAATATGTAAAAAAAATTTCAAATTGCTGTGTTTCCAAGCCAGAGAGGATTGTTTTGCATATAATCGTGAGATCTTTAATGACATCATGAGACATAATATAACATAAGTCATCTTAGAAAATTTCGAACACTATTTAAATATAATATACTGAGTAATAAAACTATCTTAAAAGGAACTGTACTAAAACAAGTTCTCAAATAAAAGAATTATAAAGTTCACGATTTTTGAAATCACCCATTCCCTAGTACTTTGATACCGCGGGGATTTCCAAACAGTAATCTTCCGAGGAAGGGCAAAAAACAAGGCTTTTTCTTTTATTATGTAAAGCCCGAGGATGAGTGTGCTGGAATGAGTCCAACGTAGAAAGGAAAAGAAGGAATAAGTACGAAGACAGACATTTGTTATTATCTGCAGAATTATAATATGACATCGTTTTGTTATATATTCCATAGTGAGTATTTTTTTTCGGAGAAATTTCAAAAAAGAAGTATTCTTCTGAACGGGATGTCACGCTTTGAGCCGAAGTATAAGTGATAAAATTTGAAGTGAGCGAGATGTTTGTAGAATTGTTCTTCTGTTTTGCTTTTTAATATTTTTGAAAGGCGTGATAATTTATGTTCAGTTTCTGGTAGCTTCGAGTAGTTGAATTTAAGGTCGTATATATATATATATATATATATATATATATATATATATATATATATATATATATATATATATATATATATATATATATATATATATATATATATATATATATATATATATATATATATATATATATATATATATACATACATACATATATATATACATACATATATATATACATACATATATATATATATATATATATATATATTATATATATATATATATATATATATATATATATATATATATATATATATATATATATATATATATATATATATATATATATATATATATATATATGTTTGAAAGCACACAAAGGCGCAGTATTTTTTTCCTGAATGAGTGCTCATCGACTTTTTTGCATCACCATTTTCATCGATTGTTTTCACCTTTAAGGTAAGACTGGTATTAAAACTGTTAGCATTGGATAGGCAGCTATAAATGTGGAGTGTAAACACGCCTATTTGTTTTTAAGCTAACGTCAATCCTAACCAAAAAAATCCGTTGGCGTGTTCAACAACAAGGTCGTACCCAATAGGAGATACCAAAGCATGCATAAAATGAGATAGGGTGTCATATTAGGCATTTTAGTTTTCACTCTCAGAGCCTTGTTTCCTCTGAAGCTGCAGATGCAGTGACGCCCAGGTGAAATCCACAACCATGTAGTAGAAGAGACAATGTGGATGTTATTGATCAAACAACAATTTCAAACCAGTTGTTAGTGACTCCTGAAGAAATAAATCCCTTGCCTACGTTACCTGTGAAAAATACCTCGAAACCAAGTTGGGTCCGTAAAATCGATATTATCACATCATCGCCCTATAATAATAAATTTATTGATAGCATTAATAAAAGAACTGCAGCATATTAGAAAAAACTTTGTTTCCTAAATGAAAAAAAAGGTATAGAACTATAAGATAAGAAATCAAAGGATAAACAAGGAAAAGGAGATTAAACTAAAAACGAAAAGGGTAAGGAAACAATAAAGGGAAAAGAAAAAGACAAAGGGGTCCCTACAGGAAGGGGAAAATCATGGATGGACAGAAATGCAACACTAGTTAAATAACAGAGAACAAATAAGCCTAATTATAGCTATAATGATCTCATATCATTTGAAGATGAGGAAAAACTTTCTCTCCATGATAGCAGTGATGATAGCATTGATGAAAACGACGCTGAATGCCTTTTTGTGGTTGTTTATTTTCAGAAAACTAACGGAGAGAAGCAGTGGTGTCAATATAGAAAGTGTTTCATATATATATATATATATATATATATATATATATATATATATATACATTTGTATACACCTTATATATTTACATTTTCCACCACCAGTGCATATTAGTCACATCTTAGTCATAATTTTTAACAAACAGTTAAAACATTAAACAGTTCTCATGCACTTGGTTTTACTCTTATATTTAACAGTATAGAAGTTCGGACATGGTATGAGTACTCTAAAAAGGATTTTTTTGTATAATAAATAGGTAACAACTTTTTCAACTCCCCATTGTTCTTGTCCTTGTATCCTTTCTGTTTAATGACATTAAGAGCTATTAGTGATACAATATATCGTGTAATTCAGTGATACAATATATCATAGATACTACACACATAGTTACTGCACACATCACTAAATTTTCGCGATAGATACATTCCGCGTCAAAGAGAAAACCGTACAAATTGTATGTAAGTAAATCATATAAAATTCAGAGATAGGTAAAGCACCCCTCAAATCTGCGTATATAGGCTATATAAAAAATGGCAAAATATGGTCATTTGCAACAATGTGTAACTAAGAAATGATTAAATAAAAGGTTTCATTTATATGTACGTATATTTTATTTATCTGTAACAATAATATAGAACTATTGTACTGAAATAAAACGAATATGTATATCAAACGGCGAAATTTCGCCGTTTGATATACATAGTTGATATAAATATATGATGATTTCGTTTGCATGCATAATTGTAAAATAGTGTTAATGCAGAATTCCCGTATGGGAAAATAAATGAAAAAATAAATAAAATCTTTAAAACGCATTAACACTAGAAAGACGAAATTTTTTTTCTTTACTAAATAGACTGAACGCGGTTATTTTGACGGTTAAAAATATAATTAAGAATTTAAAATATTTAATTTTTTTTAAATGGTTAAATACTTTAAATTTCGAACTATTTCTTATCAATATATAATAAATTACTATATATTTAGATGTATTTTTATGCAGGTATGCTGAGCTGACAACCTGAAAATGTTTATCCGTAAAAATATATGAATGGTTTGTGCAGTCTTTACTTTTCAACAGCAATATTTATGTTATTTGCAAAAGGGGAAGGAGATGAAAAGTAACATTTTCCTGATATTATTTTGAAGATTTCTGATTGTTTTCTATATTGTCCTCAAATTGGTGGCAATAGGTATACAAAACATTTTCTCCCCCTCTTTACTATCTATATGTATAAATTAGTTCTATAACTGACTGACTGACTGGCAGACAACGCACAGACCAAACCGCTGGATCTAAAGGGCTGAAATTTGGCATGGCGATTCTTCTTATAGTGAACGGGTGCACTAAGAGTGATTTTTGAAAAATTCGTCTAAGATTTTTTAAATTAAACTTTTAAGCTGTTTTTGAAACATTCTTTAAAGTTTGCATTTAAAGAAATAATTGGAGGATTATAAAATTTATATCACTTTGTATCACTAGGTGGAGAAAGATCCTAAAAAATCCTTTAAAATTAAATTTTTTTTCGAATCTTTACATCCATTTTCTGATTTTTGGTGAATTTTAAAAGATAATTTTTTTGAATTTATCTTATCAAATACTGATCACGTGGTTTCTTTTACTTTCGTGATACTTTAAATTAATTTATCGTCACGTGCATAGCAACGAAATAAATTGACATTTTTTTCCTTTCTAATGCGGCGGACGATTGGACATTATCCAAAAAAATATTAAAATACAGTAAAAGAAATGTTCCTCAATTTGTACTATATTGACTGTGCTATATTTTTTTTAGTATGTTTTATTAGATTTAATTAAAATATTTTCTTCTACATTATATATATATATATATATATATATATATATATATATATATATATATATATATATATATATATGTATATATATATTTTTTTCATTAATTGCATTCATTGACCGTAGTATCTAATTTGAATGTAATCCTTACCGATGTACGGGTTCACAGCTAGTCCAATATAATTTGGTAAATGTGTATTAATATTTCGCCTAAAATTAAAAAAAAGTCATAAAATTGCAGAAACCTGATGTGACCGTATAGTTGTGTTTAGTACTTTCTTTTATATGACAAAGAGTCATTATTCATATGTACATACACAAATCACTTTATTAAACGTAAATAATAGAACACATACACTTATACACTTTATGATATATCAGGTGCTTAATAATACTAAAATTGCTAATTTACTAATCAACAATTCTTAAGTGATATGTATCTATGGCAATATATATTAATATTAATTGTAATTACCCCTATCATTATGCTACGAGATAATCTAATTTAGCGTTATTCAGTGAGCATATGACATGGAATTACCAAGTACACAAAAATCCCATACCTGTAGCAACGTTTCTCTCTCGCACAGCTGGGAAGGCACTTTCTTTACTATACAATGGGTTCTCCTCTTGACAATGGCAATGCTGGCTGGATTGCGCCTCTCTCCTATTGGTCGAATTGGTACCGGACTAAGCTCCCGTGGGTGATGGCGTACGCTCGACAGGAGTTCGGCGGGGCTCGAGGGAGTTCGGCAACTCCACGTTAAACTGGACGGGGAAATCCTTCTAGGGTTAAGGGCTGGTCGTCGCATCTTGTCCTCTCCTTGGGTTGGCAAACGTGCATTGCTGGCTCGGGTCATCGAGGGAGTCTTTACAGGTGTTTGGCACTTCAACGGGCAGGCATTTCACGCACTGGAACAGGGGGCTTGCGTATGCTTCTCCAATTGTCATTCAGGCTGCTCCGCTAATACTTCTATCTCTACTTTAGACTATTATCAATATGGCTGATCGTCAAATCTACCTGCTTCTTTCGAGCTCAATCTACATCTCTTAGATAGACTACGTGTACCAGTACGACTGCCTCTCTTTGCCAGGTTCAGTTTGTACGTGACTCTGCATCACTATCTATCTCCCTAACTAACGACGGGGCTTACATACCCGCCATAGTAAATCAACTGCGGCCCTTTCGGCTTCTGATTCTGCCTACGTCTCTCAATTTGTCAGATCAATCTGCTGTGATTCACTTTTCTCACTCAGAACTTAACTTCAACCCTTTACCCCTGGGCTTCCACTAGTGGTCCCTTCTGACCAATGGGCCAACTTGGACCTATATTATTGGCCGAACATATATTTTATAAATGTTGTTCTCCCAATCTAAATTGAAGGACGCGCCCAACCCTGTTTCTGACGCCCTCCTTTCTGGGATTCCCCCCAACTCCTAAATTCTCCGACCTCCGGCTGTCCTCCTAACGAAGTCAACATCATAAATTCCTTTATCTCCTCTTTTCATCTTTAACTTCTGACCACTTCTTTTCCAATTTTAGGGTTTTTAGTTCATTAAATACCGCTGGTCCCCCTTCAATGTCCGTATTCCCTTTCACCTTGGCATCTCTCGTCTCCATTTTCGCCTAAGCAGTTCCTTAAATCCAAATAGTCACTACTTACTGACCGTTTCTGAATATATTCTTCTCACATTACTTTGTGCCTATCTTTCATCTGTTCTATTTGAGAAAACTCTGTCGCCCCCCACTGCGACAACTGAAGACATACATGCAGACATAGCGTTTAATAGTATGTCCTAAACCATCAAAATGACGGCAGCCGTTTTTCTAGTGTTAAACCGAAACCGCATTAATTGAGTATTGTGTAAATCAAGGGATGGGTTTACACCCTGATATAAAACGTATTGTATTCCTTTCTGAGCAAAAAAAAGCATCATTGAAGGAGTATATCCTCCGAAAGATCACAAGGTTCATACATTTAAAAGATTTTCCTTTATAACAGACTGCTACTGAAAACACATTTTAATGATGAATGCCATAAAACGTAATTTAATAACGATCTATTTATTCTTCACCTTCATTTTCTAACAAGATACAAAGCATCCATTATAATGACATAAAGATAAAAATGTCGCAAGCAAAACTGATTGAAAACAGATTATTCTTGAGATAGCGTCCAATAAATGTTCATCTATGCCATTTCTTTTCTTCAGGGATGTATTAATATCTTTTGTTTATTATTATGCCGTTTAATAAGATATAGAAAGGACATAAAAGCGTAAATGAACTATAAATAGTATGGATTTCCTCCTGAACAGAAGGAGGAGTTTCAAAATGTTATATACGTGGCTTAATTCATACTTCAGATATTCTGGAAACTAATAACGAAAACTGTTTGTTAACGAAAGCTACAGCATTTTTATCTTGTAATACCTTGCTCTACATTTGAAATTTATGCTTATTTAATTCAGAATAGAATTTTACATGAATTTCTATCTTCAAAAGAATGTATATGAATTCCTTTGCAAAGTATCCTGAAGAAATTGTATTTTGTTGTCATTAAATTATCTTCAGGCGTTTTGATTCTAAAATTATTCATTCTAAAATTATTTTTGCAATAGCAAAATGTATCTTTTGTTTTTCTTTTAAAGCGATGGAAAATTTCACAAAGAGGGTTGAATAATTCCTGAAAATAAATTATTTTGAAAGATTTCCTATGCACTTCGATTGAAAAAAATGTGAAAAATATATATAAAACTTCAGAAAATTCATCAAAAATTAAACATGCTATAAACCTTTAATCGCAATTCCTTAGAAATAAAATTTCAAATTTAGCAAGTGTACATATACTATTTTAGTTTATCCTCATATCTTGGTTTACAATTTAAATTTCATATACGTATATACACGGAAGAGCCAAAAGAACTGTTACAGGCGGGCATATGCAAAAACGGAGATATTCAAATAATCAGCGTAACGCGATGCGGTCGGCAGCGCCTATATATAAGACAACAGGTGTGTGGCGAGGTTTTTAGATCGGTTGCCGTTGCGATAATGGCAGGTTATCAATATTTATAACACTTTGAACATGGTGTTATAGTCAGCGCACGAGAGATGGTATATAGCATCTCCGAGGTAGCAATACATTATCGATTTTTGCGCAGAATCATTTCCCGAGTGTACCGTGAATATCAGATATCCGGTAAAACATCAAATCTCCAACAGCGGTGCGGCCGAAAAAGACCTTCAAATAACGGGACCCTCGACGACTTACGAGAATCCTTAAACGAGATAGACATGCAACACTTCCTCAAATTGCTGCGGATTTCAATGCTGTGACATCAACAAGTGTCAGCGTGCGAACCGTTCAACAGGCCGTTATTGATATGAGCTTTCGGAACTTCAGAACCCATTCGTTTCCCATTGTTGACTGCCCGGCGCAAAGCTTTACGCCTTGTCTGGTCCCGTCAACATCTCCATTGGACTGTTGATGACTGCCTGGCGCAAAGCTTTACGCCTTGTCTGGTCCCGTCAACATCTCCATTGGACTGTTGATGACTGGAAGCACGCTGCCTGGTTTGACGAGTCTTGTTTCCAATTGTATCGGGTGGAGGGATGTGTACGGATATGGAAACAACCTCATGAATCTATGGATGCACATGTCAACCGGGGACTGTTCATTCAATACAATCTGGTGGAGCATCTGTGATGGCATGGGGCGTGTGCACTTGGCGTGATATGAGACCCTTGATACGTCTAGAAACGACTCTGACAAGTGACCGGTACATAAGCCTCCTGTCCGATCTGCTACACCCATTCATGTCCATTGTGCATTCCGACAGACAATTCCTGCAGGATAATGCAAAACACCGGACGTCGAAATTTTCTTCTGAGTGGCTCCAGAATCCCTCTTCTAACTTTGGATTCTTCCATTGGTCACGTAAATTCCCAGGCACGAACGATATTGAGTATATCTGGGATGCCTTGCAACTTGCTGTTCAGAAGAGATCACCATCCCCTCGGACTCGTATGGATTCGGGGACTGCCCTGCAGGATTCATGGTGTGAATTGCCCCCAGGATACCTTCAGACATAATTCAAGTCCATGCAACGTCTTATTCTGGCATTCCTGCGTGCTCCTGGGGACCCTACATGATATAAAGCAGGTGTACCAGTCTTTTTGGCTCTTTAGTGTACGTGTACTTTAGTGTACGTTTGGCTCTTTAGTATATATATATATATATACTATGTCGTAGGCAAATTTCCAAATCTGGCTTACTGCAAAGGCCGCCGTCATTTTGCTATGCGCTCAGCTAACTGGATAATCTTGAACTTTCTAATTTGCCTGATATTTTCAGGCTTATTGTAATGAGCCCATATGCTTTTAGGCTACTCAGAAAATTTCCAATAAATTTCTCAAACAGTCTGGTTTCATCGAGGCTTATTGCAATAAACCCAAAGTAGTAAAGGCTTATCAAAAATGACAGTTAAAGAGATTATTACTTCCTTAAGTGAACCCCCTTAAGTACTCCCTTTAGTGAACATATGAAGCAGTTAAGTGTTACTTATTGTTCAAGTATATTCTATTAATCGCGGAAACGTATTCTATTAATTGTGCTTATGTAATTATTTTGTTTTAAGTTCTAAATAAATCTTAAAAACCTTGCCGTCTACTAAATCCATAAATCTCACGAATAGACATCATTATCAATTGTGGCCTTTATATCTTAGTTTTATTTATTTATTTAACAGACATAATAACTGTTCCATAAATGAAACAAGAGTGAAAAGGTATAGCTAACGAGGAAAAAATGATCAAGAAGCAATTAAGATTATAAATGTAATACTTCCGAATTTTATAACTCAGTAATATGAAATCGTAACAAAAATTTAACCTAATTAAGAAACTTCATTCATACTTAAGACCCAATTTACCGAATATTTAGAATTTTAGTCTCAAATTATTCCTTAAGGAATTTCAAATTATCTGTAAAAGATGGTTTCCAGTTACCTAGGTTACATGGATGGCTTGAAATATGAATTAAGAATTTTTATTAGTCCCTTTTACATGATAATTTCTCTATACCATTTAAGAACGAATGTGGATCGGATGTCAACAGAAGAAATCGTTAAGTATTTAATTTAAAAATCAGAATTTAGAGCAATTTAGCAACGTCTTATATTTTTAAATCGCAGTTTAAATGTTCAACATATTTAATGACATAAAAACACATCTAAGCGTAACATTTTGAGATCGAAGGTGATTCGATGTAGGTCAGATTTAATATTTCGAGTATTTCACCCAAATTTTTCATGATTTTAGATTGCAAATATTTAAAATATGTACTCCACCAATTAATATATGTTTCCAGTATTTGTGCTGAGTAGCTTAAGGCTGTTGTGTACCAACCCTACTGATTGTGCTCCCCTCAGTGTTTACCTATGGAGAAAATTTACCTACTATTTACAACTACATAAATGCTGATAATCCCATAAAAATGGTATTATCAGATAGCCTGTACTTTTCTGCACCTTGCGACAGGATTCATTTTATAAATCTCGTCCACCAAACTAATTTATCTGCGTTTAAAGCACACTATATCAAAATTTTCCCCCGAATAATTTAAATTTTAAAATAGTATTTGCAATTATTTTAAAAACGAAAAATACACCAAAATGTAAAATTTTTTTCTCTATTGCAGAGTACTATTAAAAAACATCTTTAAATCTAAGTCGGCAATCCTCGGACAAATTTACTCCATAGGAGAGAGAATCCAGTACACAGCTGGTTAAGTACACAGCTGCCTTAACTTCGACCTGAATATTTGAAAAAAATTACAAGAGCAGAATGGCAGTTGAAATTATTTGTAAATTTTAAAAATAATTTAATAAATGGATATATATTTTCACTGTTACTAAAATTATGGAGAAAAGAACTTCTTTTTTTGTAGTATAATTAAATATGTGGTATATAATAAAAAAATCGATTCGAAACTATTCATTTCGAAATCGATTAGAAATCGATTCGAAATTAAACGTCGGAAATTAATTTTTTTAATAGAGTTCCATGAGATATTCAATATAAACCCATCACCTATAGTATTAGATCAACGAAGTTAACTAAAATTTCCTTTAACTGTGCAGTTTTCAAAATTTAAATTTTTCATTTTACTTTAACATAGTGTTTTGATTGGTGGGTGTGATTTAGTATTGTGGTAGGCAATGACACCATTACTCTAAATTCTAAATAATACAGTGATCTATTAACATAAACACATAGATGATTACACACTAAATTATATTACTGATAATTACATTAACATAAAGAAAAACACTCATTATATCAATTGATTATTCAATTACATTATTTCATTCATTTAATTTGATTTCATTCTCAGTACGCAATTTATTATTTCCTAATTTTAGCCTATATTATATGACTCGGGAATTTATTGACTCTTTGGCAATAGGTAGTTAAAGGTTACCTCCATTTTTGTAGACTGCATAGGGAACACTCGCCGGTATGTCATCTTGCATCGATTGGGGTATCTTTCTCGGATTCAATTCTCTCCGGTGACACATTCATCAAATTTCGCTGGACGGAGCGGGACGATGTCTGGCGATTAGCAGGCTGTGAAGGCAGGACAGGTTTTCCTCCGGTCAACTATCATCGCTGGCTTGCAGTGTTCAGGGAATATTTTTCGGCTCCCATGTCATCTATCTCCTTCTCATCGTCGGCTCGCAGGTGTCAGGGAATCTTTTTGGGCTCGGGCACTCATCTATTTCCTCTCATCGTTGGCTTGCAGGGTTTTAGCGATGCGCTGAGTCTGGGCGCAATCTCGCATATATTATATTGAAAACTTCTCTCCTATGAGGCTACTGTCTCATGGCAATGAGTTGAATCTGGGCGCAATCTAACAGATACCCTGAAATTCTCTCCTACATTTTCTGCTTACCTCATAGCAGTGTGTTGAGTCTGAGAGCCAAATCCAATCATTGATTCATTAATACTCTCACTCTCTCTATTTTTTATCTTCTTCTCAAAGCTCCTCCCTTTCATTTCATTCGTCAATCATGTTTTATCATTTCTCTCATTTCAATTTCCATTCGCTAATTTCAACCCCCTAAATCTTCTTTCTTGACCATTCCGAGTGAGGGGCGTTTCTCATTGAAATAATTCAGCCTTCGACTCTCCCCCGCACTTCTAGGAATCTTGTTTTCCTAGAACATCTCAAATGTGTGGGGTCGTTTCCTCTTTGACAACAATCACCTTTTTATTTCATTGTCCCCTTTTATTAGCCCCCTCATTGTTCCGTCTTTTAACTGCTCTTTTTGATTCCTTATCCTTCTTCCGGTTTCTTGTATCGGCTGGCGCCATTTCATTCTTTCATTTTACATCCCGTTTGTTCACCTTAATTGGTTTGTCTGCTCTTTTCGAACTTTTATTATGTCGTACCCCATGACATACTTCACCAATTTAAAAATAAGTTATTTCTATACGTAACACGTTTTAACGTAATATAAATTCAAACTTCTTTTTTGAGATAAACGTGTTTCCTATCACATATCACCTAAAACAAAATTTCAAAATATTTCAGCATTGATTTTAATTTTTACTTTCATTGAGGCACCTGAACCACCTCTCGAACCATTTTTTTCATCTTGTAAAAATGCTATACGTATTAAAATAATGTTTTTCTTTTTTTGCTGTAGTACATTTTCTATAAACATTATTAGAGAATTTTTTTCGATTTTAAAATATACATTTAAAAATATCTGGATCTCGACCTACAGTAAAAGTGCCACTCAATATTTAATGAAATGGCCGCTTATCGCTGATAGAAACAAGTACCGACATTTTCTTTCCCGTTTCTCGCATGGTGAACTGTAAATCAAGCAACTTTTCAGGGGATCCCGTCACATGTGGATTTTTTCGACAACGATCAGACTGGCTTGCTAGTAAATGAGGGTTGTTTAGACGATTCGACCCTGTTTGAGGTCCAAAATGAATAGGTGGTTCATTTCGTTTTTAAGATCAGGTTATACAGTGTTTGGAGAGAGCGTTCTGCTCGTCACTGGTATCCGGACATGGGCCCTGGTCTGACCTTACTCTTTAAAATTCCGAGACCAATACAGTTTGTGGCCAGTCCCTAGAATCAGAGTGGCCATACAAAAAGTATGAGCTTCGAGAACTCTACAAATGTCTTTCATTTCCCCTTTGTCCCTGTTCTCCTGCTGCTGCGAATCATTATCACATTGTGGACTGTCTAGTTATCCCCGTCAGCAGGCTTGAAGAAGATGAGGATACTGCTGCCTCCGTTTCCTCACGTCACAGAGCCTCATGAAGTTCTTCAAGCATTTTCTAATCCAGGGAGCTTAGCAACAACAACAACATGATTGATTAGATATTAATTCAGTAGTTACTACTTTTTTTGTGATAAGTATTGTTGTTGTTTTTTCTTATCGCCACGTCCAGCTTCTGCTAGAAGAGATCCATGAGATTGTTTACCTGCAAGAAATCAAAAACGGAAGATCAAACAGGTCATCATGGGACAACCCTAGGCGCTCAGGAATGTGTGAAGGAGCAGCCTACTCAGAATAACATCTAGGACAATTGGAATGAAATTTACGACCGCCTTGGAAAGTAAGTACCCTCAGATGGTCACTGAAAAAGTGGGAAAGTGGCGCCTGGGTACGTATGTCGCAATTTAGAGCAAGAGATATTCCAGGACGATCAGTATGATACAAAGAGTGTGCCAGGGGGGGACGAGCCAAGTCTGTTTATCAGGAAGTCTTTTGGCAGAATACAGCTCGAGGAAAGTCAGGGAAATAATGGATGGCTGTGTCTCTTTGGCACCCTCTCTCCCTGCTCTTCAGTCAAATCCAGGATCTGATCGAATTTAATTCTCGCCGCACTGATCGAAATTCCATTTATATTGCACTGAATTATCCTAAGAGGTCGAACTTTAGGAGACTGTAGAATATTTTTCAGACGAGGTCCTCTACCTAAACCCCGAACGAGTCCCTTTTGAACCCGCGCAAAGGACGAGGCAGTATAATCACATGCAAGTGTCATGACTCTTGGGAAGAGAAAAGGCAGCCTCTATTAGTCGCAAGGACCGGAACACCAGAATGTAAAGGGCTGACTTAGCCCCTGTGTCTGTAGACTTTAGCTGGGTATAATGTGTATAATGTGATAAGTGAAAAACTATTTATTACTTATAATTATTTTTTCATCAAACACGCTATCAGTGAAAGAAAAATTATGTTCATATAAAATACTCCAACCTCAAGTTATATATGATTTGTTAGCCCAAACATTCCTGGCATTATTATTAAGTTCTATTACGATTAAAATGTCTCAGTACCTAAATCTAAATTTCAAAAGTTAAAATTCGTAGCACATTTTTTTTGTGTAAAAACGGCTGCACCTACCCTTCTTTGGATTTTTTGTAAGTTCGTTTATAAGTTCGTTTGTTTGCTGTAAGTACATCCCCACATAAAGAATACTTGGCCCAGGGGAAACTCGATGTACGTTCTTCTCCAAAAGAAACAACCAAATTCGCACCTTTTCTAATGAAACATTTCTAAAAAACATTTCTACTATACAAACGGAATGAAACACTTCTAAAAAACATTTCTACTTTACAACCAGAGTGAACATCTTCAGCATGAACTGTCATTAGTACAAAATAAAATGTTCTTAGTGATTTTCCGTCCATCTATTCTGAAAATGTAACAGAAAAACAAGTAATTTAAAATTATTCCCACGTACAAATGCAGTAAACTGATACCTGAACTCGTGCGAAAGAATCATAATTTTTTCTTAAGATTTAACACGAGCTGATATCATGTATTAGACTTTTTAAATTCGCCCACTAAAAAATGCTGGTTTTGAATTCACAAAATTTATCGTTTCATATATTGAAATTTAATCACACAAATTGAAGAGGTGGAACTTTCTAATTCAGATATATCTAAAAGTTTCAAATAAATTCATTCTTAGAATGTACCCCAACATTACTTAGACAAATCATAAAAAAAAAACTCCTCGGTTTGAGATTTAAAATACGCATGAAGGAGTTAATGATGAAATTCATTTCGTTTTTCCTCTGTTAAACGCCACCAACGCCTTGCTGTGTTTGTGTATATATATATATATATATATATATATATATATATATATATATATATTTATATATATATATATAAAGGGGATTTCGCTAATAGTCCGTATAGGCCTGCGGGATACGGGGTTGCATCACCGGTTTTTAATTGTACAACAAGTGTCGGAGTACGTCTTAGCCAGGTATCGTCTCAATATCTTCTATCTCAATGTCGACGAACACATCCATGGCTGAAATGTGGGGTATCGTACCATCTCCCACCCTCTCTGACCACACAGAAGGACGTTCTGGTCAACGGATTTAACTTGCCCATATCCGGCCTAGATACGAGGGTATTGAATGCCGCTCGTCGGGATTGGATCCGAGCACCCTCAGAACCGAAAACCGCTTATTACTGTTAACGTACATGTAAAACATGTACATCAACAATTCTGATAATTCTTCTATTATATATATTTGAATAGCAGAGTAAAAACTGTGCAGTAAAAGCTATGTTTGTTAAAAAAGGTATACGTTAAAAACATTAAATATGCTCAAAATAATGTATAGACGACAAGCCTTTTAACAATAACATAAAAGTATTATTCATTTGAAAAACTAGTTAAAATTAGTTAAAAACAACAATGTCAATATGTTCATTTTTCACTAGTAACACTTAGTAATGTACGCCGGGTTTTCAAATTGAATCTATTTCTTAAACAAACAGTCTATTTCCTATACTGTGATGGACTATCAAATGTATTTAAATGTCGCAGTAATACAAAATACCTTACTTTCAGCAGGCTTAATACAACATCTTGTTATTTTATCAGAACAGACACAAACTTCTTAATAAACGCATTGATGAACAGAGCAGCTTGATACTACCTGATAATACCCTCTATCTCACCGATACTAATATCATCTCCTCTCATCTCTTCTCATCCTGGAAGTGTCCACGGCTTATATACACGTGTCAAAAGCTGATATTCAAATATCGGGTTGTAACTTCTACGAAATACGCCATCTACTAGAGACTTTTATGTTTAATTATATGACGTACGGCAGTTTGCCAAGCATGACGTAATCAAAAGAAACTTGCGTCAGAGATTCAGCTTAGTTATGAATTGAATTGCTTTAACTTGAACCGGCTTAAAAAAGAAATGCAAAATATGACGTAAAACTTCGGAAAGGCAAGTAATTAATGGACCTTTAAAGTAATTCTTAGTTCATATTGCTAGCAATTACTAAGCTACCTTGGGCGCGTAAAATAACATCATGGTGTTTTCTAGAAAACGCCAAAATTCTGAGTTTGTATATCAATAACACGATATCTGTGCACAATAACACCTTATTTAAAAAAATTTAGTACTTTCATGACTGATAAGAAAGAAAATGTATCAGAATTGGGTAAGTAAATTGAACGAAAATTGTTCACTTGCAGTGTCGATAATCTGCGAGTTAATGAATTTTTTTGGGGGGGAATACGAGATGTGAAGATACTATCGATTTTGTACAGGGATACTACATATTCGCTATTAATACATTTGTTTTAAAATTTGGGGAAAGTAAAGAATCGCCCTATACTTGGCGCGATTTTCAAAATCGCCAACTGTTGCGCGCTCCCCTGGAGTTGCAACCTCTCCAGAAGACACTACGCAAGAGTGCGAAGTTTAAGATGGCGAAAAACTAAAATAATAAAATCAAAAACAGTTGAAAAGAAATATAAAAGCGGAAGTTCGTTGCCAAAAATAGTAATTTTTAAAACTTAAAATCGTTGCAAAACACTGAAAAATTAAAATACTTTCACCTGCATTTTAATGTAAAAAATATATTGGAAAACTATTGTGAACAATTGTTTCACTTACCTCAATTCTCGAAAAACTATTCGAAATCAGCTTGGATACCTTATTTTTCACTCTTATTAATCTCGTAAAAAATGCCAAAAAAAAAACGCGCCAAATAAGTGGGCTATTCTTTATCTGACCCAAAAATTTCCCCTCTGTGATGGAAATGACGTTATTTTAGTTATATTAAGAGGTACATCTAAGATTTCACGATGTAAATTTTTGAAGAAACGCAAAATTGTCGTCCGTGTCCCATGTAAGACACCGTCATCACATCAACTAAATGAAATCGAACTCATAATTCAATAAACGCAGTGATCCATATAATATTTCATTCCGAGTTTATATGTCTATATTTAAGTTCTAAAAAGTACGATACTCTCTAATGGTTGAAATTAGTATTAAAAATGTGTTGTTAAAAATTGGGCCGGAGGTTACGAAATTATGGGAACACCTGTGGTTGTCCTTTCGAATCTGAATCATCTTACTAGATTAAATATATGCTACAAATTGATAATCCCTAATTAATAGAAACGTTAGCTGATTTTAAGAAAGATTACCCGTATACATTATACAAAAAGTTACTAATTAGAAATACAGCCCTTAACAACATAGTTTCGTTTCTCTTAAGTTTAGCATCAAATTTAATGTCTTTCAATCGTGATTACAATATTGGTAGCCAAGTTCTTTATAAAGACAGCAAATGCATGAAAAACATCATCACATACAAAGATTGGCAAGCACGTTACTTTGAAAAATAATGATAATCCTTTAGTAGGGTTGGTTGCTTTTCGGAAAGATTGTTCGTTAATGTGATAGAAATAGTAATTTATTTGAAGTAAAACCATTTTGAACTTAGTTCAATCATTCTTAAGTTTTGCGAAAAGTTTGCTTCCCTTTAATATTCTTAACTTGCAATTTAGAGCTTAAGGAGACAAGAAACTTCAACCTTTTTTTAAAATTTTCTATTTTTATCTCTATATACAAAAATAGGATAATTAATATTCTGTTTTTACTACATTAAAGACACTTAGAATTCACAATTAAGAATTTTCTAGCAGAATAAGGTCTAGTAATTATTTTTTTTAAATGCTAGAATTTTTAAAAAATGTTTCATTCACACTGCATATCATTTAAATGCCTAAACATTTTTAATATAAGTTTACCATATAATTGCAAAAATAATTATGCAATGAGTTTTTTTTATGAATCAGAAGCCACAAACATTTTTTTCTTAATCTGCCAGTTATTTTTTTACGATTTTGCATCTTTTTACTGGGTTTCATGGTCTATAAATGTGGAAAGCGTTTGTGATTTCATATAATAATGCACAGTTTTGCGATAAAAAATTCAATTGACAATTCTGAGAAGTTTCGTAGAAATCAGAAGGAAATTAATACACATGGAGCATTTTGAAAATGGTTTGAGATTTAAAAAAAAACCTTATTTTACCCCAAAATACTTATTTATGAATTTTAAGTGTCTTCAATGAGTAAAAATAATATTAATTATTCTCATTTTGTATATAGAGATAAAAATTTAAAAAAAATAAATTGAAGACCCCTTGTCCCCTTAAGAAAAATAAGTCACCTGTTACGGGCAAAACTGTTTTATTTTCAGAAACATCGATGCAGTATAGCTACTGCAGCTCTATACAGAAGTAAAAAAAATGGTTTCAAACTACCGTTAAAAAACGAAATAGGATTTAAAATGTGATTAAAAACAATGCTTGATGGGCCAACAAATTATTTTTAAAATAATGATGAATAGTTAATTCGGAATACTGAATACACCCATTTACCGAATACCCCTCGCTTTACGGCCTAGATACGTTCCGAAAAAGTTGGCCGTAAAGCGAAAAGCCGTATAACGAATCAATTATTTTGGTACAAACTGATACAAATTTAATTGGTTCTGTTCAAATTTGTCATAAATAATATAGTTTTTAGTTCATAAAGCATTTTATTCTTTTATTTCCTATAAAAATGCTTACATAAAAATAAAAGTACAAAACAATATAATAATAAACAGAAATTCATAAAATAAACATATAAACAAAAACAAAAGGAATCATAAGCACATATGTATATACATAATAAAAACATAAAATAAAATGTTTAAAAACTTTTTTAATGTGATGACGGACATTAACATAAAGAATCACTAAGCTATAATATGTTGCCATCATCACTTTACGCTGTTGTGGCCGTATAACGAAACATTGTGGGCCGTAAATCGAAAAAGTGTCATAATTAAAAAAGGCCGTTATAGCGAAATGCCGTATAAAGAGCGGCCGTATAGCGAGGTATAGGTGTAGTACAAATCGATGAAAATATGTTTTTAATTGCTTCTCTCATTTTTATACAAATAAAGAATAGTAGATAACTCAATAGGTTACACGTAATCAGTAAACGATATAATTTTCTGAAGAGCAGGTATATATGCATTTAATTGTTTTCAATTTTTAATCATACAATAAAAAAAATTTAATGATTTTTATAAATGTATATGCGTCTAACAAAACCGTTTCTAAAGTACCCATCTAAAGAATCAGCTCAAAATTCGACCATATTACCATTCTAACGTTTTCTCAAAAACAGTTTACTTTAAAATTAATTCCGCAAATCTTAGAATGTTTTAATCTCTTAAACTGATTAAAAACCCTGTTTTTCTATCCAGGAAAAACTTTATGTATAAAAATATATTCTTAGTTGTTATTTTAGAACCGATATCGTATATACGAGTAAAATTAACATCATAATATAAGTATTAGAACGACAAAAATAGGTATAACGATTTTAAAAAAAACCGATAAATGAGTTCTTTATTGAAAGCTTTCAGAAAGCGTTTAAAAATGAACTAGTATTTTTTTAATGTCCTTCGAAATTAGAATGTAAAAGATGGTAACTATTATAAGAAATAATTTTGGACTTTTTACTGCTTTTATCCGTATTAACAATATAGTTAATTGATTCACAATTAAGCTATTTATATGTATATTGTGTAACATAAAGGACGGTTCAGAGTTAAAGTCAATTCAGTCCATGAAAGGTAGTTCTTAGAAAACTGTTCTGAAAGTTGAACGAATATAATTTATTAACCGTTGACTTTTGCTTTTTTGAAACTGATATTTTATATTATACTATATATTTGGAAGCATTACTTTTCATTAAGTCAAGTAATAGGAAGGATACTATCTTTACAAAAATGAGTTTCAATTTTGAAATTCTGAACCCGTAATATTGCCAATTTTTGTTTAAAATTGTGAATTACTAAAAAATTAAATTTTTTGACTGAGAGCTCACAAAATATTAGACATACAGCTATTACTAAAAGCAAACCTCTTTCTAGACGTCGAACATACACTTTTTTTAACCTTTAACCCCTTAAGCTCTGCTATATGAGCCACATCATCTATATATTATTTAACGTATTTTTCTAAGTGTATTACTTGTCTCATTTGAGGTGCAGTTCAAATTTCGAAAAAAATCTTTATTCGTATAGAATATACGGTAGGGTCCCAAAGTGGAGGACTTGGCACCTAATGGAGGTAACGTTTGTTTCTTCCGCGTATGAACATCCAAAGCGTTTGTTAAGTTAAATTCCAGCAAGTAAGCATTTAAAACCTCATCAAACGAGTATTCCATATTATATATGGAATTAAATATACATTTTTTAAATATTGTATTTTTTAATCATTTATTAAAATGCCCTGATGGAGAACGAGATAACCACTAAATTGGATGATACGGATACATTTCTGTATGTCCATTTAAGATAATGAAAGTGCGTTCTTATTCTTTTGCAGAGCATGTCTTAAAGCTTCATCTGTAATATGTTTCATGATATCCGAGTCAAAGTACATTTGGAAAAGTTCATACGGAAATTTCATGCCCAATTCAGACTGGTTGTCTTCAAGTGTTCACATTTCTACGGATTAAACAGCCAACATTTGATTTGCTTCTTTTTCAATTTAATAATTTCTTTTTGACTTTCTTTTCCTTCAATTTATCTTCTTCCATACTTGAATCGTCCTGTGAAGTATCAATTGTAATGGGTATTTTTTCTTTATACGTTTTATTTTCTTCTTCACAAGATTTTTACCTTCCCGCAATTTGACTCTTAGTTCAACACGTCCAGAAATATCCACAGGTATCATTTTATCTAAATCATTATCTAAAATATTTTATTCATCAGTTACCTGACCAGGATCAGGGAGCAAACAAATAGTACTACCTTCATCTGAGTATTCATCAGAATCCAGATAGTGCATTTATCTAAAGCTGAGATTTTCAACCACTGTGCCGCTAGATTCTCGAAATCAGTCGCCATTGTAAATACCCATACATAAAAGTCGACATTTTACGTTGCTCTAGAAATCGACGAAACAACTGATATTACGGGAAAAGCACACTTAATAGCATTAGTTCAATTCATTCACGAAAATGATGTAATTAACCAATTTTCATGCCATTGCGAATTATCTGATTTCACAACAGGAGAACATATTATCGACGACATTAATTAGTATTTACAAGAAATTAAAATTTCGTGGAATTTGTGTATTGGTATTTGCATAGACGGTGTTCTGGCTATGATTGAATCTATAAAAGGATTCGTGGATCATAGAAGGGAACATAATGCAGAAGTATTAGTTACCCATTGTTTTTCACATCGGGAAACATTTATTGCAAAGCAATTACCATCAGAATTAAAAATAGTGCTGGAACAATGTGTGAAAATGATTAATCATATAAACGCAAGACCCTTAAAAAGTCACCTATATAGAACGAGAGCATCTTTTACAAAACAAATACCATCAGAATCAAAAATAGTGCTGGGAAAATGTGTTAAAGTGATTAATTATATAAAATCAAGACCATTAAAAAGTTGCTAATTTAGAACGAGAGCTTCTTTTACAAAACAATCAAGATCATAATTGAAAATATTGCTGGAACAATGTATTAAAATGATTAATTATATAAAACTAGCGGCCCGTCCCGACTTTGTCCGGGTTGAACAAAATATTATACCAATAAATTTCCAGTTGATAGCCAATAAATTGTAAATCTTTTTTTACCTTAATAATAACCTAAATAATACCTTAAATTAATTTTATGTTAGTTAATAATTAAAATAAATTTTTTAAAAGTAAAAGGCGTGCCGGAGAACGGCTAGGTTCCATCCGCTAGCGTCAGAACAGAAGCCCACAGCGATAGAACCACGATAAGGATCGTTGAAATCTTCGGAACAAAAAGCGGTAGAAGACAGTAGCGTAAACAATGGAGATTGTAAGGATTAAGCCCCTAACTTTATTTCTACTGATCAGATATACATAATATATAGCCTATGTCCATCTGGATTAATGTACCTTTCAAACAGTGAAAGAATTTTTCAAATAGGTACAGTGATTCTGAAGATTACCCTCCACGTACAAAAATCGGTCTCTCTTTATATATAAGTATAGATGAAGACCATTAAAAAGTTACCTAGGTAGAACGAGAGCTTCTTTTACAAAACAATTACCATAAGAATTGAATATAGTGCTGGAACAATGTGTTAAAATGATTAATTATATAATATGAAGACCATTAAAATGTCGCCTATTTAGAACGAGAGCTTTCTTTACAAAACAATCACCATCATAATTGAAAATAGTGCTGGAACAATGTGTTAAAGTGATTAATTATATAAATTCAAGACCATTATAAAGTCACCTATTTAGAACGAGAGCTTCTTTTACAAAACAATCAAGATCATAATTGAAAATAGTGCTGGAACTATGTTTTAAAATGGTTCATTATATAAAATCAATTACGTTAAAAAATTGCCTAACTAGAACGAGAATTCCTTTTTAAACGAGAACTCAAAAAATTAAGAAATATAGGTACTAGAAAAAGTAATTCACTTTCCAAATGTAGAACATATATTTTTTTACATTAATGTGCTTCATAAACTGAATATAAAATCGGATGGGCGTATCAGTGTATATGTAGACACCCCCTTACTCAATTTCTTATATTCACCATAAGTTCCAATTAAAATCTTTGTTGCATGCGAAACGCCTCTCAATTGAATTGTTACGCATAAAAGAAAAACAATTTAAATTAATAATCCACAGGACAAGCACAAAATGTTTGCACAAAAATCTGATAAATCTTAATGAGAAATATTATTTTTCTCTATCATTAGCATTCAAAGTTTTCCTAATATCCATCAACTAAATGATTTCATCCTTGAAAATAAAATATGATGATAAACTTACCAGATCATATTCATTTATTTCACATATATTTTTTTTATTTAAATATGTTTTATAAACTGAATATAAAACCGGATGGTCGTATCTGTGTATATGTAGACACCTCCTTAATCAATTGCTAATATTCGCCATAAATACCAATTAATATCTTTATCGCATGAGAAACGCCTCTGAATTGCATTGTTACACATAAAATAAAAACAATTTATCTTAGTAATCCACAGGGCAAGCATAAAATGTTTGCACAAAACCGTGAGAGAGCTTAATGAGAAATATTATTTTCCTCTATCATTTGCATTCAATTTTTTTCTGATATCCATCAACTAAATGATTTAATCTTTGAAAATTGAATATGATGATAAACTTACCAGAGCATATTCATTCATTTAACATATATTATTTACATTAATGTGTTATATAAACTGAATATAAAACCGGATGGTCGCGTCAGTGTATATGTAGACTAATTACCCAATTGCTCATATTCCTCATAAATACCGATTAAAATCTTTATCGCATGTGAAACGCCTCTCAATTGCATTGTTATGCATAAAAGAAAAACAATTTAACTTAGTAATCCACAGGACAGGCATAAAATGTTTGCACAAAAACGTGAGAAAGCTTAATGAGAAATATTATTTTCCTCTATCATTTGCATTCAATGTTTTCCTGATATCCATCAACTAAATGATTTCATCTTTGAAAATCGAATATGAAGATAAACTTACCAGAGCATATTCCTTTTTTTTCTGCCTTGGACTTATTCCAGCAGTCATATACAAAGTTCCGAAGCCAAAGAAGACAATGTTTTAGCCTTTCCCCGAAAATGACTCACAACTCATTGTGAAGTTCGAACTATCAAAGTATGAATTTTTTAAAAGTCGAAAGCTATTCAGCACATTTATTTTAAAGATAGTTTCTGTGTCGTGAATTATTCCCGGAATATTTTTATTATTATGCGGAGTACTCATGAGCGCTATTCAATGCATTCGGAGTGTGTTTGCATCCCTTGATAAATTGTGATTGATGATGCTTGTAGAACAGGATACTCACGAACACTAATGGAGTCGGGATATGAATTTTATAAAAAGCTTTCCATGAATTTTAATATTTCTACTTTTCTCTTGATAATGTGAAATTGATTTTATATTTCCATCTTTTTTGAATTCGTATTTGTTTAATTCTTTTTGCATAGTAAACATACTTTCTAAATAATAGAAACAGTTCATAATGTAAGTTTAGCATTGTAATAACAATGTTAGTAAACGCATTTATTGCTTGTTTCAAAATATTTTACTTAATCTCTTAAACCGATTTGGCCACTAATCTGTTTGTTTTCGAAAAGTTTGCTGATTCATTCAGTTTTGTGAAAGTTTGCTGATTCATTTTGATTTCTATAAGTTTGCTGATTCGTAACGATACGCTACAAAATATGGATGTAAGTAAAATGTAAATACTGTTATTTGGTGAAGTTCGAAGTGATAAAATATCCATTCCATACTGTCTTAGTTTGGACAGAAAGTTCAAATACAAAAATTCTTTACAAAAATAAATATAAATATAAAACCATGATTACTGATATTTTTTAAAAATTATTTAATAAACGTTTCATAAAATTTCGAAGAAAAGGAAAATATCACTACAGTCAGATTTGACGAGGAATAGATTAGCTAGTTCTGTGCCTCAAGTGTTTCGCTTAGCAAGGTTTTACAGTCAATGACATACAAAAACTTTATCATTATTCACTGAATACCTTCTGAATTTTTTCTTTAGTTTCAATTTTCAAGTTTCAATCACGAAAAAAACTAAAATTGATAGGCAAATTTATATGAATAAGTATTCATTTATATGAATACTTATTAAGAGTTCAAATACGAATTAATAATTATTTTAAGGCATTTTGTGTAACGAAGAAAAAAAATGATGATATATATATATATATATATATATATATATATATATATATATACATTAGGGTAGAGTGCTCGTATAGGGAAAAAAAATTCAAATTTTCGTGTCTAAAAGTGATTAAAGTTTGACCTACCTATAGTGGAACAAAAAATGTATCATAAGTTTTTTATTAATATTTTCCTTTTACAAGCGCATGTACTTTGCAAATTTACACTTTTGCTGGCATACAGATGAAATTTGAACGAGGATATTGTTCTAAATTATACATAAACAATTAGTTATTAAGAATAAAAACGACTCACAAGGAACAAAATATTACTAATTTAATAAAAAAAAGCTTCTCTTAAAATATAAAATATATATAAAACTAGTCAAAGTATACTTCAAAATTACGTTTCGTATCGAATTTGGGCATAAATTTAATTGACTCAATTTTGAAATTCATGAGACCTTCTCTGAACTGTTTATCAAATACCTTCATAAAAACCTCCGTTATTGTCTTTACTGAACATTCTACGGCTTGGGTATAACACAGAAATCTTAGAAAAGGTATCTTTTCAACTCCTTTTGTTTCCACCATCGAGAGCAAATCTTCATCCTTGACGTCTCTAAGAATGTGAGGTTAAAATAATTTTGTTGCCAATCTTTAAGGTCTGTGTATGATTTGACATTAAGTTTTATTTTAGGGACCTCAAAAACAAAAGGAAACTTTCCACGATGAATCGCATGTCTTGCTTTTAAGATTCATTTAGCAGAAGTTCACGAATGTGTTTTAGGATCTGAGAGCACCGATAATAGAAAACTCTCAGGATTCGCAAAGAAGTTTTTCTGCTCATTGACAGTATCGACTACTTCTTTCGTGGTGGAAGGTATCGAGAATCTGAAACCAATTTCCAAAAATGTCTAGACCCATCTTTGCATGACGGATGCGTTTTAATTTAAATCCAAACAGGCGCGTAAACTCTAACAACAAACGTGGCAAGATCTTTAAGGTTTTCAGAAGGTTTTCTCGTCGAAATATATAATCTTAATATCCTGTTGGCTTTGTTTACCATCGAGCATGTGACATTTTTTCTGGAGCTCTGTTTGCTAGATCGGATGAACACTCGACACTAATTACAGGTGATGCAATATCATACAAATAACGTTGATCCGAACTTCAATCTCTGATGTTATCCGACTGAATATCCGGCAATATTTTTCTATCTTTTCAAACTGTACGACCTGATTTTTTCACTTTTTTCTAGAAATATTCCAATAGTACCAAACTAGGAAGTAGGTCCAGTAGTTTTACATTCTAAATATGAAAACAGGTGTCTTAAAGGCAATTCATTCGTGTGTAAAAGGCATATGATCCATTGTAAAGGTTGATTCAAATGTTTTCACAACAACCGTATATCACCATCATATTTCCCTGTATTTGTAACTGTTCCATCAAAACTTACCTCTACAATTTCTTTCAATGATTCTTTTCAGAAGAAAGCAAGTCCCATATAGCAAGTTCTATGCTCTTAGCCGTCCCAGTACTTGGGACAGCGTAGCCGATATAAATAGAGTCTGGTTCCATGATAATTGAAATGTGTTCTTCTTGGCGGTATGTTTTGACACCCTTTTTCACTATCGTTAAAACTTTATCCTTTCTGCCGTCAAAGAATAATGCTGGAACACTGAAAAACTCGAAGTTTAGCTAATATTTCTGTTCTTTATTTTGTTCTTTCTCGGCACAATTTTGATCTGTCTATCATTTCGAAATGTGATTTAATGTCATTAACAACTGCCGACGAAATTGCTGCACCAGTTCTATCATATAGGCCATATCTGTTATATGTTTTTGAAAAAGGCGGCAAGCTGAGATTTGACTTGTTCTGGGGCACTTGGAGCTTTGAAGAACACGGTTCAAAATTATCGCCTATATCAATTGTATCTTCTGACTCGTCCGGTGTAACAGATCTTCATGGAGATAGTTCTGCATTCTTGCGTTTCTCTCTATTTGTCACAGAAGCATAATATAGTTCTAATTTTTTATTACCGTCATTTCGTTCTTCTATTTTTTCGTTTATCAAATGTCTGTACCACCAATAATCATTTTTCTTTCAGTCCTCTGATCAGTCAAAAAAGTTTGTTCTTCTTTCGCTACTTTTGTTCCTTTTGAGCACTTACATTGTAGAAAATATTTGCACTTACAAGAACATATGCCAAATAATTTGTTACTACAGATGTGGAAATATTTTTTATCGTCAGTCAGTCGTTTCCAAGATTTTATAAAATTTTTGCTTTTCGAATGGTAAGCTCTTATCAACTGTATAATGCGGGTGTGGGATACGATTGGAGTTGAAGGATTGGAGATACGATTGGAGTTTGCCATATAGTTTCGATTCTCACCGCAACAATTTCCGCAATATGTAAATCAGCTGCCTCCCTTCGAGTATGTAAGATTTAGCTGAAATCTTACAAAATTATGAAATTTCATGACCTCCTTATACGTAGGTAACATATTACCTTTCACCTCTTCAATGTTGCCAAAAATACAAAAAACATAAACTTTTCTTGTTTTATCCATATTTAACTCTGTAACAATTAGCAAACGAAACTCTAAATATGACTGAACTGTGAACAATAATAGCGGGAAGTCACTGATTCTGACCAAAGAAGATTGTATGGTGCGCATGCTTGCGCATACGCACGAGCAGGGGCGTAAGGACCTGACAAGAACATTCTCCCCAACACATCTATAAAGTTGCAAAAGACGGCTCGTTGGCTACTTAATTGATCCTTGTTTCCTCGTTCTTTAGCGGTTACAAATTATATAGAAAAGAGAAATTTGATCAGATTTTGAGAAATTCAAATCAAATGCGCGGGTAGATAGAATAAAAATAAATTATACATATTTTAGGATACACCTTTTCATTGGTTGGGCCAAACTATTTTCGCTATTAAGAAAGAATTTGGCATAATTGGATTTTTTGCTCCACCCTAATATACATATATATATATATATGTATATATATATATATATATATATATATATATATATATATATATATATATATATATATATATATATATATACAGTCGAACCCGTTTAATGGAATATCGGTTAAAAGAATATCCCGGTTAATGTAATAAATTTTCAATGTACAAAACCGCAGTAATTTGTTTCTGTGTTAAATTTCCCGGTTAATGGAATATTATGTTTTGAAGCTATCCCGCTTAAAGGAATAATTTTTAGCCATGAAGATATCGATTTTTTTTCTATTTCTCACACTTCTTTTCAGAATTTTTTTTCCTGCAAAGTACAATAATGAATGTGTAGTAACTGAATGTCTTTCAAAGGAATTTTGTCACATCACAGAAAATGTGCAATTCAGGAAATAGCGTTTTCGTGGATTTCAAGGGCAATTCACTGTTGTTTTCTTTTGCTACTCCCCTCCCCGTATTGCTCGACCGCTCAGCCTAAGTTTCCCTATTCAGAAAATGAACAATAAGCTTCACTCCCAGATGAGAGCTAGAGAGTGTGTGTGGGTGTGTGTGTTTGAAGGAAATGTGAAACATCAACAGGTCCTTATCTTGAAGGTGGCGTAGATTACCAGCTGTAACGAATCTCTTCGGTAAAGCGCATTATTAACTTGGGGGTCTCTAGCCTTGAACATTTAACTGTACATTTTCCATGGCCATTAGTTCAACAGTTCGCTTTCGTGAAATCAGTCATCCCTCTTGTACTTTACTACAATGCCTTCGAGACGAAAAGATCTTAGTCTAAAAGAAAAAAGTAAAAGTTATTGAGTTTGCAAAGTGTACGCAATTAGAACTCTCAAAAAAGTTTGAGATATCCCAAGCTCAAGTTTCAAAATTGTTAAAAAATAAAGAAAAAGTCTTGAACGACTGGATATGCAACAAAAATTTTAATAAAAAACGAAAACGTACTGGAAAAGAATCTGAATTTGAAGATGCAGTGGTTTGCTGAAAAACGAGCTTGTAATGTTCCTGTTATTGGATTATTATTGCATCAGAAAGTTGAAGATTTAGCACAACAGTTAAATATAACTGATTTTAAAGTTAAAAATGGTTGGTTGTGCAGATGGAAAGGAAGAAACAAATTTCTTTAAAAAAAATTCACGGTGAAGCAAGTGATGTTGATGAAGCCGCTGCCAGCTCTTGGCAAAATGTAGTATTACCAGCTTTATTACAAGACTACAGTCCTTCTTGTATCTATAACTGTAACGAAACAGCGCTTTATTATAGAGCAATGCCTGATAGGACTTTGTGCTTAAAAGGCGAAAAAGTTATGCTGCAGGCAGTCATAAAATGCCTCTTTTTGTAATCGAGAAATCCAAAAACCCACGATGTTTTGGAGGTGTAAAATCTCTTCCAATTAAACACGAAGCGAATTCAAAGGCTTGGATGACTGCTAATTTCTTCCAAAACTGTTTAGTGTCATTTGACAATGATATGAATAAGATAAAAATTAAAGCTATACATTTTATCGATAATTTTCGAGCCCATAAATTCGACATAAGTCTAGAAAATGTAGCACTTCATTTTTTGGCCTCCGAATACTACAGCTGTTTTACAGCCAATGGACCAGGAAATTATATCACTTTTTAAGAGGAACTATAGAAAAGAAGTCTTAAAAAGATCATAGCCTGCATAGATGATACTAGTGGATTTTCTATCAATAGTTCAACTAGTAAAATTATTAGAAACCTTTCAATTCTTACAGCTGTTCATAGGATGAACGAATCATGGAATAATACACTGCTGGCCACTGTAAATGCAACACCCTGAAGGAAACATGCAAATAACATGAAATTTACAACATGCATTAGCGGAGGTGAGATATGCAAATGATTAGAATTTCAGCGCAGACGCACATCACGCGCGCCTGTGGCGCCACTTCAAAGCGCTATTTAATACTTGGAGATTTCGACGATTTCAAGTTCGGCAATTGTGTTTTTCTTGCGGTTTTTTTAAAAAAAACGATCAATTATGCCTCGTCGAAAACAGCGATCATCTTTTGATCAAGTATCCGAGTTCGACAGAGGAAGGATAGTGGCCTACCGAGATTGTGGATTATCTTTCAGGGAAATCGGTAGTCGTGTTGGACGAAACCAAACAACTGTAATGTGGATATGTGATCGTTGGATGCAGGAGGGTACGACGGACCGGCGTGTTCGAACGCATCCACCTCAGCGCACCACTTCACGTGATGACAGGCAAATTGTGCTCATGGCAGTGACGGATCGCTCAGTCACATCACGAACCATAGCACTGCACAAGCAGTCTGTAACGCATCATCCATTGTCTGCGCGTACCATTCGACGCCGTTTACAGCAGAGTGGTCTGTCCGCAAGCCGTCCATTGCTTTGTCTACCCTTGACGCAGAACCACAGACGTCTCCTCCGCCAATGGTGCGATGACAGAAGGATGTGGACGGCAGAATGGAATGAAATTGTCTTTACTGACGAGTCACGCTTCTGTCTGCAACACCACGATGGTCGCATTCGAGTCTGGAGACACCGTGAAGAGAGGATGCTGAACAGCTGCGTTATGCACCGCCACACTGGTCCTGCACCGGGTATTATGGTATGGGGCGGTATTGGATATCACTCTCGCACACCTCTAGTACGCATTGCCGGTACTTTAAACAGCCAGCGCTACATCTCGGAGGTGTTGGAGCCAGTTGTCCTTCCTTACCTTCAGGGTTTGCCCACAGCCATATTTCAACAGGATAATGCACGACCACACGTGGCACGCATTGTCCAAATGTTCTTCATCAATCGCCAGAATGAATTGCTTCCATGGCCGCCTCACTCTCCGGATCTTTCGCCGATAGAAAACATGTGGTCCATGGTTGCTCAACGATTGACCCAGATTCCATCCCCAGCTGCCAAAGCAGATCAGCTTTGGCAACGTGTGGAAGCTGCTTGGTCTGCTCTACCCCAAGAACTCATCCAAAGTCTCTTTGAATCAATGCCGAGGCGTGTGGCAGCGGTTATCTCCAACAATGGCGGCTACACTGGCTACTGATTTTGGCAGGAACCACACTTCACAGAAGTCTATAAATTTAATCATTTGATACTTGGTCAACATGTTATCTACAAAATAAATTTTATTGTGATATCTCTTGTCTTTCTTGGTGTTGCAATTTGGGTGGCCAGCAGAGTATTTCCTCTAAAGCAATAAAAAATTATTTCGTAAAATGTAAATTTTCAACAGACGTAACAAATGATGAATTAAATGATGAATCAATAACAAAGGCAAATGATTTACCACCAGAAGGAATGACAGGAGAAAATTTTCCAATTTGTAAACTTCGACAATGACTTGGTAGAATGTGGTGAAACTTTAGACCCTTAACTTGATCAAAGAGAAGTCGATGAAGTTGAATTTGATGAAGAATGTACCGTTAAAAAGGTTCCGTCACATGTTGAAGTTAATAACTCTTGTGATATTGTAAGACGTTTCTTGGAAACGAAGCCAAATACAGACTTTCATTTATTTTATAAACTAGAAAATCAAATAACAGATTTGCTGCATTCACAGAATAAAACAGTCTAAAATATCCGACTTCTTTAGCAACAAATACGTTTGTAACATTGTAATTATTTTCCAAAAATTAAGCGAAATATGTATATTCTACAGTAAAATTAGCTCATCTTTCATCAAATTTCTAAATGTTAACGTCTTTAAAGTGTTTCTTACTTTTAATTAATAAATTGTTTGTTCATTATAATAGTTTAAATATGCCTATGGTTTAGGTAATTTTTAATGCTTTCTTGGTTTAACTGTAACTTGAAACATTGTGGGCGTGTCAATGTGATCCCGGATAATGGAATATCCCGCTTATTAGAATAATTATTCGTGGCAAATTGGGTATTCCATTAAGCGGGCTCGTATTATATATATATATATATATATATATATATATATATATATATATATATATATATATATATATATATATATATATATATATATATATATATATATGTATATATGTAATGTATAAAAATATAAACACATCAACACAAGCAAAAATTAATAGGCGGGCATAGACTACCAAAAGATTAACTTAAAACCTACCCTAGCATTGAAAACATAAATAACTTTTCAATAAAATATTGCTCAGTTGCTTCATATCTTCATATTGAAAAAGGCAAATATAACTAAATAAAACAGAGCTAGATAATTATAAGAATAATGTAGACAAGAACAATACAGAAATCAAGCACTCAGGGCTCCACGCACCAGAGACAAGATTCTGTAGTAGTGCCAGAACTAAACCAGAAATACGAGGTAAACCGACTGGTCTAGACATCAGGGAGCCTAACCAAATCAGTTACCTCAAGGGGAACTTTCTGAATAGGATGCAGTTCTAACCAAAAAACATCCCTACGCTCCGAGATCCCCATTGAAACAGTTAGTCAAATTAAAATGAAAAGACACGGACAATCTACAGTATGGGCTCAACGCACCATACATGCAAGTACACATACAATCCTAATGAAAAGACAAAGATGCATAGATACCCTAATTCAGTAGGTGACAGTTATGGCGGTACAGTAGCCCAATTTTACCCTAGAAGTGAAGTCACTGTAGCAAAACCACTGCGCTACACCCTATTGAAGTTTTAAAAAAATATGAAACCAGAAACGCTATCCTAAACGTCTTTAAAATATACCTGAGTCTAAATGCCATTTTTGAAAAACTTTTACATTGCCGAAATTTTTAGGGAAATTGTTCTTACTTAGGTTTTCCTCGGAAATGTTACATGCCTCCAAAAAGTCTTCAGCGTTATTACAAATGTTTTTAATTCTGTATAGTTGTGAGTCAAATATATTATTATAGATTTTATAGTTCAAGTTGCTATTGAAATTGGTAAACGTGATAACCTCAAAGTTAAAATCTAGACTTTTATCATATATCCCAATTTCTAATTTTCTATTTTGGATTTTAATTTTTAGATCCAGATAAGTCGCGAAATGATTATTTTCATTAGTCCTGTTTAAAGTTTTGGGTAAATGTGATTAATATTTTTGAAAACTACCTCTTTAATGGCTTCAGTTTCTTGAAACAGATAAAGGGTATCCCTATGGGAAATTGCTTTTCTAGCGTCTTTGGAAATATTTTCTTGCATTCTTACGAAACTAAATTTCTTAGCTTAAATAATGTTACCGGATTTAGGTATATTGATGACCTTATAATTTTTAACTGTAACGTTTTGGAATTTCTTAATCAAATTTACCCAAAGGAACTAATTTTAAACAGGACTAATGAAAATAATCATTTTGCGACTTATCTGGATCTAAAAATTAAAATTCAAAATAGCGAATTAAAAATTGGGATATATGATAAAAGACTAGATTTTAACTTTGAGGTAATCACGTTTACCAATTTCAATAGCAACTTGAACTATAAAAATCTATAATAATATCTTTTACTCACAACTATACAGAATTCAAAACATTTGTAATAACGCTGAAGAATTTTTGGAGGCATGTAACATTTTCGAGGAAAACCTAAGTAAGAACAATATCCCATAAAAATTTCGGCAATCTAAAAGTTTTAAAAAAATGACATTTAGACTCAGGTATATTTTAAAGACGTTTAGGATAGCGTTTCTGGTGTCATATATTTTAAAACTTCAATGGGGTGTAGCGTAGTGGTTTTGCTACAGTGACGTGACTACTTGAGTAAAATTGGGCTGCTGTTTCGCCATAACTGTCACCTACGCATTAGGCTATGTATGCATCTTTGGCTTTTCATTAGGATTGTATGTGTACTTGCATGTATGGTGCGTTGATCTCTTACTGCATGTTGCCCATGTCTTTTCATTTTAATTTGACTAACTATTTCAATGGGGATATCGGGGTATTGGGATGTTCTTTTGGTTATACCCGCATCCTATTCAGAAAGTTCCCCTTGTGGTAACTGATTTGGTTAGGCTCCCTGATAACGAGACCAGAAATTGTATACACCCAAGTTAGGGTAGATGTGCTAATTCTCTACAAAAGTTCACTTCAGATTGATCAGGGATAAGTTTAAAATATCCAGGTATGATTACATACAATAATATGCAGCAGTTTCTATAAAAATGTACTTAGAATTTCCAAAAAAATTTTGAGAAAATTTTTTTTAAAGTTTATAAATATATCTAATTAAAACATCCCTGCTCCAAAGTATTTATTTTTGTTTTTTTCTTGCTCTATTTCCTGTTGTCTTAAAAAAAAATTTTAATACTCTTTTTTTCTCTAAATTGTTGTAAATGACCATATCTAGATCTCATCATACGTTCACGGTCTAGACATTTTTGGCAATATAGACCTGGATTTATACCTAAATTTTCCATCATATTCATCTTAATATAAATTCCTTTGTTAAAACAGGCAACATCATCATAAACACCTAATTGAAGGCATTCTAGATGCATAAATGTCTCTTTAGGTACAGGAGTCCAAATAACATTATTTACGCTCTCATTTGGATTCTGTGTCTTTCCATGAAGACATTTTTTTTAAGACATCTGCATGAGAAAGTTCTCGAAATATCAGTCTTATAGCTTCAACGACTGGAAAAAAGAATTCTGAGAGTCAGCTGGTAGCTGAAGATCGCAATAGATTTCGATGTTTGCATTATTGGTCCTTTAAATGGGCGTGGTTGACGAGTGCAACACGATATAAACAAACTCAATCATTTAAAACTTCTCGTTGTCGTAGAAACAAAAGTAATATACGATTCGAAAGGGAGAAAATTAAAGGATTCAAAATATTAAAAAATAATAGAAAAACGATTTTTTTTACGAATTTGCCTTCCAACTGACATTGAATAATAGCATAATAGTTTAGATAAAATATGAACCGAAGCGAATGAATGAACCTAAAAATGTACTCACCAATTCACCACTCACAACATCAAAATCGTAGTTAAGCAATAATTTCTAAGGCATCGTGCACATAATTTCTTTAGCGAGGCGGAACGTCAAAGTAACAAATGTTAACCAACCCAAGTGATCAACGAAATGACCCCGTAATGTGCCAAACCCATCACAGGTCGTGCCAATTAATATCGACACCAAAGGAGGAACTGCCTGATCACACTGAATCCAGAGCGTTACGTAGCGTCAGCGCTAAAATTGTAACTAATCCCAGAGCTCAATTCAACAATTTCGAAGCCAATGCAGTAACGTAACGCAACGCTCTGGATGCAATGTGAATAGGCTTTGAATGCTACAAAACTCTAGGAAGAAATGCGAAGAAGGCTTAAGTCGTCGACACTTATACTGAAATTGCTGGCCGTAGAATAGCAATACTTCAATAATATTACTGTGAAAATTTACTAAATAATGTACATAAAAAGACGTAAAAATAATAAATATAATTTTATTTATTTCAAACATCCAAACTGTCGTAACGATTTGTACCACCCTTTAAAACTATATTTTTCTTATGGGATTTTTTCCCTAACAGCTGCGCGTACCACACAAATATGGATACTGCCCCTTGACTGCCAAGTTTTATTCAACGAAAATCTACTTTTAGAGCTAAGAACGCACCCTGCTTTCTTATCAATTAAATTCTTCGTGCTGGGGAGGAAGAGTTGGTATATTACGCTACAAGTTTGGCTACTTTTCGCTTCCCCGATATACACTGGCAGAATCGCTTCTCTTTGTGTCGCTTTATTTTCGCAGTTTTTCTCGCCGCTTGGCGATCACTCTTCGCCAAATTTGGCGGACTGATGGACAGATGACAAACTCATCAACCACCTGCAATAGGGATCTTCCACGGACCCGTTGGCTTGCGGACTCTATAGAAGGGCTTTTACAGGATGCCGAAAATGACGCCAAAGTGTTGGACTTCGAAAACGGTACTGTTGGCATGGGGAATCAAGACTCATCAACCGGTCTTCATGAAGGCATAGAATGCTAAACATTCTGTATTTTTTTAGGCCTTAAGCCATTTTTTTTATATTCCCTCAACATAAATATGTTCCATGGTTCATAATTTTGGGTCGTTATTCCTTGTTTATCGTTTTTTGATGTCATTTTTCAATTCCATATGATGACTTCAAGGTTACTATTCTGCAATATGCATCTCAACCGATTTTTAATATTACACAAACAATTTAGCGGTGTTAACGCAATCGTTTAAAAAACATCGGAAATCATCAAATTGCATCATGATTTATTCACATGATGCAGAAAAAAAGAACCTTTAAAAATAAAGAAAAATGATAAAGAAAATAACCTTTTTGTCTTTAATATTTAAATTAAAGTTATGCTAACTTCACTTAAAACGCAGTTAACGTGAAAACTAACGCTACTAAGAAATTAACACAATAGGTAGTTTTAAACGAATCCTCATACTTATTTTTTTAAAATTATCACCTAATTTTTTATGTTGTTTATAAATTAACTGCTATTTTCAAGTGGTGCTTCAACGAGATGAATTTTTGGTTTTTTCCAAGAATGTTTCCAAAGCCCCACGAGATAATATTTTGAAATGTATAATATCGAGAATTCCTTCAATTTCTTTTAATTCTGAGTCGGCTTCGTAAACATAGTATGAAGTTCTCGATACAATGTCTTTTGAAAGGAAATAGGAAAGCTGGAAATAAAAATGTTTTTCCAGTGGAATAGGACATACCTAGTCTCGTTTCCAGTGTGTCTTGAAAAGTATAGTACGTACAAATATTCAAAATAAGATTTTCTCCGAAAGAGATGTTTACTGTAGAATAATTTTTCTGACAAAAGTATCATGCAGCAATTTTTATGTGTATGGCACAGAGAAGAAAAATATTTTGAATGGGGATGTATATAGAAAAATATTTCGGTATGTTAAAGAATATAGTTTATCATAATTAAAAGAACTTTTGTAAATAAAACCTTCGAAATTTTCATAATTTTTCCACACTTATGTTTAACCCTTTAGCGAGTGCGCCCGTGTACGAAGTGCAACATTTTCGTAAGTTTGAATGGTTTGTTTTTACATGTAAGGTTTGGATGTTCTATTTATAGCTACACCCTTTCTAATGCAGGTCTGATTTTATGACCCTTTTGCATTCGTTTCCATTCATTGTTAGTCGTGATTTAACCGTGGTAAACCAGCGATTATACTGGATTACAATACGACAAAAGTAGGAGTTGATGTAGTCGATCAAATGTGCAGCTATTACACGATGTCCCGCATATCACGAAGATGGACAATCTCGTTGTTGTTTAGGTTTTTGGACATAATAGGAATCCATTCGCAAGTTGTACTTAGATCCAATAAACCGGATAATTTTCAAATAAGGCGATTGTATCTGCAATCTTTGGTCTTTAATTATAACTATATCTAAATATTATCAACGTTTTATATCTTGTCATAAAACGCATAAATTTAATTTTCAATTTGAAAAAAAATTTTTATCACAAAAGGAATAATTAAGGTTGAAAGAGACGTTGCACTTTGTGCCCCGCGCGCCTGCTGTTGTTCCAAAAATTGGCGCTCTCGCTGAAGGGTTAAAATCCGTTTTATAAGAACCAGACCTATTAGTGAAATGCTATCTTCTTTAATCCGATTAAAAGTAAAACTATAGGGTGAGGCAAAATGGGCTCCCACATATATGATGGTCAATGGTAAGGGTCAATGGTAAGGGGTCAATGGTGAGGGTAGGAAAGCTCTGGATGAAGCAAAAGTTCAGGCTGGTTTTCTAGCTGCTAGTAGATTCCAAGAGTCATATGCGTAGCGAACTTCCAACTTTTGGGGGAGCACGAATTAACTTCAGTTACAGTCCTCAGCGCATTGACTGCCGGACGGTTCTTAAGGCATGAAATATTATGATTTTTTTTAATTCGAGAACAATAGAATTGATGTTTGAGTAGTATTCAAAAGTTATACAATGAGGAAAATGAGTAAAATATAAATAAAACGAGAATAAAAATATACCATCGAATTTTTGCTATAAATCATATCGTTGTTTAAAACTATGTTAAGGCTAAAGACAAAATCGGAATCTTCAGTTTCACAGTTTGAAAATCGGGAGAGAAAAAAAACAAATTTCTCAAAAGTTTTCTACAATTTTCCGATTATAACTGAACTTCTATTAACGTTTTAATTTATTACAAGTTATGCTGGGGGACCCTCTGAAATGTGGGAATATATTCTGCCACGCCCAGTAAATACCTCTCAACAGCATAAATAAGAATTTTGCGTAAGCAAGGATAGCTGATAGCTTCTTCATAGGTGAATTACGGGCTTAATTTGCCCATCTTCCCATACAAAGAAGCTGATGATAAGGTAGAAACCTAGATCCATGGTTCCGATGTGTGTACGCGATAACTGCATTTCATATTACTTCATGAAGGACCAATTAGTGAGAGGAATGTCATTAACTTCTTGTTTAGAGTTAGTGTCAAGGGTTATTTTTGAGATATTAGTATTCTCGATATTTGGGTGATAAAAGACTCAGGCATATTATCTGGCGAGAGTCTTTCAACTTCCTGAACGCCCTAGAGATCAAGCGGTTGTAGAGTTCAGACAGGCGACAGGGCATAATTGCTCTGCCGCTCATCTTCACCATTTTGGATATCGGGATAGTCCATTGTGTCCGCTGTGTGGCAGTGGTTAGCTCTTGACTGCTGACTTCACCGTGCGTGCTCCGGCCTATCAAGATTGACTTTTTGCTCCCATTTCAAGGAGGTAGGGATTGCAGATTCAGATATCTGGCGAAAATTCTTGGAACTGAAAACCCGGTTCTGGTTGTAGACAGAGTATACGAAAATTGCAAACCTTAGGTTTATAAAAACAACATTTTAATTGGGCTGAATAATTTTACAACTATTTTGAACTTTTGAACTCTTTGTCTAAGCGAATCCACAGTATTAACTAGTAGACCAGCTTCATCCATACCGGAAGTCAATCCTCTCCTGATGTCAAACGATATTATATCAAACGTATATGCTTCTATTGATTATATTTCATATAAATTTTTCAAACGAAACTCTACTTATTGCATTTATAACAACAAAAATTTATTGTATTTCATATTATTTAAAATTATGTAATCTAGTCTACAACGTACCGCTCATGTAATAGAAAACAGAAAATATAAAAGAGAAAATTTTCACACCAAAGAAAAAAGAACCAACTATTTGTTTCTCGCTTTAGAGACCATTTATTTTAAATTAACTTTAATTAAAATAAATTAAAAAGATAATTATTATTTACTTAGGCAATCTATATATATAAAACGCGTAGGTATGCGGCACAAAAATCGACGATATTTCTACAGTCCGAATGGCAACCGCTGCAACTACCGGATGTAAACATTAGCGGTCGTCCGCAATTTAAAACCGCGATTGTGTAGTGGCGACATTTGTTACAACCGCTTATCTTTTGACAAAATATCTTTAGACCTAACAAATCCAGGGTTTAGTCATGGACAGTTGTATGTAGGTTTATCTAGAGTCCGTTCTTTTGAATCTGTCACTGTAGTATCTCCTGAAATACTCAACTGTATTTATCAAAAAGTTTTATATATATCATAGTTATAATCCACACTATATTTTAGTACTTGCTGACTTTTTACTCCATTTTAAAAGTGAAGATGTTTTCTCAAAAATTTATTATTTGATATGATTAAGTGGCGATATCTGAATTGCAAACAAAAGTACACACAGAGAGTAATGTAATCCACACTAGTAAACTAAAATTCTTTGCACGGTATTTTTTTCCAAATGCGGTGGCACTTGTCTTAGGACATTCACCTTTTGTTATTCACCGTGAAGTCTTGCTGCCAACTTTATTGTGGGAGCTCCATTTAGGTGAGCCAGCATTGCTCCCTATGAGGGTGCAATGCGTTAACGACCAAGCCGTATTCGAGATTTGAACCCAAGCGCACTGCGTGGAAGCTCACGGTGCTAACCCCTTTACCCTGTGGGCGGCTTGCATGAGAAATTTAGTTTTTCATTAATATTTAGGGCAAATGTTTTGTATGTGTGTGTGGCTAATGTCCATGGGGGATGACGACATTACACCCCAGTCCAGTGTACATATGAATACAAGACATAGAAACAGACAAATGACACAATCACAGAAGAATTTTATTGACAAACGATGACACCGGCGATGGACGATGGGTTGCAGCTTCACTTTCTAGACGGGGCTCCATTTGCAGGCGGTCGACTGACCGGTTCCCCAGAATACAGCCAAGTCTTGCGCAGGAATAGAACCCGCACCCCCGGCGTGGCAGGCTGATGCCTTTAAGCACTTAGCCACTGGGCGACACGTTTTGTTGTTCATGTATCATTGAAATCTGGGTAATAGCCGGGTGCCCGGTTTTGGAAAAAAAAGATATTTCAGGTTGTCTCTTCTAACGAAATTACCACGGGTTATTAACGTAGGATTACTTATCGTTGCTTAACTTTTTTTATGCATTTTGGTACTTTCTGTTTGTTTACTGCTACTGGGTTTGGGGCGCTGCCAAAATTATAATTCTCGACGCAGGATGGACTCTGATTTTTTTTTCTTTCCGGAGGATCGTTATTGAGCAACATAATCCTACGTCAAAACATTAGAACTGAAATCGGGTTCTGAATTTTTAGTCCTGTTTTAACATTTCTACTGGAAGGCAAGAGACCAGTGTTGAGTCTGCAGTGACTCAACATTAACTTTTTAACTTTTTAAAAGCTTGTAGTTTTTAGGGTTTTATTTGTATTCTCTGTTTTTATGCTCATACTTCCTTTTTTCAAGCCTTTTGTGCCTGTTTCTCTTCGTTTAGGCCAAGGATAATTGTTCAAGGTACTGCTGTATTGGAAAGGAAAAAGTATTCTCGATAAAACCCAAGTAACACAAGACCATTAGGAAATTGTTAAGGAACCGTTTTTCACATAATTGCTCAACAGTTGAACTTGCCCGTTGTGTTTATGTTGAAACAACGGTTGAAAAAACATCCAACTGTTGGGAGGGTAATTCAACTCTCATTTGAAGTTGAGGCAGCAACATTTCACAACTGTTGGCCCAACATGAACATTTTGCAGTTGGCTGTAATAAGCAGGATGTGAATGTGCGGAATATAAATTGATAGGAGAACCACCCAGCCTAAGGTGACAACCGATTTATGGCTACGATGCTTTACGGCGTCAATGAGTGAGGCTTGGCTCCGCCTTGAACAACACGGGCCATAAAAACATAAAAATATGAAAACAGCAGCAATAAATCGGAGGTCAAAGATTAAGGAGCAGGTGCACGTTGCTTGTGAAGTATCCTAGACTCAAACAGGCGTCAGGATTAATTAGTATGCAGAGATATTTTGCACTGGCAGCCAATACGATGAAAATAAGCCGTGAACGAACCTATGTACCAGATGGCTCGTCCCTCATCCCAATAAAGGGGTGGCGAATGAGAAGCCAAGAAGGCAACAACCAATGGAAAAACAAGAAAAGAAATATATATACGAGTATGAAGCGTTTTAAAAAGAGCCCCCGCTATTAAAAAAAAAATGACAAGAAACTAAGCTGCCACCGGGCCGACAAGATATCCCCTTATTACAAAAAGAACGACAAATACCCTAAGATGCTACAGGGCCGATCATAATCCAAATAATACGAAAGTGAATGCCCAGCGCGAGCTCCTTACGAAAAAGAAACAAAAAACAACGAAATATGCTACTACAAGGACGAGAAGAGAATCCAGTGACGACGTGGAATTGATTGCTTAGCGAAGGTCCGCAAACTACGACAAAGTGCAGTATAAAAAAATAAGCCAAATCAACTAATGGTACTATTCCGCTACCTGAAGGTGTACGCATCCTCTTATAGGGGTTTGAATGCGCAGACGACCGCCGACCAGTGCTGACTAACCCGCAGATCGTCATAGAGGTGATCAACGCAAAGCAGCATTCGAGGTGTACTCCAAGTATTCGTCGACCATTGAAATCCCGAACTCTTTTAGTGACGAGATACAGAACTCTCTTGATCTCTCTCTACGAACTGTAGTGACCGACAAATATTACACGAACTGTGGTATCCAAGTGGTGGAGACGAGTGCATCCGATAGCGACAGCGGCCCCATGGGTGAGCATATTTGCTAATATAATTTAATTCATATCTCTGCTTATTACATACTTGCCTCTTGACCAAGGGTCGGCATTGATTACTGTATGCCAATAATATGCACTATAAGTGCAATTGAATATATAAAACAATACGGTGTTTGATTATGATTATGAATTCGACCAGATGCTAATTTATGTACATGCAAATATTTATTATGTAAATAAACTGTATATATGTATAACTAGCGAGTATTCTTTGAGAGTTGTTCCCATTTTTCTTAGTGGTGTATTAAACAGATTCGGTCGCAACGTGACGTTAATTGAACATATACGATCACAATCTAATAATCCAGTTTGGGTTATTACATTGGCCCATATTTGTTTCTGGAAGTGCTGCCAAAGGTAACCTTTCCCCAAAGATGTCACGAAAATTCGGTTTTGGGCCAACAATGTGTATTTCTTGGATCAAGCTTCGCTGTCGATTTAAAGAAAGCTAGAAATTCTTGTATTTGCTCTTTGTTTGTGTCTGTTCGTTGTTCCTAAATAGTTTTGCGATTGTAAGAGCAATTATACATATTAACTTCAAATATTTAAAACTCTAGGAACATTAGTAAAAGGTCTTCCAGCCTCTTCTTAGTGACCTTTGACCTTGAATGCCAACTAAGCGTGAAACATCCCCTACAATCCTCCCCAACTTATTAACGGATGACTGCGACTGGATATGGTTTTATCTCGCATGAAGGGACTTTTCTATTGTTTATGATGGCATTTAGAAGAGCTTTATGAATCAAATCAATAATGTTGATATTTTGAGATGAAAATAGAAATGAAACACAGGTAGAATTACGGTAACGGTGTTGAAATGCCTACAGTAACGTATAAAAAACCAAGCCAATAATTAATATTTATTTTCTAGTCAATAGTCAGTCTGTATACAAGGGAGGTACTCTTAACTCTAGACATCATATATTACACTGCAATAAGTCCAAAGCTTGAAAAAATAACCATTCATGATTAAAAGAAAAAGTGACAATTTCATTTGCTTTCAGTTTCCTGTCGCAGTGACATGGAAGCATGCTTTTTTTGTTTTTTAAACCACAGTGCTTCTGATAACATTAAAATTCAAAATATTTAAAATACGGTAATTTTTGGACCATTTTTATTATATCTTTGAAATTTCTCGATACTAGCTAACATGAGAAAAAAAATGTAGTAACTGACATTGCAATTATCATTAATTGACATTAAAATACCATTAAATTTCAATGTTTTTTCTTCCCGATGAAGCAAAAGTTTATCTTTCTCTATATGTGAAAGTGCATGGGAATGTATATAAAGATCGACTTTGGTCTCTGTATTTTATGGATAAATAAAAAGATACATGACTATTTTAATTGATAGGTTTACTTATAAACTGCTTACCTCGAAAGTGTTAAATAGCTGAATTGATGATAATTTCACCTTAATGCCACATTTCTTGATAGTATGGATATCACGCTTTAAAAAGACCAAACAATATCAAATGCCAATTTTTATTCGATACCAGCTAAATATCAGTGCTTCGCTACGGAAAACAGTAGTGCCATGAATAGTGTAGTTTCGTTAATTTTATTCGCATTAGCAGTAACGTATTGCAATTCTTTAGAGGAATTAACCGTATGAATTAACGAAAGTGATCCGACATTAAATAAGGGTTATATATATATATATATATATATATATATATATCTTTAGGGTGGATTTAAGCCCCTTTTATAAACCATGTAAGGGTGGAATTTATCTTAGAGATCACCTAGGACTTAACAGGAACAGCCGTACAGAATTTCCGCTTTCTATGGCTTACGGATCTAAAAATACAGTGATCAGAGAGGGAGTGATATTTGGCTTTTCAATATATATATTTAGAGATGTCGACATCTAGAGGAATACATTAACGATTTGTATGAACAGACGGATCAAAACGAATTGTATATTGATCAACTCATAACAACACTGAAATACATGATTATTAGGATAAAATCATAAAGTCATTCAACAAATGTTTCCACAAAGGATTTTTTTAGAAATAGGATTAAGACATATATAAATTGTTTTATTTACATTTACTAAAAATTCTATGTTAGATCTTCTTCATCAGCACTATAACCTGTTACGGGCTAAAGCAGTCCCAGTCAGTTTTCTCTCTCGAGCCTGATTCGTCGCAAATATTCTCCGCCGGTTAATACCAATGATCTTAAGATCTTTCCCTACACAATAAATCTATCTAGTACCTGGTCTCCTTTTTCTTCTAGTAGCTTCCATTTTAGAAAAACTCGGTTTTTTTAAAAGGGTCAATGTCTACATATCTATAAACATGGGCGAGTCATCTGATGCGATAAGATTTAACTACCCTCATTCTATTTGGTTACCTATATTTAAGGTATAATTCATGGTTATAACGAATTCTCCAGATGTTATTTTCTCGCACTGCACCATAACTTCCCCGTAGAATCTTTCCGTAAAAACTAAGAGTTCATTCTCAGCAAATTTATTTAGGGGCCAGTATTCTATATGAGAGAGAGAACAGAAATACATCTACGTTCCTTGCAAATGTAAGATATATTTCATTCAATTTACCTCAGATTTTGTTCTACGGCATTAACTGCAGTTGAATAACCTCTCCCATTAACATGATGTGGTTGTATTAAAAAAAAACCCGAAAGCACTCTCTCCACACTTTGGGATCGATAACGTCTGTTGATGTTTGATGATTATTTGCATCTGAGTTTATCTCTAATTCACTTGAGTGATTTTCAGTTCATATATATGAAATTCATTTTATAAGCGAATGGAGCCCACTTCTCCTAAATGGAAAATAAGATACTCCTCAGAGTGCGTGGTCATAAAAATACTTTGCCGATATGTGGGCTTCTAGCGGTTGTTCCGTTTAGCCGATCACGATGAGATTTGAGATATAGTTATTCAGAGGTATGAGCTCCGGATTCTGTGATCGGCAACAGAGTGGCGCTCAGGGTTACGGTTATAGGTATAGAAACATGAAATTTTCGAAAGACAACGCCCAATTTTTCCCGTAGCAAAATGCTCAGCGCATGCGAAAACAATAAAGAGCGTTGGAATCGTACGTGTATCACAAAAACCGGACGCGTTATGCACGCACAAAAAACAGCTCTGCGAAAGGCCAACAAAAACACGATGATGGTACCCACATGGAAAATGTGTAATCCAAATATAAGTTTTTTTTCTGTCCGACCTGTGTTGTCATCAGTGATTAGTGTCTTGCCTCTGCCATATGCAAATTTCCTCCGTGCGCCCCGATCGTGTTCTTGTAGGCCGTTCTCAGAGCTGTTTATGTGCGTGCATAACACGTCTGTTTTTTGTGATACACGTACCGTTCCAACGCTATTTAGACTTATCGCATGCGCTAAGCATTTTGCGACGGGAAAAAGTGGGCGTTGTCATTCGATATTTTCAAGTTTCTGTATCTATAACCTTAACCGTGAGCGCCACTTTGTTGCCGTTCTCAAAATCCCGAGCTCATACCTCTGAATAACTATATCTGAAGTTTCATCTCGATCGGTTGAACAGAACGGCCACTAGATGTCCATACATAGGCAAATTTTTTTTAAACACCCTGAACTATATTATTTGCTATGTATCAACAATATTCAGAGCTAAAGATCTCTATGACTCTGGAAGTCACCAAAACGGGAAGAAGAGTTTTGTAAACAGACAATGTCACCATGCTGTTGTGCCTGTTTGTTCGTATTCTATTTTATCACAATGTGAAAAAATAACACTTCAATGGTTATTTATTAAAAATTTTCAACGGAGTTCAGATGTTATCTTCAAATATTAAAATAAATGTATTATACATACAGTGAGTTTCGCTTATAAGAATCACGTTTGTTATTACTATTTTTAATTCTTATAAGCGGTTGATTCTTATATCCGAAATTTAGGTTTTTGGACAGGAACACACACACCTATATATACATATATGAGATAATTTACTATAAAATACTCTTTAATTTACGCTAATTATCTTTTATTAAAATTATTTTTATAATTTTAAAAATACAACTTAATTTCTAGACCCATCAGTAGATACACATGATTATAGTAAGAGAAGATAAAAAAAACAATATTTGTTACAAGGTACCTGCTAAACGGTTTAACATTTCAACTACAGGAAGGGTTCAAGAAAAAGTTTTCTATGGTAGTTTGACGTAATGAAGTTTTCGGGAAACTGTTTATGCCTCTTTCAATACCAATAGTCTCAGACCAAGATTCACCTTCTAGCTTACGTTTCACGGTTTGATAACGTGCTGAATCGAATAATGTCAAGTATTCCTAAGTGATAGTGGACACTTCCCCGAAGATTTATGTGTTTCAGGGTTCAGGAAGCCGCAACCAGAATATGGGAGGTGGGAAAAAAGAGTCCCTGTCTTTGTTCGTCAGTGGAAAAAAGTGAAATCGGATCCGCAAGGGTAGGATGCTTCTGGGTCAAGCTAATAGGACGGTGCTTAGCTAAAGTTTTTAAGGGGAAACTATTATATTATGTCTAACAAAGAAATGGATGCATTTTACGACTGAATTCCATCCCATCCTATCACTCTTTTTTTTTTTAAATAATAAAGAAAGAACTTCGTACCTTTGGAGGGTTTAAGTGTTTTTTTTTAAAAATGAAAGAAAAGCGCAGAGTGAAAACTTATTCTTAAAACCGGTGGATTGATTCTTTTTCTTGAGCGAAAATTTTAACATGGAAATAATACATTTGTTTTTGTTTTTGCTATATTGATTCTTATAAACGGTTGATTCTTATAACCACTGATCACTATAAGCGGTGGTTACTGTATATATATATATATATATATATATATATATATATATATATATATATATATATATATATATATCCCCCCAATGCAGAGGCACTTGTCGTCAAACATTCGCTTATACTACGCCGCAATTTTACTGCCCATTTCATTATGGTGACACCATATAGGCGGACTGCATTACCCCCTATGAAGGGAACACACGAACGGATGCATTTTACGTGGCGCGACGCCAGGATTCGATCCGTGCACCCTCAGCACCGAAAATCAGCGAGCTGTACCACTGGGCCGCCCGCCACAAGCCCATATATATATATATATATATATATATATATATATATATATATATATATATATATATATATATATATATGAAAGATATAAAATTTAAGACGACCCCTGTAAATTTTCTTTCCTTCCCATTCTTAAGATGGCATTACCAAATTCTGTTTTTAAGAACCCAGGAATATTTTTCATAGCGTCAGCAATCTCTGGGCAAGCCACACTTTTCTATGCCCAAATAAGGCGATCGTCCTGCACAACTGATGCAGCTTGCAAGAAACATCTTTGGTCAGCAAATTCTTCAACCGCAGATACCTCTATACGCAAACCCCGGGAATCACTCGGGTGTTGGCTTTCCATTAGATAAGATGTCTGTTTAGCCACTCGGAAATAAATTTCTTATTCTAATAGTTCTGTAATCTGATCTTATTTCATTACAGAATTAATAGCCGGCAGGATGTTATTCTTGTCCGGGGTGCCCTACGATTTTCGATGATTAATTATAATTGTGTTACGAAGAAAAATTTACGTATGCAACGTATTATATCTTCCATAAAAGAAAATTTTAAGTATTTATCCTAAAAAATGAAAGGATATTTGTGCAACGTCATGCGCTCCAATCCCGAAAATCTGTGCAGTTTTCTTCATGTTATTTGTGTTAACCCCGCTGGATTTCGAGTGTTATACAATAATTTCAAAAGCTTTTTTAGAATCTTCAAATGGTAATATTATGTACGAGAAATTTATGCGATGTCTACGTTTTCACCTCAACGGATCATCCTTTTTTCAATATGAGTGCTCAAGTCACTGTTTACGCGGCTCTCCTTTTTTCTATGTGTCACTTATTACAGCATAAAATTGTTCCGTTTTCTTCACCTGCCCACAACGCCGCAGTTTGTTTTGAATTACTCCAATTGTGAAATTCTGCTACTAAATTATGTTGTGCAATGTGCTTTTCGCGATACGATTCGTGTTCATCACTACCCTTGTTGGGCTGCAACCAGAAGAAAAATGTTTGCTCCTGCGTCAACAACTTGTTCCGGATCAGACTTTTTCCCACTCCTTTCCCCTACGAACGTTTGGATTTGAAGTTATGTAACCATTGGTGGCATATTTCCATAAAATTAAATGTTATGCCGAAGAAAAAAATTATTAAAATAAATAAATAAAAAATAAATATTTAAATTGGGACTCTTAAAGGTAAGACGAATTGTCTATAAAATTGCATAACTTTTCACATATCTGTTTTTATGATTAATTTATTATCCTTAAGTAAGAGTTATAATGATAAAATTTTATGAAAGTGTGTAAGTTATGTATGTGAAATTATAATTAATGTTTTGAAATATGTTGATACTAAAAAGGGTTAGCTAAATCAATTACAAACGTAAATTTAATCATACTTTTGTTCAGAAATTTAACATTATTTTTATTCTTTTTAAACTAGCCAAGAGCATATCGTTCTTTTAAGTATCTGTTTCTCACACGCAGTTTTAAATCTAGTAAAATACGGAGTAAAGTAGGTCATTCTTACTATAAACATGGGTCGAGAGCCAGCGTGCGCATTATTGTATAGACATAGTTGAAGGTTATGTTCCACAGCAATAAATATCGTTTAGCCATCAGCCGCTGAGACGAATCGGGTGTTTACGGAATTGTACTTGTTTTTCAACTTTATAATGTTTTCCTTTTTCCTTTCTAGCCTCAATAATGAGTGATTAATAAATATAATTTGTCAGAGCCTCTGTAAAAATAAGTAAAAGTTAAATTTGCTTTCTTTCATTTTGTATGATGTATGTTATTTCATCGTTTCTCTTCCATGTTTTAATCAATGTTTTTTGCATTTGAGTCTTTAAATTATCCACATGAATATTTTCTCATCTTTATAAAATATTTTATGGATTATAAGAGTTAAGAATTTGTTTTATTATATTGAAGTATTAAAGTATGGTTTTGAATCCTCGTAATTTTATTATGTTGAAGGCTAGTCAGGAATATAAGTACTATAGGAGATTCTCTCGTTGAAAAGTAGAAATTCAAGGCGTAGTTTGTCATATAAACGGAGCGTCCTTCTATTAGCTGCTAGGGTACCATAATAAGCCACGGATGATTTTCACACCCGTCTGCTAATAAATGTTCGCCCACTCCGGGAAATTTCTCAAAATAGAAAGAATAGAGAATAAATAAATAGGGGAAAAAAAGTATAAAGCGAGATATGTTTGAATATATTGAATAAAGTCTGAGGAATATTACATATTTTATCAATTAAGAGAAGGATTTATAAGTTTTGAACAAGCATGAGCAGTTTTACATGTTTCTTTCAATTCACATATTGGTTAGAGTTTTTAATTGATTATTGAATGATTAGGAAAAGTACATGAATAATAATGAGAAGGAAAGGAAGTTGTTTGGAAGATTGTAAAGAAATTTGAAGGGTGATAAATTTTGATTCCATACATTTAAAAAACAAATACTTTTTCTCTTGTATGTTATGATGTGTTTTTGATTTAAAGGAAAATAATCATAGTGATAATAATAATGGTAGTATCATAATCTGAATGTCAGAGATCCGTTTCCTTTTTGTTTTGTTGGGTGCCTAACACCCCTTTGACTCCACTTATGTGGTTAAACTTTGTGTGTTGTTTAAAAAAAAAAAGCTAGTTTAAACTCTCTTTTTGAGCTACTTCTGTGTGTATTTATTAATGTGGATCTCATAAGCAATTGTATAGTTGTAGTATAATTTTGAGAAAAATTTCTCGAACAGATGTGGAGTTCTACATTACATTTGAGTATTATAGGTGTTTTTTATATTTTTGATATGTTAATAACTGATATTGTAATGAACATTGTTGACACATAATGAAGATAACCTGACTTTGATGAATTTAGATACCTACCTAAATTTCGTAGTAATTATATTTATTTAGAGAACTTTTGATGCTAGTTTGCCTACCACAAATAACCATCTGAATTATTTTAAAAGAATATTTATTAAAAGGAATGTTGATGTGCTTAACTTAAAGAAAAATTTTGTCAATGTTGGGGCTAACATGAAATGTCACAGGTTACCCCTAATTTTGTAAAGTGTGTTGATGATCTGAGTTATATTATCTTTGTTGACACCGGAGAACCCTTTTTCTAGCACAAGGGGTAGTACCTCCCTCAGAGGGATGAGCCTCTTGCTGTCTTTGCACCAAGGCACCCTCGTGATCACTGACAATCTTTCACGTTAGACATCACAGAGGATAGCCCATTTCACCTCCAGGTTTGTCACTTATGAAATGATAGGTACCAATGCTTTTAGAATTTGACTATTTTGAAGTGAAACTAGTGACTATGTTAAAGCACACAATGTTTTGAATATTACCTAATATGAAGCTGATGACCATTTACTTAATTAAGAAGTTATAACAAGTTATTTTGAGTTGTTTAATTTATGATCTTATATATTGTTAAAAAACTTGACAGGTATCTAAATTCTATGCTGTAATTGAAGTAACACTTTCAGAATAATATAATCAATTTTATAATTATTAAGGTGAATTTTGAATTTTATAATATTTAATTTAATGTCATGATGCATTCTTTTCCTGTGTTGAGTTGTTCTTGTTTTGTTTTTATTTTTCTATTTTTTTAAAAAACTTGTCGGGTTATGATGGCCACACAACTCGAAACTTTTTTTTTTCATTCGGCAAAATTTTTATTTTTGGTTTTTGGGGTTTTTCTTTGAGAGCAACTACGGTTGAGAAACTGAATCCATCTACCTACATTTGATCATCCACAAAAAAATTTTTAAGTGGTGGGAGGAATCTGTTTTAACCTCCTTTCCAACTTCAGAGTCAGCATTCCTCAGCAAACGTCGGGATACACGGTTGTTTGAGAGAAATGTGATTTGTTTGTCAGAAGTAAGGTATGTTTTAAGGTATAAAATGTGTATTCCTATTGAAACGAATTTTGATGTAATGAAGTTGTTTTATTAATGTAACAGTACTTTGAAGAAAAAGAAGAGATATTGATATGAAATGAATGTAAAAATTTATAATATTGTCATTTTGCACGAATAGAGAATTGTAATGAATATAGAGTACCCAAGGAAGTTAAATAATATAATAGAGTAAATTTTTATTGTGATATAAACAATGTCAGTATTAATAGAATATAAGGTGAGAACTAATAATACAATATGTGGACAATGTTAATAGATAGTTTCCAGGTAAATATTTATATTGTGTTTTATTCATATCAAATATATCAAGATAATATGTCATGTAATCCTAGAATTTATGTTATCGTCTTATATTTCGAATACAAGTCTTAATTTTGAACTTATACTGTAATTATGGTTAAGTGCATACGAAGCAAATAAGATGAAGGATAGTAGGGAAACCGCATGGACCTGCTATCTGGAGGAACCGTTGTGGAGTTTGCCAGATATTTTTGTAATCTTATGTTATATTCTGTATAATTGTAATATTTTGTAGTTTATTTTAGTATGTTATGTATGAGAGCCTCCACCCGGGTAGACAACGTTTTTAAAATGGGGGGATATGAAAGATATAAAATTTAAGATGACCCCTGTAAATTTTCTTTCCTTCCCATTCTTAAGATGGCATTACCAAATTCTGTTTTTAAGAACCCAGGAATATTTTTCATAGCGTCAGCAATCCCTGGGCAAGCCACACTTTTCTATGCCCAAATAAGGCGATCGTCCTGCACAACTGATGCAGCTTGCAAGAAACATCTTTGGTCAGCAAATTCTTCAACCGCAGATACCTCTATACGCAAACCCCGGGAATCACTCGGGTGTTGGCTTTCCATCAGATAAGATGTCTGTTTAGCCACTCGGAAATAAATTTCTTATTCTAATAGTTCTGTAATCTGATCTTATTTCATTACATATATATATATATATATATATATATATATATATATATATATATATATATATATATATATATATATATATATATATATATATATATATATATATATATATATATATATATATATATATATATATATATAGATGTATATATATATATATATATAAAGAAAGACAGGGAGAATTTTTAACATTTGTATATCCTTGTATAAGAAGATATATATCGAGTATTATTTTAGTTGCAGAACTACCATACCATATTTTTTATTTGCAGAAAATTTCCTAGTTTAGCGAAATGTTTATGTGCTTACGTAACGAAAGTAATTTGAAATCATAATCTTCTTTATATTACATCTAATTTTCAAAATAAATAGAGACTTCCGTTCTATAATCAAAGTAAACTTTAAGTCCCGCATTCATTTATAAAAATGGTATGAAGAGGAGAAAGCACAAAATAGTTCATTATTTTCTCCATAGTTTTCTCAAAAATTCCTTCTGACATATATCAAAAATACTGTTTTCAGTTAATAATGTTTAAGGTGTTCTGCTATGCATATTTTTAATTTAAAAGATCAACATAACGCTTTTACAGAATGACTGAGTTTTTTATATATAATAAATTTTATAAGAGACCCTGTTGAAACCATATATACCCTAAACAAGCTTACTCGGTACGTTATATATAGTTCTTAGATATAAGAATTTATTTTGAGGATTTTTGAAAATTGCTTAATTAATTTTTGCTTTGGTTCACACATAACTTCATTTTGGAGGTATAAGTAATGAGGAATTTTTTTTATTTTATTTGCACAGTGTTTTCCTTTAAATACAATAAACAGAAAACATTTTTTAATATTATTTTATCAAAGTTTATTTTTTATATTATTACTTAATTTTTATATATGGAGTAATAAAATATGGTAAATTTTAAATCTAAAAACCTCCATTACTTTATTCTGTTAATTTTTCACACTTTCTAAAAATGCAAGATATGTACTGTTTTTATGCATTTGATTTAAAATACCTTCGATGAGTAGATTAAACATTTAAGTGTGTAATTCATGTTTTAAGTTAATTACATTCGTATAAAAATGCAAATTCATCGTAAATTGACAAATTCTTTTAAGCTAAAAATTTTAAATTATGTAAGTCAATCAATTTTAAATGAAGACATTTATCATGAAAACTTCTAGAAATTAAAAAAAATATATATAAAGCATATAATGATTTCAAATGTGATTAATATTTCAGATGCTAGCAAAAATTAATTTTTACAAAAATAATAATTTTATATAGACGAAGTACAATACCCATTTCACGGTCAGTAATAATTTTTTCTAAATGCTTCATGCTTTAAGTAGGGCAATTTCCTGGGTAATTAATTAATTGCAGAACCAGAGACCATAAAGTATAGATAATGACACTGCAAACAGTTTTTTAATAATTCCATTACCAAAACAAGTATGAAAATTGAACGGATATTCTCTGTAGCTTCCAGGTAATTAATAATTTTAATCCTGAAAGAAGATGTAAAATAACTGCACGTATTTTTTCATAATTCAATTTTTTATTTATCTACAGTTTACACTACACTTAGAAGAAAGGGAAATGAAGATGGCGTACAAAAATGTGAAAAATAATAAAATACTTTTTAAACTGGGAAATAGAAGTACACTCCATGATATGAATCCATAAATATTTGATTATAATCAGGGCTCCAAATTATATAAATAACAACTACCTTTACGAATAAACTTTTTCTTCCAGGTTAACCAAATTCATTGAGAAAAAAATTGAAGTATGCTTATATATTCAGAAAATATTTAAACGAAACGAAAGTGCAATTTATAAGGTAATCAATAAGCTGTAGTTCCAACCCCCATAATTTACAGATAATGAACAAACAGTTCTTTAGTAATTTGATTCCCAAAATGAGTATAAAAATTGAACGGATCTTATCATTAGCTTGAAGGTAATTAATTAAGTCACGGAATAAGGTGAAATTTTATTGCAGATATCTTTTCATAATTCTATTTGTTAATCTATATTTCACCGATTACAGAGAAATCAAGGTGACATTGAGAGGTGAAGAATGTAGAAATACGTTTTGAACTGGCAAATAGAAGTACACTCTAAGAAATGGATCCACAAATTTTTGAATTATGAGCGCTCTAAATTATATAAATAATAATTTACCTTACTATATATATAAACATTTTCTTCCAGACTAATCAAATCTGTTGAGAAGAAAAATCGATCAATGTTTTTATATTCAGAAAATTTTTAAACGAAACAAAACTGCAATATCTAGGGTAATCAATCAGTTGTAGCCCCAAACCAGATAATTTATTGATAATGAACAAACAGTTATTTAATATATTGATTTCCAAAATGAGTGTGAAAATTGAATGGATCTCCTATGTAGCTTCAAGGAAATTAATTATTTAAGTCACGAAACAATATGTAATTTTGTTGCAGGTATTTTTTCATAATTCTTTTCTTTTTTAATCTACACTTTACAGCTAAAAGAGAAATCAAGGACATATAAGAGGTCAAAATAAAAATTCGTTTAAAAATTCATTTTAAACTGGGAAATAGAAGTTATCCCTATGAAATTTATTCATGAATGTTTGAATAATCAACGCTCTAAATTATATAAATAATAATTGAACTTACAATACCTATAAAAATTTTCTTCCAGAATAACCAAATTTATTTAGAAGAAAAATTGAACTATGCTTATATATTCAGAAAAGATTTAAACGAAACAAACGTGCAATTTCTAGGGTAATGAATCAGTTGTAGCCGGAAACCACATAATTTATAGGTAATTAACAATGCAAACAGTTTTTAACAATTTCTTTGCCAAAACGAGTATGAAAATTTAACGGATCTTCTCTATAGCTTCCACGAAATTAATTATTTAAATCCTGAAAGATGTGAAGTTATTGCACGAAATTTTAATAATACCTTTTTTTATTTATCTAAATTTTACACTAGACATATTAGAAAGAAAAATGATGTGGAAAGATGTGAAAAATAATAAAACACGTTTTAAACTGGGAAAAAAAGCACAATTCATGAAATGAATCTACAAATATTTGAATAATTAGTGCAATAAATTACTTAAATATTAACTAACCTTACTTCAATTTTAAACACTTCCTCCGGGATTTCGAAATTGATTATGAAGTTAAAATTGAATGTATGTGTAAGTATTCAAATAACATTTAAACGGAACAGTTAGTAAATATTAATACTTACCAATCATGCATTACTAGTATCAATTCTACCTTCAATATATTCTCTAAAATGTCTAGAGTTCAAGTTATCTGGAAAAAACTCATGTTTCTGTTAATCTTCTTTAAACAGATGAGAAAAAACATATTTTTATTTATTTTTTATGAGATTAAATGGAAGAGGTTATCAGTTATAGATTTCTCCTGTTGTGCTTATATCTTAAGTCGCATGGCCGTAATTTAATTCTAGATCTGGTCCATATAGACTAGCGAACTGAGGGGTGTGATTCCGGTTTATAATGGAACCACAAGGGTCGAAGTCCGATTTAACCACCTGTCACTGCAAATGGGACCGAGCAATCTCCATGTTCGAGGGATCGTACCCCCTCCCACCTCGTCTGTCATCATAGAAGGACTTTCCGTTCTACGGACTCAACATGCCCATATCGGGCCTAGACACGGAAGTATTTTATGGTTTTTGTCACGATTCAATCCGAGTACCCTCAGCATCGAAAGCCGACGCGCTACCAGAAAGCTACGTCAAGCCCTCGTATATTTCTCTAACATATAATAGAAGGTAACTACCCATATAAAGTTTGATGAATTTAAATACCTTGGCACTACAATTAACGATGAAAATGAACTAAAAGGAGAAATTGATAACAGAATCAAAATGGCTAATAAATGCTTCTTTGGGCTCAGAAGACAATTGAGATCTAATCCCATCCGTCGCAAAATTAAATTAAAAATTTATAAGACACTGATACTACCTGTCTTACTTTACGTAAGTGAAACATGGACATTGAGCATAGACACGAAGCGCTCAATGGACATGCTTGAGAGAAAAATCCTCAGGGCTATCTTTGGCACAATGCAAGAAGAAGGACGTTGGAGAGCCAGATATAATTTTGAACTGTATAGGCTTTATAGGCAACTAGCTGAAAACCCGACCTTCGCTACGGAGTACATTCAAATTAAATACAACGGTCAGTGTATGCAATTGATGCCAATATATATATATATATATATATATATATATATATATATATATATATATATATATATATATATTTATAGTAAATATGACGATCAATGTATACAATTGATGTAGAAAAAAATATATATTTTTAAATAAATCGTAAGGGATATTTTTAAAGACAAAATAATGTCCAATCGTCTGCCGCATTAGCAAGAAAAATTTTTTCGTCTATTTAGTTGTTACGCACGTGATGATAATTTTATTTAAAGTACCAGAAAAAGAAATCACGTGATCGGCATTTAATAAATTAAATTCTAAAAATGAATCTTTAAAAATTCACCAAAAATCAGAAAATGGAGGTAAAGATTCGAAAAAGATGTCATTTTAAAGGAATTTTTATGCAAACGTTATTTTAAATGCAAACGTTAAAAAAGTTTAAAAAACAGCTTAAAAATTTAATTTAAAAAAATCTAAGAAGAATTTTTGAAAAATCTTTCTTAGTGCACCCCTACACTATTAGAAGAATCGCCATGCAAAATTTCAGCCCTTTAGGTCCAGCTGTTTGGTCTGTGCGTTGTATGTCAGTCAGTCAGTGAATGAATGAATGAGTCAGTTACGGAACTGTTTTATATATATAGATTACAAATAACACATGTTATCCGTAGTAATACATTTAGGCGGCTTGGTCATGTTCGAAGAAGCTTGGAAGATAATCCTACTAACGTCTTAGCATTTAAAAAACCTTAGGGATCCCGAACTAGGGGTAGATCACCGACTGGATGGTTAAATGACAGTGAAAAAGACTTAAAAACTTTAAAAGTAAAAAACTTGAGAGGAGTCGTCTCAGTAGACGCTGGAAGGAGCCGTGGTTGAGGCAGCCAGGGCCTGTAAGGAGCTGTTGTGCTTGTGAAGAAGAATAAGAAATGCCCATATATTCCGTGCATTCTCACATCCTAAAAATATATGTGTTTAAAGAACCAAATCCCTTATTCGCAGATAAAATTCAAGAATATCAAAATAATGCAGATGGTTTTCTATAATGAAGTGTATTATTCTAGTAAATTTTGATTAGAAGAAAATTCGAAACATTTTACTCATTTTGCATAGATACAAATTAAAACTTCAGTTACTGCGAAGAAACTTGGTTCTTTCGCAACGTGATTACGCAGACAAATGTTTGTTTTATCCTCGGTTTAATGCTCCGAAAAGGGTTTTGTGGGGTAAATAGTATTAGCGACTAAACATCATATCATTACTTATGTAACAGACGAAAAAGCTTTTAGGACTGATACAATACCCGATAAAAATCTGCGTCTATCTTTCCTTATCCTAACAATAAAAATTTATTTTTTACTATTTTTTTTTTGCCTTTTAACTTGAATAATTTTTCCCCGTTTCATTAGTTAGTTTTTCATAGAGTTTTTTACATTTTCAATTTTTATAATGATGATGATTTTCTGCATAGTTTATGGATATCTCTTTTCAATCCCATTTTTTATTATGCATTCTCTTTTTACATGCTTATTAAATAATTGATTTCTCTACTTTCACTAAGTCTTCCTTTTTTTATCTCTTTTAATTTATAGTACACCTTTAAAATTATAAAAAAAAATTGATTTTATGTTTTTTATATTTAATTCAAACCCGGATTTATTCTGAACACTTTCTTTTTGTGATGCGACATTTACACCATGAAATATTAAAATAATTGTGAAAAAACACTGATTTTAAATGCATTTATCTGAAATTTATTTTTAAATGCACTTATCTCAAAATATTATTTTCTGACTTTTCGTGCATTATATCTCAAAAACTATTTGAGATAAATGTGTGAAAATTTTACACGCGTTAATGTTTGCCTTCTGCATAGAATGATTTAAAAGCCTAGATATTTCTTAGGTAATTAACATTTTGAATATGGTTTTATGAGAAAAATTTTGTAATTTTTTTTAATCCTTCCTTCTCGCTGCCGTCAAAATTACGGGGTGAGGTTTCACCCTCTATTTCTGGTGCCCGTGATATTTCCAGTCTGGAGTGTTCAAAAGTAACGCAACAAAAAGATTAAAAACAGTCCATTTCATTTATTTTGGAAAAAAAATTATTTTTTATTTTACATACCAGATGGCAGCACAAGAATATTTATAATGTAATTGGAGATGGTTTTCATAAAACTAGATGTGGCAAATCAAGAAATAAATGGAATCCTCCGAAAAAATAGGCACTTTTTTTACTGTTTTCTTGAATATTATGCCATCGTTAAGGGGTTAAACTAATAGTTCATTATGAACATTGAAAATGATGGTAATTAAAAGATTTTAGGTCAGTATATTAAGCTAAGTGTTTTATTTAAAATAAAGTGTGTTTCATGTTAGTAAATTAAAATTAACATCAGTTGTCATGCACGTAGTGCCAAATGGTAATTATGTAAACAGGAAAACATTATGTTACTTAATTGAGTTTTCTAATTAATGTAAATAATTTATATTAATGTGATATTTTTGTTGTAACAAGCTATGTCTTTTTCTAACAGTTCAGCAACTTTCATTAAACTTGCTTCATTGGCTAATTTGTTAAAAAATATGAAAACTTAGGCACTTTTCTAAGATTTTTCGGAAGTCAAATGTATACTGTCCCGAAATTGCAATAATTCATATTCAACAGGTCTTTCCTAGTATTTATACTGAATTATAAATTTGTATACGGAAATAAATTATATTGTACTTAAAAATATGTAATATTACTTTTAATAAAACATTTATAAACAAAGAGTTATTTTTTCGATTCAAATGTTAATACTTATGCAAACATTTATGTGGTCAAGTACAGTTCAAATACCTTTTGTTTTGTTTAAAATAAAGGATAGTTAAAGTTAACAATGATCCTGGATAAAACATGAGATATGTGAATCGTTCATATTAGTAAGTTTACACTAGACAGACTGGCAAATGATTGCTAATCACCATTAATGTTTGTAGAGAAATTAATGTCACATTTTCCCTGTCATGGTGTCTCAGACACAGCTGGCTAGTATTTAATGCAAATATTACTTAGTATTTACCACCACCCTACGAACGATAACCACTGATTTTTTATTTATTTACTAGATAAAATGCATATAACAAAAGATATGATTTTAGAATTTTCAGCTGAGCTAATTTTAGAAATAAATTTGCAGTTGAAGAAATACCAATACATAAATATCGTATACATAAATATAGTTGTGCAAAAGGATACCTTTTGCACAACAATATTATTTTATACTTATCGCAAATATCGTATTTCTAGCATTTATACCTTCATGACATGATAAAATAAGCATATGTGAGAAAAATGCAGAAATGTATCCCAAATAGCAAATTATGAATGGTAAAAGACTTTTTTCAACATTTATGCTTAGAAAATTATTCGTTGGTATATATGAAAAATGGCAAAGAACTCTACTTATTCAACTTAAAGTAAGTTGCCTCATGACTTAATAAGCTTCTGTGATATAAATAAGCTTCTTATAACTTATTTACATCACAGATACAAATAATTTAAATTATAAACTTCTCTTATAATTTAAATTTTTAATAGAAGAATTATTCCCATATTTAAGTTTCCACCACACATTTGGTTAATATGATAAAATACGTAAAGAAATAATTAAACAAACAAACAAACTTATGTAGAGACATTTAAGATTATTAACAATAAAAGATTTTAAATGGTATTAATGTTATATCATGTGATATAAAAATTTATTATAACGAAATAAATCATTTTAGAGGGCGGAAATAGTAGCAGATGTTTACATTATGGACAGCTATACATTTCTCTAAATGTTTCATGCACTAAGCACAATTTCCAAAGTAATCAATTAAATTTAGCACCCAACGCAATAGCAAATATATAATGGCGCCTTTACACGTACACTCTCTCGCGAGTGCTTGGAACGTACGGGATTGCGCGAGGGAAAACTTGCAGTACGCTCCAAAGCAGCTTTCCCTTCCTCTCCGACACCTTCACAAGTGCACTCAATCGCGCGGGATGGTGGTTTCACGCGGGAAAGAGCGTACGTGTAAAGGGCGCTAATGATACTCGAAACCCTTCAATAATAATTTCATTTTCGAAAAGGATAGGAAAATTAAACCGATCTTCAATATGTTCAAGCTAATTTCTAAAAAAAAATCACCAATAAAAAACAAGCTGTGTTTTTATAACAGATATTTTATTCACTATACGATTGTTTATTTATCTTCCTTTTACAGAAGACAAGGAAGGTTTACATTAGGAGTGTGACATCGTCAACAAAACATCGATGTTTTGAAACATCGATATTCAATATTAAGGCATAATCGCGATAATCAATATAAAGGATAAAAAATCAATAAAACGTAAAACATCGAGCACTAAGCATCGATGTTAAAAAATCGACTTCAATAAATCGATGCTTAGAACATCGATGTTTTTATGAAAACATCGACTTTGCATCTCTAATTTATATCAAGGACAACAATAAATTTCTGTAAAAGTTTGATGCACGTATTAATATACATTCAGTGATGCATGATCATTTATGTTTTATTTGTTTTTCAAGTATAAAATAGAATTGTGGTGCAAAAGGAAATTTATGTATTGGGATTTCTTCAACTACAAATGGATTTCTAAAATTAGCTTTGATGAAAATTCATAAATCCTATTTTTTATGTTAGAATCATTTTATCAAGTATATAAAAATAAATAAACCTGTGGTTGTCGTTCATAGAGTTGCGGTAAATGCTATGTAAAATTCTTATTTAATCCTCGCAGGGGGTGTCTGACACCACACGACAGTGAAAACGTGACATTAATTTGTCTACAAAGATTAATGGTGATTAATAATCATTTGCCAGTCTGTCCATTGTAAACTTGCTAATATGAACGATACACATATTTCATATTATATCGAGAAACATTGTTAACTGTAACTATCATTTGTTTTATATGAAACAAATTATTTGTACTTTACTTGACCACGTTAGTTTTTGGATAAAAAGTAGCATTTGAAAAGGAAAAAAACAGATTATAAATGTGTTTAGTACAATTTCTTGACTTATCAATTAAATATTGCACCTAAACAAACAAAAAATAGGTAATAACACCTAAAGAGATCTTTAATAATTTCATTTCCAAAGTGCGTAGCAAAACTAAACCTATCCTCACTATAACATCAAGACAGCTAACAAAGAAACAAGAATAATTAACAAGTTTTGATTTTATAGCAGATATTTTTTTTTCATAATACAGTATTTCTATTAATCTACACTTTAAAGAAGAGAGGGATGTATAGGTAATGTTAAAAGTGGTTGATAATATAAAAATTCTTTTTAATGGGAAAAAGAAGTACAGTGGAGGAATCCTCAATTATTTGTTATAATTGATACTCAAATTTTTTGAATTTATTATAGTGTTTAAAGAAATATATTCTTACAATTCGTAAGAATATATTTCCTTATACAGTATAGAAAATAAGAATACGTTTTAAAATGGGAAAAAGAGGTACAGTTAAGGAATCCACAATTATTTGATATAATCAATACTATATTTTTAAAATTTATTTCAGTGTATGAAGAAATATTGTTCTTAAATTTAGTAAGAATATATTTCCTTATACAGTTGAGAATATAAAAATACGTTTCATATGGGAAAAATAAGCATATGGGAGGAACCCACAATTATTTGCGTAACTAACACTCTAAATTTTTGAACTTATTAGAGTGTTTAAGGAAATATATTCTTACATTTAGTACATGCTGTTAGAATATATCCGACTTGTAACATTTAGTAAAAATTTTTACCTATATATATTACTTAATACTATAATACATTACTACACCATACACATTACTATAACACTTAATCTACACCAGGTAAAAAATAACCTTGCTAAATTATTCTCGATTTCTCGATGAACACACTAATCTCGATGAACACACTAAGAGCTAATTTATTATTCTTCCGGCTTAGGTTTGATTCTTGGAGTACAATTTGTGTATTTCTGGAAGCTCTGAATCGATTTTTTGTTACAATTCCTGTTAATAATTCACCATTTTGGTTACTTCACGCTCTGTAATTATTAAGGTTCTATATTTTTATTCAGACATTTTATCTTTATGAGATCCAGCGAAAGAATTTATGTAGTTGTTGTACAGATTATAAGAACTGGTAAGTGTTCTCAAAGAATTTTGACTTTAGACAAAAAGTATTGATAAGTGTAACAAGAGTAAAAATCTTCTCTCAGTTCAATCACAAAAAAGCATAAAACACTATATATTTTACTTTTAACTTTTAGGTGCTGTTTACTCCTGTTATTCGTATTTCACAAGATTTGCGAAAGCAATAAACTCAGTTCTCGATGAAAAATTAGATAGAAGTTGTTAATGTCACGTGCCCGAAGCAGTCGAGGGTTTTTCAAGGGCCCCGAGTTGCCCCAATTCATCTGTAAAGTCCGTCCGGCACCCAGGCCCATGTGAAACATCACCGAATAGGGGAAATCAACCTTCGGTTGAGTTTGCATGCTCTTGCTACGCAGTCCGGTCTTCAGTCTAGCACTTGTCGAGTGGACTGATCGTCCGGGACGACGTAATCTCACGCATTAGAATTCAGACGGAGGGATCTGATTTCAAATTCCGAAATGCGCTACTGAAGGACTTCGTTACTACGTCGTGTATGTGCAAGTTGAATCTGTAGGCCAGAATGTCATTCCATGTGGTAAGCTTGTGAGGGAGTTTGCAAGCTCACCATATGTCACCCGTGAGGGCGCCTGGCCAAAATTGAGGTTGCGATTGAGAGCATTGACTGTGTATGGTGTTGCCAGGTAAATAATAATCAACAAATTACTGTTGTAAATAGTGCTAATGTCTCCGGGCAAGTGCCTTCGGATTTCAAAGAAACGTTAATAAATAAAACTTGCGAAAGAGTAGCTATCTTATATACATAAAGCAGAAACGGGAAATGAGTGGTGTGTGTGAGTCACAAAAACTCAAGAACCGTGAGCCCTACCTTGATGAAATTTACATGGTTTAATGTGCTTGGAAAATCAGGATGAATGTGTCTATTTTTATCTCGCTACGACGTTCTTTTCCCGAATTATGTTAGAACACGTTTGTGCGCTATCGACGGATATTTTTGTTCAAAGCCATTGTAACATTTCATTGTTGCCAATTAAATTATAATATTTATGTAAAAATATATAGACATGAATTAAAAACGTGATCTATTCATATATTCGCGTCTGCAAGAATGAATTTGATATATTATTTTCAAATTCAAGGAAACGCCGGAACACTTCTTTTTAAAAATGAAAATATAAAGATGAAAAGTCATACATTTTCAATGAATGTGTTCTCAATCCGTTTCAGGCATTTAAACTATCCCAAGCTACCCGTTCAACTTCAAATATACTGAAGGACACGTTCACTAAGCTAGAAATTGAAACATAGCAGACTATTTAGTTTTGAGAAAGAATTGCAATCATGAAATACGTGTTATTCTAATTAAGAAAGTCTGAAAGTGGCATTAAAACGTATCAGACTATTTAGTTTTGAGAAATAATTCCGAGCATGAAACATGTTTATATACTTTTTCTATAATAATTATCAGATTTCCTGTGTCTTAATATTGAATGTGCTTCTCAATCCATTCAAACATTATTTACTATCTGTAAATTAATGCTTTAAAATGCCCAAAAATAAGAAAGCAACTTTTAATCCTGCATAAGTAAGGGTAAAATGTCTTTACTTCTTCATTGTTGAGAAATGAGCAATGTGATGTAAAAATAATCAGAAAAGCGCGAAGTCAAGAGTATTGGAAATGCAGTTAGGCGAACACAGGAATATGAAAAAAAACATTCCCAAGAGCTCTAAGGCAACAGAATTCGAATTGCAGTGATCCGAAGCAGTGAGACTGATGAAGAAACTTTAACGCGTCGGACATACGATCGTTTTTGAGCTTCAACATCGAGCGCAGAGGAAAGCGATGAACAACGACAGCACCGACAACAAACTAATGCTATTTGCTACCGCAAAAGAATTTTAGCGAAAACTTTAGAACATCATTACATGAGGCTAATCATTGAAAAAAATAATAGCAGAAACTGAATCCCGAGTGAAGCCGAGTAATAAATCGAGTTATGTATAAACTTTAAGCTGTAACTTAAGGAAGTTACACTGTAAAGGCTATCTATAACTAAATCTATCTATATCTAAGACCTTTCCTTTATATTTAGATAAGGAATGTATCGAGGTAACATAAGGCCGTTGGAAAATTGTTGGGCGACCATTTTTAGCTTGTTTTGCCAACAGTTGGATTTGGCCGTTGGGGTTATGTTAAAACAACGATTGGCATTGAAGCTCATACAATGGATGGCTGTTAGTTTGCCTAACCATTAGGAGAGCAGTTCAACTATCAGTTGTAGTTGGAAAAACAAGAATTTCTGAATATTTGCCCAACAAGACATATTTGCAGTTGGGACAGCAACATTTTTTAACTATTGGCCTATATTTGTCTGTGGACATTTGCACACGTTAAAATTCATCAACGATGTAACGAAAATTTGCTTTTGGGCCAAAGATATGTGTTATTTGGAACAGACTTAGTTCACTTCATGAAAAGGAACTTAAATTTAAAAATTAAAAAAATATACGAAAATATGCACAAATTATCTCAATGCATTAATTACATCTTAAGAAATGTCACTGTCAGAAAATATTCATATTCTAAAAAATAGTTTTAATTTCTGCTGAAAAGTTCCATCTTATGTTTTCATCAAACATCAGTCAACTTCCTATGATCAGATATTTTTACCGGTAAAAAGAAGCGATATTTTCAGTATAGGCAAATAAATGTCAACTAAATTATGCATTATTCATTAACCGGTTTCGTATTTTTAATGAAAATTAATCTTTCAGTGTTGAAGCGAAATAAAAATTAAGGTTTGAAAAATGAAAAATTTCAGTTTCTACTTCTAGCATGTGGACATGACATAAAAGAGAGATGTATTTTTAACGAGTTTATTTTAGTCACTTGTAATTACTTTGAGGAATAAATAATTAATTTACTGTTTTTTCCTCTCATGATGTACCTTTCCATACTTTTGAGATTTTGTTCATTTTTTGAGACTGAAATTTTATTAATTATTTTATTTCCCTACGTTATTGTTAAACCACCTGTCAGTCTGTAAAAATTTATAGAAGAAAAGATAATTCACACTTTTGTGTTTCCATTTAAAATTTTAAAACTTATCTTCTTAATTATATCAAAAACGGGTTTGTGCTGAAAATAAATGACTCCAAAATGGAAAAAGATAATAATTCTGAGGGTAATTAAAACTGCCGAGGAAAGAAACACACTACTGTTTTTCCTGGATATATTTCATAACTCTTGTGAACGTCAGATTACGAATTGTGTGCCATACAGAGTATCTTAAACAACTCATTTTAAAGTAAATAGATAGATCAAAACGTGATAGAACCAACAAAAGATAACGGGACCCTCTCTATAGCAATTACTTTTTAGTAAATCTTTCTTTTTGTTGGCAGGCGAATATAGATAAAACCCTCAAGTATTCTTTCGTGTATGTTCAGTAATAGTTGATGAAAACCCTTAAAAACTAGAGATGGCTATTAGGGAAAAAAATCAAGATTTGTACTATCAAAATCCCGAGAAAGAATACAAAAGTATTCATCCTGTAGAAGTGCTGGTTGTTATAATTCACCTCGGTGTGTGGTCGAGAGACTCTCACTAATAAATCTCTAAACAACTCCATAGGCAAAAAATAAATAAATACTTTAAGAACACGAAGGTGGCGTAAAAGAAAAACTGCCTGTGTGGCCATTGATAGCGATAAAAATACTCTACATGTTGGAAGATAGATGGTGACGTTATTTTATGGCCCGCAATAAAACTTTCAAATAATTTTCAAAGTAGTATTCCAAACGAAAATTATGGTGGGGAGGTACTTCTTAGACTGTGGAAATGAGAAGTGAAATAAGGAACCATTTGGGGCAGGAACTGATAAGAGAAAGGCAGCCTACTGTCCAATGAGAGAAAAAGGGGCTGGCCAAAATGGTCCCAGTAAACAGACACCAGCCCCTAGAAAAAAAGCGAAAAGAGTTCGACTGATTTCGCTTGCTGATCCACGAGCTCTGACCATAGAGAGCCGATTGCGCTGTCACGGAGACTAGTGGAAGTTCCTGTAGTCTGCCATTATGATGATGAGTATGACCTGATGTGGGCACCTGTCAAAGAAAGCCTTCATCGCTGTATTCTTCAACAGTCGTAAGTGCCGAGAGATCCTAGAAAAATTGCTTTGACTGAATATTTTTGTGTCCTCATGATTCTTCATACCCTCTGATTCCTCATGTATTGAGAGATAATATGAAGGGGAACCTTATTTTATTATTAATTTTGCTTTAAAGGAATTCTTAGTATTGTCGAATAAATGTATGATAAAGGCCAATTAAGCTTCCTGGCTTGTCCAACACATGCATGCATCAAGTTATTAAGGTTCTATTATAACCAAATCATCCCTTGTTAATTATGTAGTTGATAATGTCCTCTCCCCCCAGCCGAAAGTGTTCCACGTCAATATAGATTTTGCAGGCTAAAGAGAGAGGTTCCGGTTCACAATAGCACTACAAAGTGCCGGAGTCGGCCTTAGCTAAGTGCCATTACAATTGTGACCGAATACCTCCACTGGCGATATCTTGAGAGATCGTACCCTCTCCCACCCCCTCTTAACTTCAAAGAGGGACTTTTCGGTATATGGATTTAACGTGTTCTCATCCGGCCTAGACACGAAAGAATTTAATGGCGCTTGTTGCGATTCGACTGGGATTACAATGGGCGCATAAGCCGACTCGCTACCACTAGGCTAATCTCGGGCCCATTGAACCATTACTCCGCAGAAAAATACTGGTGAAAAATCGATGAAATAGAGTGCTTGTTTAGCTAAAATATTAGTACAGTATCATAGTAAAGAATAATTTCTTTTAAAACCTTTTCAAAACAAATATTGCTCAGAAAGAGTTGTTAACGAAAACAAAAATTTCCGTTTGTTTAATGGGATTACCACTCTAAAGAGGAAAAAAAAGAGGTTTGGTTACAGCAAATGTTAACTAACCACAGAAATTACTTAATCTCAACAAAAGCTAAAAGTGGCTTGTTTTATCTTCTCGAGCAATTAATTTCTCTTCAGATATGAACTTAATATCATTAGGTAACAGAGTTTCAGCATCAAGAGATAATATCTTGGGCAAAGTAACCGAAAGAAAATTTTCATTTCTCGGTTAATTACTTAATTAAATTTCAGTTCATTTCAGTTGTTGCATGCTTCCTAAAATAACAAGACGGTAATTTCTAATTTTTTTGAAATATTTGGTTAATTGCAAGCTTTCGTTTGAGTAGTTTAAAGATTTCTGGAACTATTCATTTTATTCATTAGAATGAGAGGGGAATAAATAGTGTAACTCTTTTTCCCATTGCAAACTTTCTTTTATAGGAGATTTTTAATAACGATAGAAACATGTTTATGGAAGCGGGTGAGAATTATTTCAGCAGTTGAAAGAACTTATAGTATTTTTAAAAGAGATTGAAATTATAATTACAGAAAATGACTCAATTCGCTACGTTTAGTTTTTCAATGAAATATTTACCAATTGATTGGCTCTTAGTATTAAGTTTCTCTTTATTTTCATTAAGTACTACTTATGGGAAGTCTTACTTTGTTTTTGTCTTGTGTGGGCTAGCTAATAAGCTAATAGTTCGTAAGTGTATGAACTGCCAAATTATAGAGGTAATTTAATAAAGGTAATGAAATTTATAGGAAAAATGACTAATATTTAGAGTTTAGTGGCTTAAAAATGTTTGTCATTTGATTTGCACTTAGTATTATGTTTGTCATCCTTTTCATTATGTTCTATTTTGCCGTAATATTATTATGCTACTTTTGCCTCATTTGTGGTAACCTATTATTTTTGCAAATCTATGAACTACCAAGTTATAGAAGGTCATTTAATGAAGGTAATGATATTTGTAGGAAAAATGGCTAATATTTAGAGTTCACTGTTTTAAAAAAATGTTTGGCATTTGATTTGCACATGTATTACGTTTGTCATCACTTGCATTGTGTTCTGTTTGGTTGAAGTATTATGATACTTATGTCTTGTGTGTGGTAACCTATTAGTTTCGCAAATGTATGAACTGCTAAGTTATAAATGTCATTTAATAGGAGTAATTCGATTTATAGGGAAAATGGCTAAATTTTAGGAAATAGTTTTTCAAAGAAATGTTTTCCGCTTGATTCGCTCTAAGTATTATTTTTTACTTGCATCAAGTTTTACTTTGTTTCACTTTTATGTTGTTCCGTTTTCAGTTTTGAAATATTTGCCTTGCCTTGTGTTTATTTTCACTGTGTGTTCTAAGCAATTAGATAATAGTTTCGCAAAAGTATGAATTTCTAAGTTATATATGCCATGTAAAAGAACTAAATCCATTTATAAGGAAAATGATTTTTTCCTCTTAATTTGTTTCAAAGAAATGTTTGCCATTTGATTAGCTGTTAGAATTATGTTTGTCATCACTTGCCCTAAGTTCTACTTGGTTGAAGTCTTAGTTGTTTTCACCTGTAACTAATAAGCTAATAGTTTCGTAAGTGTGTGAACAGCTAAGTTACATATGTCATTTAGTAGAGGTATTGTAATTTATAGGGGTGATGACTAATTATTACAGTTAAGATTTTTAAAGAAATCTTTGTCATTTGATTTTATCTTAGTGTTATGATGGTTATCACTTGTAATAAGTTCTATTCGGTTTAAGCCTTATGTTATTTTTGCCATATGGCTACTAACTAATAAGCTAACAGTTTCGAAATGGTAGGGTTTCGCAAAAGTTATTAATATCATCTAATAGAGATGAGCACACGTACATAGGTAAAGCTGCATGTTCAAAATCACATTCCTGGATCATTTACGTCTATCTTAAGCAATCAAAAATATATTCAACATTCTAACGTACATATAATTTATATATATTATTTTAAAAATATTTAATTACTGAATCATTTAGAGGAGCAAACAACTTCCTTAAATCTATAATATAATTAGGTTTGGTTTGGTTTGGTTTAGTTTGGAGATCTACGGTCAAATTTTGCTACACAATGGCTAATTATACCGGGATCTACTGCTTAGAGTCGGCTGCAAACGTCCATGACAAGTGTGGAGCTCGAACCCACAGACTACGGTATCGTATGTCAGCTCCCTAGCATTTCAGCTATCGTCCCAATTTATGGAAATGCTGTTTGCTTCGAATAAATTATTGGTTCATAATCTGGCAATGGAGCATTCATTGGGAATGCTCCATGCCCTATTAAAACTTCACAAATGAGCTGTTATTTAGTTGAAACATGTAGCCGTGCCTTGAATTACATTATGAATTTTTAGAAGTAATGTGCTGCTGTTTGCTTTTCCGACGAAATTCTTGTAAGTCCTACTGAATTCAATATTTAAATATAATATCAGTCATTTCTATACGGGCGCATTGGCCCAGTTGGAAAGAGCAGCGAGCTAGTGATCTGAAGGTCAATGGTTTGATGCTCGTCGCTGCCAAATCCACTGCGGTCTACACTAATGGCGGCTGGTGCACGTAAAATCTTTCGTACCTGCAATGTCCTCCAAGTTCTCAAAATTACCTCTGTAGGTGCGGGGCTAGTGTTCTGGTCCGATCTCTTGACTCGGTTCAAAATTACGGGAATGGTCTTTTGACCAAGTCAGACTCCGACCCCTGGGGTTCCAGTCAAAATAGGAGCTGCACATTCATCGCCCATAGCCTTCTGAACTTGATCTGATGTTACTGTCGGTGAAGTGGCATAAGCAACAGCAACATTTCTATACTATGCGAAGAAAGATAAAAATATCAGAGGTAAATATGGGAGGTACTATGCGGACAAAGATTAAAATATCAGATGTCTCAAAATTACCTCTGGAGGTGCGGGGTGAAGTGTTCAGGTCTCAAGTCAAGTGATGAGACCTGAAGTGGTCTCATCACTTGACTCTGTTAAAAAATACGGAACTGGTACTTTGGATAAGTTACGGAACTTGATCTGATGTTACTGTCGGTCAAGTGGCATAAGCAACAGGAACATTTCTATACTATGCGAAGAAAGATAAAAATATCAGAGGTAAATATGCAAGGTACTATGCGGAAAAAGATTAAAATATCAGATGTCTCAAAATTACCTCTGGAGGTGCGGGGTGTAGTTTTCAGGTCTCAAGTCAAGTGATGAGACCTGAAGTGGTCTCATCACTTGACTCCGTTCAAAATTACGGAACTGATCCTTTGGATAAGTCGGACTCCGACCCTTGTGGTGCCAGTCGAAATAGAAGTCGCACCTTCATCGTCCATAGCCTTCGGGACTTGATCTGATGTTGCTGTCGGTCAAGTGGCATACGCAACAAATACATTTCTATACTATGCGAAGAAAGACAAAACTATAATTAAAGCGTAGATGAAATCAATATACGCGTAATAAATTATAACCATTTCCTTGATAAAATAAAATTAAAAGAAATTAGCAAAAAAAAGAAAAGAAAATTTGCCATACTATTCGCAGTGCAAATACTACGCTCTATGCATTCGCCCGGAGGAGTAATGTCTGAGACTCTTTATTTGTATTAGGATTAAAGTTGGCAAAAGATTGATTTATTAAGCAGAAAATAGGATGCAGTGTTCAAATGCATTTACGCCCGGAGTGACGGATTTGGCTTTAATGAAATTCCGGAGCTTTCTTCTGTTGTGGGGAAGCTAATGAATTATTAAACGCTGTATTCTCTTAATTTAATTTCTGCGCCGAAGAATGATAAAATATGCAGCACATTTCATCTAAGGACTAAACGGTAATCAGTAAATTAATTTTACAATTTTTCTGAAGCGGGCATAAAGCTCTACAAACTGTGAAGTAGAAGCAGGAGAAAAAGATTTTAATTTCAGATCCTTATCTATGAATTTAACTAATTTACGGTAATTTTAAATTGACAAAAGACTTTTTAATGAGAAGTTGTATCAAAATGTGGGAAAGGTACAGTGATATATATATATATATATATATATATATATATATATATATATATATATATATATATATAAATAACATCAGTTATAAATGTTCCCGATTTAGTTTAAACGGGAATAGAAACTTTTGGTTACATAATGATTCTCATTGAACGCATTGATTAAACAAAAATTGTGCTCCTAATTTCCAGGGATGCAATCGTTTAATTAAGGATAAAAATGAATATTTTCCTTAAACCGTTCTTTATTTAAACTATACCACATTCAAAATTTCCTTTAAATAGTTAGAAATATTCTGTGATAACAGTAATTAGAACGAAATGTATAATTGTTTGCTCTATGCTATGTTTATCCTCTCATGTATTGCATTTGCATCTCATTCATGTGTATTAATACTAACTAAAATTTCTTACCTGCAAACAACTTAATTGGATCAGTTATTTTTAGTGTTAAAATGAGTATGTAGACGTAAATCTATGAATTTACATTCTGGATTCTGACCTACTGCTGTGAACCGCTGGTTACTGCTTCTGAGAAAAAAATTTATTCCCTTGAAAAACGTCAAAATCAGGCCTTGCGTCTTATTACTGGCTCCGAGAAATCCACCCCAATTGATTATATGTTGTTGTGTTCAAATAACAGGCTTCTCAGTATAATTATTAAGGAACGTGCCCTGTTGTTAGGGGAGAAAATAATAAGAACTCTCGGTTGCATGTCCATGTGGGATCATGTCTCTACTGAGACCGAGCGTAATTTAAAGACCCAGAGAGTCTATGTACAGGGGGTTACAGCATGATTTCTCACCTAAAAATCGATTTTGGAGTTCAACAATTTTATTATCTCATTTCCCCATCGAAGTCAAGACCTTTTCTATCTGCCTTGGCTTGAGCCAAAGTGTGTTAAAAGCAGAGGACAGTGATAAAACTATAAAATTACTAGCATACAAAACTATAAATACCGTCTACTCCGTTTCACATTGACTCATGGTCTATGTGGATGTCTCTAGAACAAGTGACTGGTTCAACGCTGGAGCCAGTGTTCATCGTGATCTGCTCTCATTCTACTCTCCAGTTGGTGCTTATGTGTCAGCTTTTCGTGGTGAAATCTCAGCTATCCGTTTGGCTCTTCTCCAGGTTCAGAGCCGATTAGAGCATTTCTCAAGTGTGGTGATTCTCTCAGATTCGAGAGCAGCTCTTCGGGCTATTGACTCCCATGTTTCTCTCGATCCAAATATATTGATGACTATGTTAACCTTCTGGAATGGTTGTCATATCATAATAAAACAGTTGTATTGCAGTGGATCAGGGCCCACTGCAGAATCGGGGAAAACGAGGCTGCTGACTTCCTGGTGAAAAAGGGGGCTTCTGTTTTACAGCGAAACAACCAGGATTTGGCCTACCATTCCATCAAGACGATAGTCAAAAAGACCCTCAGGTGTTCCTTCTCACAGGCTTTTGCCGCTAGAAGCCGTCACAAGCCATGGTATTTCCATGCCCATGATATTCCTGAGTGGCTCAGAGGTAAATCTGTGGCAATGCTTCGGTTTTTTATGTCCATTATTGTCTTCGCAAGCACCTCCACAGAATTAACTTGGCTCCCGACCCTCTTTGTCTCCTGTGTGATAACCAGGACGAAATTAAAACATCCCTCACCTTGCTTCTTGTCCTGCTCTACCAACCGTTTCTTTATGGGAGCTCTATGGGATTGCCAGAATAAGTCGATGGATTAACTGATGTCATTTTTCTATCTTGTTCTTGTAATTGTGTCTTTTTGATATCTGTTGTCCTGTAATGTTTTCCATTGGGAAAAAAACATTCTGGATTGTAGTGATGCATATACTTCAAATGTTACATGAAACATATCTCAACTGAGATACGTATTCATAAGATATATCACTTCTTGCTATTCATGAGATACTAAATGCCTGCGGTTTTCAATATTGTTAGCAGTTAAAACTACAAACTTTCTCTGGAGTTTATGTGCTGTGCTCTAATGGTTAGACTGCATTTCTCATTAAGTCATAACGATTCTATCGATTCTGGATACCCGTAAATATTTAGAGTTTTAAGTAGTTCTTTGCTATTTTAACATGCATTTGTTTCCTCCTAATATAGTGATTCCGTACCGGTGTGCTGCGGCCATTTACGGTTCCACTAAATCATTCATGGGTATCACAGGATTTTATGGGTGATTAGATTATGGATATAGGCCCCTCTATGCATAATGCAGGTATTACCGAAAAATTTTAAAAAATCCAAAACGGATCTTAGTCCAAAAATTGAGGAACAAAAGAAAACTAACCATGGCATCTTTACCATGACAACCAAAGTGTTCTTCTCAGAGAACGTAACAACAGAAAAAATGACACCAAATGAAAAAACGGAAGTCCTCCAAAACGAATTGTTTATGAAGGCTAATATTTAATTAGTCACTTATGAACAAAGATATGAACGAATTAATTAGTGACATATTAACAAAGATATGAACGAATTATTTAGTGAATTATGAAAAAAAGATACAAACGAAGGATATAACAAAACTTAATCTGGGTATACGAATATTTTTGAGGGATAAACAAAAAATATTAGTATGGCCCTTTTAAAATGAATATTAAGTTGATATGAAACATTTGCGCTCTAAGAACCAATCGCAAGTCTCACATTAATAAAAGAAAATCATTCTTAGTAATTTATTTTGCAGTACTCTAGTGTACAACTCTACTAAATCCCATGATTATTTTCGAAACTGTAATAATATATTCTATTCTGGTGTTTGTTATTTATATCTTTAAATAAATGCTTAAAATAAGCAATGGAGGGAATATTTATTTGAACTTAAATTTGAAATATTTGTGATATAAATTACTCTTTGATTTAATATTGAAATAATTGAAAAGAACTAAAATTATAACAAGGATGCCCGAGTTTCTAATGTGATTACTAAGGGTGTAGCAAACTAAAAAAAGTTTGCTAACCCCTGGCCTAATAGCTCATTAATTTATTACTCTTATTAATTACGGATCACATTTTATATTTTTCAATTTACTAACACATTATTATTTTAATCTCATGCATGATTTTATGTTTTCAGAATAACCATATATTTTTATTAAATTACTATTATTAAAAATTTTATGGAAAGTGTTGGCTAGAAAGTTAATATTTTGTTTTTCATTTTTTTTTCTCCTGAAAGTTGCTTGTTTCTTAAGGTGTAAACCAGTATTAATAGTCATTTATTTTTTCCTATTTTCCCCTATATTTCTGTAAAAATCGGTGTAGAAAATTCAATTATAATTTACCACTAGGTTATGTTAATCTATATGCGTAGAAAAATTTCTCTTAGACATTTAGAAATAATTTATTAGTGCTATTAATTTCCGTGTCAAAATTGGCTATATAGACTTGAGTCCGAAAGAAAAGTTCTGAAGTAAATTTGATAACATTGATAATACATTTAAATAAGAAAATAATACATGTAAATAAGAAAATAATACATTTGCATTGCAGTGAGCGGGAACTGCAATACGTTTCCAGATCACATTTTAAGATAAATGCAATGGGATTTGATACGATATAGTAAGCTGATAATACGATAAATTTTTAATACGATATATTTATATTTACATGAAGTAGTAAAATATATTTAAATGTATATTATATTTCAAATAGTATGCTATATTTCACATAAAAATCCAAGGATTATAGTATTAAAACGTTAAGTATGATTTACAGTGTTCATCATTTCACAAACAAAACATAGTATTGTAGGTACCTTCCGCCATATTGCGGTAGTAAACTTTTTTAAAGATAAACGGCAAACTTCTAATATTAAAACGTTAATTAAAATTTTTTAAAAGTATTAAACAACTTTTTTTTCGATTTAAAACCTCGCAATAGAAAATATCTCTTATGCATCGTAATTCTTTAAACTGGCAACCTGGTTTACATAATCAACCAAATTTGCGAAAAAGCGGGGAATATTCTCTTACTATGAATCGGAAGCAGCAGAATATAAGAGAAATTACCATACGGCTATGGGAGTTTCTGAATCCTTAAGTAAATATAATTGATTGATATTGATTCAAATCTCAGATGCACCCACTTCGCAGACTGTTAATTACTTTTCAGGTATGAAGTAAATACAGACCAGATAAGAGGGAAAGGGAAGTGAGGTCAGATTCTCCAAGCCGGTGAGCTTAAGGGGTAAGGATTAGCTTAAGTGCTTATCTCGACTTAGGAGCCATATAAGAATCTCTATCTGGGCAACTACTTAATTAAAAAAATAAGTCACAGTTGATATGTAATTGAAGTCTCTTATACGTAGCAATCGCTTAGAATATTAATAGGTTTCGTTATAAGAAATAAGGTTCGAGTAAAATTTTTGAGCTATAAGTATTTAATCTTTATCGCAGAAGCTCTCAGGCTCAAATTTTCCCTTTCCTTTAAACAGTTAAAAAGACTAAATTGTAATGGAAAATTTAAAAGTTAATAATGATGTAGTAGATAATATATTTACTATAAAAGTTAGCTTCATTGTCTTTTTGAGGAACTTTGACTTAAAATATCTTTGATATTCTACTCACCTTACTGATGATATAAGTTATTGGGTTTGATAGAGATTTAAAAACTTCAATTCAACATAGATTATCAGAATGTTCCGTTAACAGTCTGTATAAACAAAACAGTTCCGTAACTGACTGACTGCCTAACTTACATATAACGCACAGGCCAAACAGCTGGAACTAAAGGGCAGAAATTTTGCATGGCGATTCTTCTTATAGTGTAGGGGTGTACTAAGAGAGATTTATAAAAAAAATCTTCCTAGATATTTTAAATAAAATTTTTAAGCTGAGTTTGAAACATTCTTTAAAGTTTGCATTTTAAAAAATAATCCGAGGGTTATCAAATATATCACGATAAAGATCCTAAAAATTTCTTTAAAATGAAAACTTTTTCGAATCTTTATCTCCATTTTCTGATATTTGGTGAATTTTTAGAGATTAATTTTTAGAATTTAAATTATTAAATGCTGATCACGTGGTTTCTTTTCTTTTTGTTATATTTTAAATTAATTTATCGTCACGTGCATAACAACGAAATAAATTGACATTTTTTTTCCTTTCTAAGGCGACATACGATTGGACATTATCCAAAAAAATATTTAAATACATTAAAAAATAATGTTCCTCAAACTATAATACATTAAATGTACTATATTCTTTAGTACGTTCTATTAGATTTAATTTCAATATTTTCTTCTACATAATTTTGACTATAAAAATATAATTACGATTTTTTTATAAATATTATTTTTTTTGTCATTAATTGCATACATTGACCGTTGTATTTAATTTGAATGCACTCCGTAGCGCATGCGTATTCAGCTAGTAACTACATATAAATATGTATTTTCTCTTTCTGTCTTTATTTTTTAATGCGGAAGCACTTGTCGTGAGAAATTTACTCTTTGTTATTCCTCACGAAATCTTGCTGGCTACAATACTACGAGAGCACAATTTAGGTGAACCAGCATTGTTCCCTATGAGGGGGAAACACGGTGACGACCAAGCCTTGTTTGAGATTTGTACCCAATGACACTGCGGGGAAGCTCACGACCCTAATCACAATACCCTGTGGATACATATAAGTTAAACTAGCTGAAAACCCGCACTTCGCTACGGGGTAGATTAAAATTAAATACAATGGTCAGTGTATGTAATTAATGCCAAAAAAAAAATAAATATAGATATTTATAATAAATACGACGATCAATGTATACAATTGATGTAAATATATATATATATATATATATATATATATATATATATATATATATATATATATATATATATATATATATATACAGTCGAACCTCCATATATCGAACTTCTCTATATCGAAATTTTCTATATATCGAACTCTTAGCAAATCTCCATGTTCATTACATAGAAAAATTGTTTCTATATATCGAAAAAATCTCTATATATCGACATTTTTTTCAAGACAGATTGGGAGATTTTATCCCACTTTAGAATAAAATCTCCCAATTTTTGGCATTTGAAACAATACGTCGTGAACTTCAATTCGCGAAAAATGTCGAAAAATGTCGCGAAAAAGTTTTTAGTGGACTGAATAAATACGAACATTTCTTTGAACTTTCCGCATAACTAACTGTTCAGCAAGATATTCGTAGTTTTTTTATAAGAATGTAACTGTGATCATTGTAACCACTGTCTGCATTATTGTTTTTTTTAAGATATGTAGTAAGCAACAAATCTTTCATATTAATTCATTTTTTAGTTATTAACTTTCATTTAATGGGATTAGCATATAAATTAGAAATGGAGTTTCGTATACGAAAATTAGCTTTAATTTTTTTTAGGAGAATTATGATAAGACTAAGCTCAATTCTATATATCGAAATTTCTATATATCGAATTTTTTTCGCGCAATTTACTACTTCGATATATGGAGGTTCGACTGTATATATATATATATATATATATATATATATATATATATATATATATATATATATATAATCGTAAGGGATATTTTTTCAGACAAAATAATGTAGAAGAGAATATTCAAATTAAATCTAATAGGACATACTAAGGAATGTAGTACAGTTAATATAGTACAGTTTGAGGAACATATCTATTACTGTATTTTAATATTTTTTCTGGATAATGTCGAAACGTCTGCTGCATTAGCAAGAATTTTTTTTGTCTATTTCGTGGATATCACGTGACGATAAATTTATTTAAAGTACCAGAAAATTAAATCACGTGATCAACATTTAATAAATTAAATTCTAAAAATTAATATTTAAAAATTCACCAAAAATCAGAAAACGGAGGTAATGATTCAAAAAAGATTTCATTTTAAAGGGAAATTTATGGTCTTTCTAGTGACGTAAATTTCATAACCCTAAAATTATTAATTTAAATTCAAACTTAAAAAAAGTTACTAAAATAGCTTAAAAATTTAATTTTAAAAAATCTAAGAATTTTTCAAAAATCTTTCTTAGTGCACCCTTACAGTATAAGAAGAATTGCCTTGCAACATTTCAGCCCTTTAGGTCCAGCGATTTGGTCTGTACGTTGTATGTCAGTCAGTCAATCAGTCAGTGAGTCAGTCAGTTACGGAGCGATTATATATATATATATATATATATATATATATATATATAGATTAAATAACCATAATATGCTACAACCATAGAAATCTAACCTCTTGGCACGTTATATTCTTGAAAACAGATATATTTTAAAATATTTTTTAATACGTTTGTATTAAGGTTACCTTTATCATTGTCATATAAAATAAAGGTAGGATCCAACAGTAAGACTTTAGGCGATTAGGAAATATGCAGTAAAATTGTATATGACAGGGAATATAACACACGTAAAATTAAACTTATTCATTAAAAATATACTCGGTTCTTAAATATTTGATGCCAAAACACAAATTTTCAACCACATTTATTTTCATTAATCCCATGTGTTTCTCTAGATTAAAAACCCCTTTCACAAACAGTGGAATTTGGAACATTTTTCTGTATTTTAGAGTTTTAAATTAAAAGTTATGTTTCATTTTCTAGAAAAATAGTCTTTCCTTCAAGTATGCATTTTTAAAGGCAAATTCGTTAAATGATGAAAAGCGTTGTTTTTCATTCATCCAACAACATTACTTCTTAAGTTTCACGCCGTATGCTATAATTTTTATGCACTGTTTATGAAGCAGAAGAGACAATATAAACCTCACTAGATATATAATTATTAACTGAAGAATAAAACAAGATTGAGGTAAAATAGGCAATATTTCAAACACTTTATAAGATAAGTAAAATGCTTAGATGATGCACGATATTTTGTACCTTCCTGTTAAGTAATTAATAAATGATTAAAATGTTCATTATAATCTATTTAGGACAAGAGAAGTTTCACAAGCGTGCACTAACACAACGGCAATTGTCCTAATCAGTTTACAGTTATAACAGGTGTTTAAACGTCTTTTAAAATATCTAGCATTATTGTTGATCAAAGCTTATTTTTAATATATATAAAACAGTTCCGTAACTGACTGACTGACAGATAACGTACACACTGAACAGCTGGAACTAAAGGGGTGAAATTTTGCATGGCGATTCTTCCTATAGTGTAAGGGTGCACCAAGAAAGATTTTTTAAAACAAATTCTTAGATTTTTTAAAATTAAATTTGTAAGCTGTTTTTTAACATTCTTTAAATTTTTCATTTAAAATAAAAATTGGAGGATTATAAAATTTATATCACCAGAAAGATCATAAAAATTTCTTTAAAATGAAATCTTTTTCGAATCTCTCCCTCCATTTTCTGATTATTGGTGAATTTTTAAAGATTAATCTTTAGAATTTTATTTATTAAATGCTGATAACGTGGTTTCTCTGATTTTTGTGGTACTTTAAACTAATTTTTCGTCACGTGCATAAAAATGAAATAAATTGACAAAAAAAAAATATTTCTAATGCGGCAGACGATTGGACATTATCCAAAAGAATATTAAAATGCAGTAAAAGAAATGTTGCTCAAACTGTACTATATTAACAGTACTATATTCTTTAGTATGTTCTATTAGATTTAATTTGAATTTTTTCTTTTGTATTATCTTGTCTATAAAAATATACGTTACGAGTTTTTTATAAATATATACTTTTTGGCATTAATTGCATACATTGACTGTTGCATTTAATTTGAATGTACTCCGTAGCGAAGCACGGGTATTCAGCTAATACTTAAATAAAAGCAATCGGAAAAATATAAACTGAGTGGAACAATACGAAAATAGATCAACTGCAGCTGATTTTGAATTAAAATGATTTAAACGCAAATTCTGGTAAATTCTATACTTTTTCTGAAAGCATTTATTTCCTTTTGCGAGAGAAATTAAAACATAAGTACTGTAAAACAGGAGTCCAGTGTTTTTATCATAGAATTATTGTTAATGAAAATTCATAAACAACGGCTATAAATAATCATCCATGTGTAACGACTCAAAAGACAAGGTATTTTATTTTCACACGCATATAGACAGTTCTAACAATCAGAACTGCATCGGAACGTTATTCTTATCAAGAAACTAAAACAAATACAACCATCTTACCTCATTCCAAATTTAATTCTAAATACATTACAATTTCATTAAGTGTTGCTGACATCTAGTAGCGAATTAATAAAACTATAAGCACTTCCAAACAGATACTATTAAAACAATTAGCGAGAATAAACGGTAAAATTCAAGTAAAAGACACATTATTTCAGATATCTTGTGTTGCAGGCGTTTTGTCTAAAACAAACGATAATATACCAACTTTTAGAGCGTTACATAAACGCTTAAACGGACTGATGAAGTTTTTTTGTATATTGTATGAACAAGACATTTCGCTAATGTACACAAATAACATGAACGTTGTCCTAGCCTGTTCGTAATATTAACACGTGTTTTAACATATTTTTATCATATCAACAGATTACTACTCAGAAACATTTTTTATGGAAGCAGTTCACATTAGAAGTATTAAAAAAATAGATAATTTTAATAAATTATAAGAAAAACGATAAACTGCAGGTAATTTTTAATACAGTGACATAATAAGGTTGTCAGGCATAGTAAAAGGACATACACATGACAATAAAATTACATTAACGCCTGGTAAATTTAATATTCAAGTACATCTTCCTGGAAGCCAAAACTCTATTTTGGTCCTAAGAGCTTTCTAGATTTATTTTAACTAAAGGATAAAAGGATAAACGTAAGTATGTCAAGAAGTGGAATCGCTAATGTAACGTTAAATTAATCGACTTTGACAGGGGAAAAAGCTTGAATCTTCTAGTTTCTCTCATAAGAAAAACCTGAACATTATTGTTAAAAACTCGACATGGCGTTTAGTAGTGTAGTGGTCAACACACCATGCCAGAAAATATAACATGTTGGGTACAATTTCCGTTAGGAAAGTTGTATTATAGAACAGATTATATAGATTTCCATCAAAATGGGTGAAATAGCTTATATTGAAAGGAAACTGTATACAGAAAGTTTGAAAAGCATGTAGTTTCAGAAGTCAAGTTAAACTCGGACATATCTTAACAATTAAGCGCTGTATGTTTATAACATAATAGATTAGATATATATGTCATGTTTAGGTGCTCATTATAGAACACTTTAACATGGTATTGCCGATAAACTTCCTTTAAAGCGATGATGAAAGTGCCTATTATGCAAAACGAGAATAGCCAGAAGAGTTTATATCTGTCTACTCTATTTCACAATGAAGCTGAACTTCGGATCGTTAAGCAAAGGTCTTTCTAGCTGGGTAGATTTTCTGTGAAGTCTACATCAAGATGCCCAGAAAGGAAATAAGCGTATTCCGTCCATTTATTGAAATTGTGACATTTTATAATCCCTTGTACAGTACTTTAGGAGGGTTTAGATTTATTTTGAAAAATAATTATTATCATGGTAGAAAGTATATTGATTATAAATGTATAAGGATTTATTGTTGCACATACTATTGCATTCTCGTATTTTCATGATATAAAATTATTTCGTAATACCAAGACGTTAATGATAACGATGTAACGTAAGACCTAAATGTTAACAAACATTTAATAAACAGTTTAATTATAAAATACATATTCTGTTATTTTCTGACACCGTCACTGAGGATTGTTTTCAATATTTTGAGAATAATCGTAAAAAATCGCCCCCACCCCATACATTCCGTACGTGAAAAAAAAAAGAAACATTGTCACACTAATCCAGAATGGTATAATAAAACGGACCCAAAGGATTCACTGCAGTTGCGGCAACTGCTAATTTATGAGTTCATAAAATTCCCCATCAGAAACGAATTAAATTCAGTGTATTTCGAGCTTCGGGTTTCCTGTCACAATTATATACGATTGTGGAGCATTTGTTCACTGTTCAGTGCTTTGAAATACATACTTGAGACTACAATATATCTTTAGAAGTTCAATGGCAGATAATATTTAAAAAAATATATGATTAATCAACTAACTAACCAATGGCGCAACACTCCATTGTGGACCAAGACCTGTGGTGACTATGTCCACTTTCTTGACCGTGGGCTTGGGGTGCCATATAGCAAGTCTCGCGTAGGTGGTCAGCCTGCCGCGGGACCCCCAGAGTTAGTTCCCAAGCATGCTTGGTCCTCATTTTGTCGACCCGCTCAATGGATGAAAGGCTGGGTCGACATTGCCCAGTCGCAGGGTCGAACCCTGTGGTGTGGCAGCTTAAAGATTTTAACAACTACGCCACCGGGCGTCAAAAATATGATTGCAGTTTCGTTAGTAAAAATAAAAAAATGGTGTAGCTATGATGCTAGTATTTCATAAGAAGTTGATTAACGGTATTATTAAAGCCACATGAAGTATCTGGAAACAGTAACGACAAAATACTGTTTTTAAACGAGAGCAACTGATAAAACAAGATGTGGGTTGTATGTATTATTAAAGCTACATGAAGTATTTGGAAAATGTATTTGCAAAAATATTGATTTTTAAGCTAGAACACCTGAAAATATACAGTACGTTGGCCTTACTCGATATATCGGCAAACTACTGATGACAATGCTGTTCCAAAAACGACAAAAAACAAACAATAAAACGGATAACGAAAAGTCTTTTGAGAAGATAAGCTAATCATGTATAGCAATATTTTTTTCTTAGTACGCAGTAATTGCTTTCTAGAATAATTTCATTTCACTTTTTTTTGGTACACCCAAACCCCATGATTAATATTTTACGAGTAAAACTTCAAGCTGTTTACAAAGTAATCTTTTTTTATGCACATCACTATTTCGTGGGTAATTTTCCTGTATGTGAGAAGCTGTGAATATGAGATTTTATTGTATTAGACCTTTATGGGTAAATATGACTAAAATTAAATATCCAAACAGAGCTAGATAAATATAAGAAGAATGTAGACAAAAAATAAACAGAAATCAAGCAATCAGTGCTCTATGCACCATAAGGCAAGATTCTGTAGTAGTGACGGAACTAAACCAGAAATCGAGGTAACCGACTGGTCTCGTAATCAAGGAGCCTAACCAAATCAGTTACCTCAAGGGGAACTAACTGTTTCTCACTGATTTAGGGTATGTGAGTATCTTTGTATTTCTGTCTTTCTGTACATCTGTCTTTTCATTTGTGTTCTTTATGTTTGTATGTGTACATGCATATATGGTGCGCTGAGCCCTAAGTTGTCCGTGTTTATTCATTTGTTTTGACTATCTGTTTCAATGGGAATATCGGAGCCTTGGGATGTCTTTTGGTTAGACCTTCATCCTATTCAGCTAGTTCCCCTTGAAGTAACTGATTTGATTAGGCTCCCTGATGACGAGACCAGTCGGTTACCTCGATTTCTGGTTCAGTTCTGGCACTACTACAGAATATTGCCTCTGTTGCTTGGAGCCTCTGGTGCGCGAGTGCTTGATTTCTGTTTGTTTTTCGTCTGCATTCTTCCTATATTTATCTAGTTCTGTTGGAAAATTTAATTTTAGTTATATTTGTCCGTTTTCAATATGAGGATTTGTTACATCTGCACAATCTTTTATTGAAAAGTTAAAAAATTTCAACTCTAGGGTAGATTTTCTATTAATTTGTTCGGCAGTCTGTGCCCGCTATATAAGTTTTAGTTTGTGTTGAATTGTTTACATTATTATATCTATATGGGTAAACTTACAAAAGAACATTTTGCAAAAGATAATTTAACGTTTAACATATAAAAAAACGAAAATAAACATATAATCTATATGTGACGTACACATTCAAAAAACACAGTCCTTTGATTTTCCCGAGGAATTAAGCACATTCTTTATTAAAAGTGTTTCATTTCATTGTTCTTAAAATATAACTACACAAATCCTATTTCGTCCTGAAATTAAAGCTTTTCTTTAAATCACAAGAAAGCAAAAGTCTTTAACTCCATTCTCTGACTCATACTTTTATTTCATTTACAGAAGGAGGGCTTCTATATCATACGCCTCTTCTAAAATGAGAGGTTAAGAAATATAACATATTGTCTCTTTACCTGCTCTTTCTTCATCTGGCGATTTTTTTTTGCAATTATCTACCTACATTCAGACGTGGGCGCATTTGAATTTTTCCCTACTATTCTTGCGTCGCCATTGATTCGTTTTCGCCTTGCTCTGTAATAGATAGAATAAAGATATAGTTCTTCATTATGCACACTTAGAGAGTAATAAGACAGGAAACAATTAACGTAATGATAACGGAAAAATGCTACATTAAAAACTCGATAAATGAGCGTGTGTTAATATTGCCATCCCCCGTTATAAATTTCTCTAAGGCATTGGTTCTAATTTTTTCTGCAAATTACTTTTGTCAAAAATTTCGACACCACCCCGAGGCAGTGTTACCAATATTTTCCTCTTTCCCGAACACATAAACTGACGAAAAACAAATTATTTTCTTTTAATCATAAACATATGTTTATACTGCCATAAATAAATGATAATAAATAAAATTGGACAATAGGCTAAAGAATTTGTCAAAAATATTTTCTCTTCAGCTTCCATTCTTCGAAAACATACATATGCCCGGGGTCTTTTACAACGCTGACACGCAATTCTGGGACATATTTCATTTTTCCAAGCCATCCCATGCGGCCATTTTTTTTGTCATTCTTTAAAATATCATCCGTCAAGAGCCTGACAGTTTTATGGATATTTGAACAAAAAATTATATCCGAGGTAAAACACTTTTCAAACTTTCGCAGCTGCAAACTTTTTGTGGATTCATTTTTAACGTGCCTTGTGTTTTTTTTTTCGTTTTTTTTCGTTTTTTCTGTTTATTCCACTTTGGATTCTTTTTTCGGCTTGAGTCGTATATTTCGAAAAATATGTTTAGAATTATTGTTTAGGAAAGTGCGTGTGGAGTAACGATACAGGATGAAATATTATTTTTAATTTATTTTATTCCAGTTTATTTCTAGTAAAATGAACCGCAAGTCCAAAATTCATTAAACTTAATACACGTTTTATATATATATATATATATATATATATATATATATATATATATATATATATATATATATATATATATATATATATATATATATATATATACATATATATACACATATATATACACACACACACACACACATATATATATATATATATATATATATATATATATATATATATATATATATATATATATATTCATTTGCTAAGTTCTAGATTAACTGGGACATATGATCCCATTCGAAATTCGTAAGAAACAAACACTTTCTCGTCAACTATTGCATCCGCAAGCATTATATATAAGTAAGAAACATATGGGATAGCCTAAAGAGCTCCCTGTGCAGTGATCAAGACAAGTGATCATGCTTTAAGTGAGTTTTGCCGAGGTATGATAGATGGTGCTTGTGAGATGGTTCATGACATATTGGAGGTATAAACGAAGCTTGTAATTTTACGATCAGCCGTTTCAAGGCCGTATTTTGAATTGAAAATATCCGATAAAACATCGAACCTATGACAACAGTGTGGCTGTCAACAAGACTCTGAATGATCATAAGTAGCGTCATCTGTCTAAAATCATTTCAAGATAAAGTAGTGTACTATTTCCACAAATTTCGTCGGATATCAATGCTTGGACCTCTACTAAGATCAGAGTGAATACTTTACAAACGAAAGTATTCACTTTCTCTTGTGAAGTATTCTTTTCATATGTGATTTTTTTTTCAAAATGAATACTTTGCACGATATGGTCTAACTTAATATATAAACCCGACAATTGCTTTCATTTGCTTCCAATGCTTCCCTGGCGACACAGAGATCTACTCCTCTTATGAGCTCAGCAAAACCGCCATTAAAAACAGGATTACTGAACAGGAGTAGCCTCGTCTGTCTAGTCTCCTTTCCTACTCATTAGGACAGAGGTAAAGGACCGCTTATCATGAACACGCCAAGTACCGATGAATACAGCTTGTAAACATGGAATTTTTTAGGCTGGTAGTCTCATGATGATATTGGATGTGTTGAACTAGTGCGACTAAGGATCTTCTTTAGGCCTACAACCATACGTCTACTCCATACGACCGGTGAACACTATGTTAAGAACCTGTCAGATGTATTACAGACATTAATATCATGTGTTACAGACATTAATATTCATTCTCCTATTCTGAGTATTATCCAAGTATCTGTATGCTGTGCTTGATGGAGAAAATGAAAGAGAATACAAGCTAAATTATTGTTTTTCGAATTTTACAGACCTAACAAAATGCTATAACTTTGACAAGCCAGTTTCGACAAAACTACAGAAATAAAGTGCATAGAGCCAGTTTCAGTCTATCTTAAAAGTTAAAGGTACTGTTAATTTGTGCAAAATTTACATAAAATATTAAATACCGAATGCAGTAAAAGCTTTAAATACATGAAGGAAAAATAAAGGTATGGTAATTCATCTTTTTCAAAGCTGCAAAAAATAGGAACCAGTAGATTGCGAAAGAGTAGCATAAAAAACACGTAAAGGAAATGTAATAAAAACAATAAAGCATTGAAAAATAAATGAATAGAAAATGTACCAAATAAAAATAAACAAGAGGGGCCCCTGGGTTGCCCAAATTAATCGTCAGGTCTATATTGTCCGTCCGGCTCCCCGACCTATACTATTCATATACCGAACATGGGAAATCAATCCTCAGCTGAGTTTGCAGGTTTTACAACGCAGCGCTGGTCTTCCCTTTGACACTTTTCATATGGACTAACCGTCCCGGTCGACATAATATTTCGATATAAACATAAACAATTTTAATTCAATATTTCTCATGGTTAAACATTCAGTGAAAAGAGATTTAGATGTACGATTATGAAAAAACAAATGATATCTGATTTTGTTTCAGCTACACCACGTTAGGGGTCACATTTAAGCGCCTAACTTAGACCATTATTTCTCTGAATTGTCCATTTTTTTTTTGTTTTAAAGCATCATTTTCTTATTTCCTTTCATTCAAGTATATATTCATTTAATTCAATTATTATATATTCAAGTATAGGTGTGCAGTGTAACAGGACAAATTGTGGTGCACCCTACTTCATGCTAAACATGCTACATCATTGCCGCTATCAATGCGTTTTGCTACAGTTACATGTTTTAGACTTTTGACCAGCCATTCGGGTGCCATTCTTGTGCCCTTCGGGTCAACCTAAGACTGCATTACGTCTTGAATTCGTGCACTTTTGAATTTGAAGTCTCCTGTTTTGAAGTATTGCGGAGACCGTGGTCTAATGGCGGCCAAATGACGGGCAAGTGTAAAATAAAAATAACTTTAATTCAAGTATTGATATATTTTTTAATAATTTTAACTTAATCAAAACTCTATTAGCCATTTTTCTTTCATAGATTCAGTTAAATATATTTTAACTAAAAGTGTTCCGCTAATACTGAAATACAGGGTGTCCGGGCTAAAGTTATCCAAAAGTCATGATTTATTTTTACAGAACTACCCATTAGAATTAAAAAATAATTATTTAAATAGAAATAAGATCTCACCAAGTTTTAATATCAATGATATATTTTGAACGTAGTATCATAGATTTCGATGTGTTCACCTTTTGTAGCACGACAAACGTCTAAATGGTAATACAGTTCTCTACAAGAGTCTCGTAGCATATCAGTAGTTATTACACGAATTGCTTGAAAGATACGCTTCTTCAACTCATCCACAGCTTCAATTTTTTGTTTATACGCAACATATTTAATGAATCCCCAAGCAAAAAATCTAAAAACTCATGATATGTTACGAAACACTTGGAGAGAACTGGATTACAATTTGAACATTAGTCGTGCTACAAAAGGTGACACACATAGAAATATATGATATTATGATCTAAATCTATGATTGATATTAAAACTTGGTGAGATGCTCTTTCTATTTAAATATATTTTTTTAAATTCTGATGGGTATTTCCATTAAAAATAAGTAATGACTTTTGGATACCTTTAGCCCGTACACCCTATATTTCATTTTGGATACCTTTAGCCCGTATATTAAATTTCAAGGAGGCAATATTTATTTGTCGTTTTCATTAATAATAATTTTTCATAAACTTTTGCCATATCTGACAATTATATGTAGTGTCATTCTGCAGAAAAAATTATAAAACCAGAAATTACCTGTTACTCCAAAACAGAAAATAAAGTATTAATGACTTTCAGTATATCGACTTCGGAATGACTCGATATAGCAAACAATTTAAAATAACTGTGAATGATAAGAAATATTTCTTAGAGTCTCGGTTCCAAAGGGAAACATAAACCATATAATGCGTTTATAATGGGCTTTTAATGGTTTTTCGCCTGGTTAGACCCTAAGCTGATGACCGTAATCGGCTGAGGACTTTAGTAAACGATATAACGAGCAGACATTTTTCACCGGTCAAATTCAATTAGTAAGTTCATAAATCCAAAAGCATTGTAAACTTTATAGCTTAGATATAGAAAAAAAAGCGAATGATTTTATCGATAACTGCTCTGTTCAACGAGAAAAAAATAAGTACCATATCATAAGATATATATTTTTATTGGTGGCAGGGAAGATGTGTATCTCTAAACTGTTAAGGAACTTTCATATGATACAATGGGGAAAAGGAACTGAATCCTTCTGATAACTTCCCCGTTTCGAATAAATCACTCGTTACATAAAAACTAAATTATCTGTCGTATATAATTTGGAATTTTTGCTAGGAAGCAATCGATATCTATTACGGATTTTAACGCATCGCAGAATTAGTGATAATTAATCTCTTTTTCAAACAGACAAGGATGTGATAAGTAATGTGAAGTAAATGATAAATAATACAAATGATTAGTAAAAAATAATTAAAAGGCATTTACAAAAAAATTGTATTTTTATGGTAATATTGAATTAATATTAATAGGGGAATAGGAAAAATAGCTAACAAAAATAAGGAAAAGTGAAAAAATAATTGAAGGATTTGAATAGTGTTCCAACTCCATCTTATAAAAAAAGGGAGTTAGCCTCACTTTCATGTTCATACAAGTCATTTCTACCTTATTTTTAAATTTGTACACCTCCAGATTCTTCTGCCAACAGAGGACATAACAAATCAGACTTCAGCAGTAAATTCTCAGTTTTCATTAGAATTTAAGGTTCTGTATCTCAAAATGAACATGAATGGAGTTGGACCTTTATTCAAATAAGGCCTTCAATTAAAAATACAAGTTATAATAAAAAACAATTTCAGAGTTTAAATACGTACCACAGGGTTATTTATTTATTTTATTTCTAATGCAGAAAACCTGTCTACAAAGTCTACAGGTTTACAGAAAAAAAAGAAAAATGCAAACTCCAAAGGAAATCGAAATGGGAAATACATAAACAAGAAAAGCAACTAAGATATAATCCTCATACGATCACGATCCTCCCAATAAAACCTGTAGATAAAGGTCCATTTAAGGTGGAACAGGTCATGATCTGCTTACCTTACATGTGGTCGGAATTGTAAAGATGACATATAGGGCTATAAAAAAATCCCATTCTGGTTAAATACTCAGTTAGACAGTCGTGTTCAGTTGCAGTCCTATAAACAACAGCAATTTCATGTGGAAAATCGGTAAGACGATTCAAGGTCTTGCTCCAGACTGTATTTTGAATGAGGTTTTGGAGGTCAAAAATTAAACAAAAATACCTTTAGTTATTCCTTTATAATCTTACATGCAGTATTATAAGGTATTTTATTGGGAGCACAAAGGGATATTGATATTCCCTTTTTTGCTAATAAATCTACTGTTTCATTTCCTGGTATGCCGCAATAGGTTGACAGGGTTATTTTTAATATAGTTCATTGTCTTCAAATTCTGTTAAACTTCGACCAAGCTATACTATATTACTTATCTCACTAGAAAATTTGACAAACTTGTGAAATGAAGATTCCCAGTGTAATGCACGAAATAATAATCGTGATTAGAGAATACATTATAAATAACAGTACTTAGTAGTGAATAATTCCCTAGACCAGAATTTCCCAAACTTTTTGTACGCGGAACTCTCAGATCATTTTTCAATGTATTCAGAACCCTCTACATTTTTTGATAAATAGTCCCCAAGTCCACAAAATTTAATGTGATATTGAATGAAACAAATATTGATTTAATACATAGCTTTTATTGAATTAAACAAAAAATCATTAAAATATTCTTAATAAAAAGAATACTGATTTTAAAAACAAAAATCTGAGAGTAAAAAGGCTATCAGATTGTCTCGAGGAACCCCTATTTTTTTGGGGGGGGTGAGGGGGGTCTGCGTAATACTATTTGGAAAACTCTTCCCTAGATCTTAGGATATTTTGAAGGGACAGAGACCCAAGTGAAGCATAAAAACTGCCAAATTTACGTATATATGCATAAACCCATCGTCGATTTATCTATATGATAGAATTTTGTGTATCGAATATTTCATTTTTTATTTAAAAAAAGAATAATTTTTCAGTGGTTTTTCACATTTTATAGTAATATCGGATGAGACGTATGAAGGATTTATATGAACTTAATCTTTGAAGAAATGGTGATGTATTATAGACTTTATGGATTAAAAATCACTTATATTAGAAAAAGTACAATTTTTTTTTGCATTTGAGATACTCACGTGATCATTGACTAAAAATTATGATGTAATGATAATCATAAAATGAGTTTGTTCATTGACCAACAAATATTTTGGGGTTATTATTACTTAGTTTTCGAAAGAGCAGAGAATTTGACAATGTAGAAAGCTGTGAAATAGACGTATAATGTATGTTACTCGTAAAATAAGACATCTTCATGGCGATCAAGTTGTTAGTACACTACGGTCGTTATCTTGAGACGTAAGTATTGATTTCCGGCATGACCCCAGATAAGGATATTAGTGGAACCCCAAATGTCTATATCCGAATTCTAGCCGGTGATACCACAATTTAGACTGAACACAGCTAGTAGAGACATCTGGATGTCTCGTAAATTTCTCCCACCCTTTTAAACATTCCAAAGGAATTTTCAGCTTACAAATTTCGATGTGTCCATTCCGCGTAATGAATTATATAGCCCTATATAACCCGTAGAAAGGGACTGAAATTTGTTTATGCATAATAGTATCGATCTTTTTATAATGAAATTTCCATTAACCCTTTGAGAGGCGCCGTTCACACAGCGCAAACGCCGAAATCTAGTCTTTTTTCACTACAATTCAACGTATTCCAGTTAAATGAGCAAAAAATGGTTAGTTCTGCCATCTGTTATCAGTTTAAGGAAGTAAAATAATTTTGCAACCTTTAATTGAAAAAATTTTTCCAGATTCTTTAGGTTAAAAAAATTCGGAAAAAAATCTGCCCAGTGCAAGCGGTGAAGGGTTTTGCCCCTGAAAGGGTTAAAGTATTAGGCCTATGTTCGATTTTGAACAAAGCTTGGGTACAAAATAACCTCTCTCTCTCTCTCTATCTGTATATATATATATATATATATATATATATATATATATATATATATATATATATATATATATATATATATATATATATATATATATATATATATATATATATATATATATATATATATATATATATATATATATATATATATATATATATATATATAATATGCGTAATCGAAAGAGGTAAAATCGTCAGAGATTCAAAATTGTCTATCTAGGATCGGTCTGCATTAGTTAGGGGTGTTTCAATCAGACCTCATATCTCCCACATGCCTTTTAAACTAAAAAGAATCAGTTTTTCTTTCAAAAATCTATTGACTTCATAAGACAATTTTACATTCCTGTTTTTTTCCGCATGAGGAATTTAATATCCCAGAACATCTTCCCTTGGCGAGCCATAAAACCGTCACATTCCTGACAAATGATGTGTCTTTCGAGAACCAGAAAAGCCCCCGCTGACCTTTCAGTATTGAATGATATGAATAATGAATAGTTTGTAAAATGTTTGTTTTACTCGACACATTTTGAAGCTTTTTTACATTGATTTAAAGCTCCATAAGCTTGGGTTTTATAGGATATATTTTCAATAAAAAATGTGCATTTAAAAAAGAATTACATATCCACTACAGTTTTCAATATAGGATTTTCTTCATAATACGCCACAGAGAAATTCCACAGAGAAATTATTCTGTCGGCAGATTCAGTCTAAAATAAACAATAAACTAGTCCGTTATATAAAAAAGTCCGTTATATTTGATCGTTCATAGTTTTACGAAAATTTTATGTTTACCCACAGGTGATTTTTATAGCATATAGTAAGTATGTATATACATATATATTTATGTATATGCTTGGTGATCACAATCACAAAATCACATAAAAATACAATTTACAGCAAAAGTTGCAGAAAAATGAAAAATTCAATCATTCCAAAGCATAGTCAGTGATGCATAGTCACGATATGAGTTTTAGAAAACTGCACAGAAAAGCATGGATTTCCTTTATTAATAACGAATATTTTCATTCTCCCTCTCTCTCTCTCTGTACACACACACACACACACACACACACACACACATATATATATATATATATATATATATAAAACCAAAAAACCCTTTCTAAATTTCAAATTTCATTAATTACGCATTTTGATTCCCAGGACAAAGGAATTGACTTTCAGACATCTTTTATATAACACCTGTAAACTCCTATAAAACCCCTGTTGTTTGCAAATTCTGTCAAGAGCCCAGATATCAGGGTTTTAGCCAATTGCTGCAAGAGTTCAGGGGTCACATGACTATACCTCTACTATGTTATGAATAGGAGTGCCTCAAGTGTCATGTGCTTTTTTGGGAATAGTCATTACCCCACTATGATGTAGCAGTTGAGAGAAATAAAGTTGTGGCGAGAGTTGCGGTTGTTTTTGTGTGTCCGGGGCTTGAGAGGCCTGTTAGCGTGTTTTGCAAAGATCTTCGGGATGCCAAAAGTGACAGAAAACTTCGCCGGCCAACGACACTGTTATGCGGGGGAACTGAATTTGGTTGACTATGATGTCCAACTTCAACTATTGTGACGCACAGCCGGGCGGCAATATCAAATGCATCGCCCACGCCCTCACAGCCGTGATGTTACACATATATATATATATATATACAGCTCGAAGACTAGTAATATTTCCCTAAATATTTTTTTCATTTCCGGGCTAAAATCTTTTTGTCATATATTTTGTGCTGTCTGATTGACTCTATCCAGTGACTTATAATAATCACATTTGTATTGAGTTTATTTCAATAGATAAACTGCGTTTGACTTCGTTTATATCTAAATAAATATTGCACATTTCAACTTGATTATTTCTTGTTTTCATACGTCTCATTTGATTCTTTCCTAAATTAGCTTCCATTCGAAGTAGTTCCCAAATTTTTATTTACTTAAATATTTATTTATTTTTGCTTTCTTAAAGTCTTATGTCGTATTGGCTTTTGTTTATTCTGCCGCTGCGAATTATGATCCAAAACTCGCCTAAAGGGAAATGAATTTGAATGTCATGCGCTGAACTGCGGTAGGATGCCTGGCATATTAGAGATTCTTGGCGTTAAGGGAATTCCGGAAGCGGATACTAGAAATTCAGGGAATTCATACCGTCCATATAACATAAAATAACGAGGCCTTGGGAAAATTTCATAATTATGTTATCTTGAATTTCGTAAATCTCATGGAAGAAATGTACTGATGTGTATGTAAGATTTGGCATTCCTCAGGAACTTTAAGTAAAATGAATTAAACGCCTTGTAATTTTTGAAAACTTAAGGTGCGGAAATATTTTTTTTCATAATTTACTATTTTTGAAGGTATCTGAAACTGTATGCGACTATAATATTTATAAAGTAGAAAAAAATTGTCTTGTTTCGGTGTCCCAGTGGGAATTAAAATTAAAAATCTATAAATTTACAACTTTAAATTTTTTCCTTTTGAATGCAATTTATTAAACTCGTCTTTCTGATGCCAGTAGAAGTTTCTCTTGAGGCAGGATCTAAACGTCATGAATCAGGAATTCTTGCAGATTTTTTATCGCCGTCTAAAGCTATGGAGAAACAATGAAATTTTTCTAATTCACATTACAAATTGATATTTGAGTTCTGTTCTTTTTATATTATAATTTTTTTTCTATTTTCATCTAACAACGATTACCAAAATCCCATGCTTGTGTTTTTCCTCTAATGACACATTATGCATATATTAAGGTTTTTTAAGTGTTTTCATTTATTCATATATTTATGTGATGTAGAGAGAAAGCTGTGGCAACGGCGAGTGACGAATCAGAAGCGTTCCCGCTTGACGGAGATCTTCGGCGTTCTACGCGGAACACATGACGACGGAGAGAGGAAAAGCCACCACGAGAGAAAGAGGTTATGATGTAACGTGATAGCAGACGGCTACCAAAAAGACGCAAAAAATCATGTTCCTTCTATGTTAATTGTGTCGTTTTTCTGTCATGTGACCTGTCAAGAATAAAATTGGTGTTAGGGTGAACCGATGTGTTCAATTTAGAACGACGGATACCAATTTACATGTGGACTCGGCCGCTGCATTTTTCTCAAAGTGCGTTCTGGGCCTCCATTCCCAATCCCCTAGCAAACCATCCTACGACGTTCCTACCGGACTGGATAACTTTTACTCCTATATGACGAACGGTAAGTTTAATTTAATTTGTCAAATGAAGATATTTTTACGATCGTCTATTTGTTGTTACTGAGGATGAACAATTGAAATTAAATCTCCCAGAACTAACATTCCAGAACAAAAACAATTTTTCTATGGTACGATGTATTATTGAGATGCGTATATACTCTACTGGTATAGTTTTCCTACACGTTTTTGACTTTAATTGCACTTCATTGGTGTAATATTTAAGAACAGAAATTATCTTTTTCTGATGAATGTGTGCATTTTCAATTCCGATACAAGAAGTGTTTTGGTTTTGTTTTTGAAGATATATTAGCATATTTATATTTTGTACTGTTTACTTTCAATATGAGTACTTTAAATGATATTCAGCATATTTCAAAAGCCCTTAAAACAGGGTCAACAAAGACAATCAGATTATTACACCAGTTTATTTTTGAAAATGATGCTGGGAGAGACAATCGTAAAGTACTTCGTATTTTTTCTGGTTTCCCTAAAACTTTTCATGTCAATGACGAACGGGATAAAAGACTTAAAACATTTTCCAGCACTAATTTAATTTGTATTGCGAATTTGCTACATTTCGATTGTTCTACAGTCCCAGTTTAATCTGTGAAACTATATTCAATGCTCTAACTAACTTTGCATTATTTTCCCATCCTGTGCTCTCGGATACGAGCGAAACTGAAATGATTTACCCACCGACGCCAACAGAAGCTCTACAGTTTTGTCGACTAGCCAGGTGCCAGTTCAAAGTTCATTTTCAACCGCAGCTTCACATTCTAACATAAACTTTCGGGCAGAGACAGATAAATCATTTTTTGGTGTGATGTTGATTCGCAGTGTTTTCCAGCTTCTAACAGTGGAATACATTTATTGTTACGTGACCTTGCAGAGTGCATTAAAAATTTTAACGGTTCGTCCGATTCTTACAGCATTGAAATTTTCATACATGATATAGAAGAACTTTTTGATCTTAATGGCATCACAAATGATGTCCACAAAATTGTCTTTGCGAAAAAAATTTTAGTTGGTTCCGCAAAAACATTTATTAATTCTCTTCATGGCATAACCACTTGGGATTTGCTAAAAGAAAACTTACTAGAAGAATTTTCCTCCAAATGAAATAGTGCCGATCTTCATACGATGTTGCTGAAAAGGCGGTTAAAACCTAATGAATCCTTACACGACTACTTCATAGTTATGCGAGAAATCGGTTCAAGAGGTCAAATTGACATTTCTTCAATTTTTGATTATGTTATCAAAGGTATTCCCGATTCTACATCTAATAAAATTTTGATATATGGTGCAAAATCTGTTCCAGAATTCAAAGAAAAATTAACAGTTTATCAGAAATTTCTTTCAATGTCCAAATTAAGTAAACCTCCTAATGATATTAAATTCACGTATGATAATCGTCAACGAAATTACACCTTCTACAGAAAACTCCCTAATAATTCTCCAAAACCCCCATTTTGTTATAATTGCGGTTCCAAGGGCCACAAAAGTTCCAGTTGCCAGCATACGACTCCAAAATGTTTTTCGTGTAATTCTTTTGGACATTTATCATCAACTTGCTCGCAACGCGTTGGACAGACAATCTCAGAAAATTCTTCGGAAACTACTCCATCTAATTACGCCTTACATGTTCCTATACAAACCAATTATATGTCTTATCCAATAAAGATAAACAATGTTGATCGTCATGAGCTTCACGATTCAGGTAGCGAAGCTACAATCATCACTGACCAAACTCACCAACTCAAAAAATTGCAGAGTCAGTTGAAAGATTTTCAGCAAGAAGATTTATCAATGTCTGAAAAGCAGAAAAGAGACTTAAATGAGGAGTTAGAATCTATGAGGAATAAACTTTTTAATTCTATAGATTCAACAGCTACACAACAAGCCTTGCGATCTAAAATGGAGGAAGAACTCAATATTTTAAAGAGAAACTTGGATGATGAAACTGCTGCACACCAAAACCAGATTCGTGATTTAAAGCGGAAACATACAATTGCCGCTGAAAAATTAAATGAACAGTTAGATTCAGTGCAAAAAGCTAAAATTGCTTTAGAGAAGACTAAGCACAATCTTGAACGATAACGTAAAAGTTTACAAGAGCAATTATTTGAAGAAGTAAAAGCAAGGAAGAACATTGAGAAAAAGTTAGCTATTGCCAGTGTCCAGGTTGCAGAATATAAAAAGAAAGCTGAAGAGGAAGCAGATGCTTTTGCTCTGTTAGAAGAAGATGCTGCTGCCAGATATTGGTATACTGCACCACAAATTAGATTATATGTAAATAGTTCACGAAAAACTGGATAAATCGAAGAAAATATTACAATCAAAGTTTGAAGATCTTAACATCGAATTAGACAACCAAATTGAAGAACTTGATGACGAATTACAGTTAACTGATGATTCCGAATTACGTTTAGAAGTGAATATGCTAGAGCTAAAGACTCAATTAGAAAAAGACTTGCCAGCTCGAGATGAACAAAATGAAGAAATATGACTAGCTTTGATAAAGCAGGTTTCTGACCTAGAAGACGAGTTTTTCAACGTGACATCCCAAGCCACAAATCACCCTCGCAACGATGCCAACAACATTTTGAAATTACAAGAGTTAAGCAAGAAGCAGTATAATAAACGTCGAAAACAAGCAACTACCTATCACGTAGCAATTCAACGTAACCAATTTGGCTCTGGGCTCAAATTGCGCCCCAAATTCTTTGGTCCTTATGAGATCATAAAGGTTCGACCACATGACCGATATGACGTCCGAAAAGTTGGTCTGCACGATTGTCCCAACTTGACATCTACAGACGCTGATCAACTCAAAAGTTGGCCAAACACCGAGTGACTATACCTCCAGTTCATTTACGATCACGACTTGGACTTGAACAATGGACATTCTATCATGATCCTGATCTATTTTTAAAGACTTTCTTTTTTTTGTTTTGTATAATGTTTTAGTGACGGCAAAGACTATGGTACCTATGACGAACAATTGCTATACAACGACGATAATGTAGCTTTAAGACGACCATGCCATGTTTTAGTTTTGTTTTCTCTCCTTTCTTGTTTTTTTTTAGGATTGGTTCCTTTGGTTTTCTTGGGCGACAGGAGGACCTGTCGTGCCAGGATGCCCGAGTGTGATATAGAGAGAAAGCTGTGGCAACGGCGAATGACGAATCAGAAGCGTTCCCGCCTGACGGAGATCTTCGGCGTTCTACTCGGAACACATGCCGAGGGAGAATGAAAAGCCGCCACGAGAGAAAGAGGATATGATGAAACATGGTAGCAGGCGGCAACCAAAAATACGTAAAAAATCATGTTCCTTCTATGTCAATTGTATCGTTTTTCTGTCCTGTGACCTGTGAAGAATAAAATTGGTGTTAGTATGAACCGTGTAAGGTATACATAAGATTCGATTCACAAGAATCGAACTTTTGAGTGAACGAATTCAATAAACATTGTTTCATGTATAAACTGTGTTTGTATCAAATTCATTTAGAGTGCCACTTCAAATTATATACACCCACGTGTGGGTAGAAGTGATATATACTCTACAGTGGCGCCCGAAAGTTTATGTATAACCTGGTTGTTCTCGTTACATTTATAACGAACAACATATTTGAAGTTTGAACTTTATACTGTGTTATACTCTGATATTGATAAATTTAAATTGTGAAAATATATTGTTATTATACTTATCTACTGTTGAAAATGTATTTAAAACAAAGCCCTGCTGATAATTTATCTGGAATAATTATGGTTCAACAATTTGCGCCATTCAAAGCCACCTTCAATGGCGGCCCCTCAAGTCAATTTCTAAAGAAAATTGAGTATTACTTTCAGCAATAATGCACCCCAGAGGGGGAAAAACTTAAAATTTCTCTAGCCGCTTTAAGAGGTAGTGCATTTCAGTGGTACACGTGTATGCAAAGCAGTAATCTGATTTTTGACTATTCGTCATTCAAGCAACAGTTTCTTAGCGCTTTTCCCAAGACCTTTAATCAAAGTCAAATGGAAGCGGAAATTTATTCGCTAAAGCAACGTGAAGGTCAGTCTGCGTTAGATTTTGATATGGAAAAGGTTTCCAAGTGTGAGAAATATTTAGAGGGGAAGATGGAAGCTGTAATCTTAAAAATAGTTATCCAACGTTTGAATCCAAGTGTTCAAGATTTTTTAGACAATCAAAATATTACAAGCAAGGTTACCCGCCTTCAAGCTTCAGCTAAACATGACAAAAGGCATTTCTTCGCTACCCCTTACCCTAACTCAGGTACGAGAAGTTTCATACCCCCCGCCAAAATTTTTCGCGAGTTTCAAACCAACAGCGAAACCAGTATCGCGGACAAAATAATAGAAGCTCACGGCGTTACAGTGAAATTAGTGCACTTAAAGTAAATAATATGCAAGCAGCTTACGGGCACTGGCAAGTTGATTCACATGATATGGTTCAACCTGGTGAAACTGTGCGGTCAAATGTATTAACTTGTCCGAGCAGTAATCATTAATTTGAGAATAGTGAAAGTCGGGGTATTTTTGTGGCTTATAAGGAAAGTGAGTCTAGCTGGAATAATACGGTAATTCCAGTACAAATTTCTGAAAATAGTGCCGATACTAATGCTAGTGGTTTAGAAAACAAATCTTCTGATACTTGTATTAATGTTATACCTGATATTTTAGATGATATTCACACATCTGTTAATGAAGGAAATTTAGTAGATGACGAAGTATGGGTTACGGAAGTTAGTGAAAACTTATTAGTTAACGATAATAAACATGCTTTAAACGATAGTAGGAACTCGCTAGGTAATGATGATATTATTTCAAGTTCCCAGCCGAATGAGGATGCTGTCGAACAGGTTGATAATATGGTCTTAAATAAAGTGCATGAAAACCAGACTGAGAGTCAGGAGGAAAATTTGACACAGAGTTATACTGTAAGTAGTTCAGCTGATGTTTCGGAAGTTGTAGAAGTAGTTAGCATTAAAACGCACGAATACGAAAAGCTCAATCTTCCTAAAACTGAAGCAGTATTAAAGAATTTAACTGATAATGATTCTGAAGTCGCAAGTTTCAAAGAGACTTTTTCGTCAAAAGAGGATAAAACTAAGGTTAGGGGTGATAAAAAACGAGAAAAAATGCCTTCAGGTTCCAGCAATAAAACTGCTAATATTGAAGTAATTAAGTCGGTAAACAATAGGTCGTATAAGCACAAATACGAAAAGCAGAGTCAGGTTGTTGAAAAACATGAAGCAAGCAGCGAACCAATTTTTAAACGTATCATAAATGACGAGATACAGCTAGTAACTAAACACGTTGGTGCGGCGTATAAGTTTGAAAAAATAGAATCCTCATTAAAACCTAATGCCTATACTCTCAAAAGTACTCAAAAAGATAAAGCGTGTACTGCTAAACCGCCATCAAAGGATGAACGTGGCACACATAAGGTACACAAGGTTATCAAAAAGAAGAATTACAATTTTAAAGGTCCTTTGCATAAGTACAGGAAGCGGAAGATATCAGCCGCCCAGCAAGGTTGGCCTCCTCCCAAGAGACCTCCTGCCCATCGTCAAGTCGGACCAGCGCCTCAGGACCAACTACCTGCTGCACGAAGGATGCCCACACGGTCAACGAACCCCTTTACTAGGACTGCGGCCATCAAGAGAGATTCCCCGGAATGGACAGACTGGTGCAACGAAGTTGCTGCCTTCATGAACAAGTCTTGTATCGATTCTCTTATTCTAACTCCCACCCTTTAATAAAATCGAAACAAACTGGTTTGAAATTCCCCATTGTATATACTGTATAAACATTTTGAGGGGAAGGGGTGAGCAACTGAAAAAAAAAACGGCATACTCTTTTATAAATTTTTGAAGGGGACATGTAGTTAATAGGAAAAAAAATATATACTAACTACAGATAACAACTAACTAACTAATGTACTAACTTCAAAAAGCATAACACATGTGCATTATGAATTGGGGGAGAGCAAGATGCAAACAGTCAAGAAATGTCATGATGTGCAATTGTGTTGACACTTTTAACTAAAATAGATTTTCTAGGGCGCAGTTGGCCTTGCCCGGTGTCCGCAACTCTGGAAATCCACTGTTTGATGGTGTCACCTGGACCCCTGGGGGTCAGTTTTGTAAAATGGGAGTGACGTTTTTCCCTCACACAACGCGTGGAAAGTTTTTTTGGCTTTGCCACCCACCCATTATGTAAAAAGTCAGACCAGCACGCGTTTTGAATTAGTTAACTGAAGCCGTTCAGACCTCAGTTACTTAATTCACAAGAATCGAACTTTTGAGTGAATTAATTATAGAAGCTGCTTGAGGTATGCTAATTTCGGCTTACGCGCTTGGTATAAATACCATGCAGCTTGATTAATAAAAAGGAGGTTGACGAAAATGTTGATAGATAAGCGAAGTAAGGGAGCTACGAGGTAAGCAGCTCCAGGTGCTATCCTGCGCTATAGCTTAAGGGGCCCAAAGTTTACGTGGCAGAAATTCTGGTTTGACTCTCTGTTGGTTTGTGAGTATTACGAAGTGTATTTTTACTGAATGCTAATATATATTCCGTACAAGTAGTACGTATGCTTATTGCTGTTAAATCAAATTCTATATGTGCAACGAATTCAATAAATATTGTTTCATGTATAAACTGTGTTTGTATCAAATTCATTTAGAGTGCCACTTCAAATTATATACACCGAAGTGTGGGTAGAAGTGACCTATACTCTACAACCGATGTGTTCAATTTAGAACGACGGATGCCAATTTACATTTATATATATACTGGGGTCTTCACCCCTAGGCTCACTACGCTCGCTTTTCATACGGGGCCTTTGGCCCTTAATAAGCCTTACTCGTAAAAAGGCTTAATAAGGCGTAAACGGGAATATTTCACTCGTAAAAGGCCCCTAATAAGGTTTACTTGAAAAAAAAAATATTTGTTATTGCAATGTGATATTAACGTGATCGAGTACGTTGAAAACATCGATTTTCAACAATTGGTGTATTTTTTTATTTGTGTTTCTTATACTTTGGGCCTTCTTCTTTCCGAAACTCTTTTTTTTTCTACGTGATTTAGAAGAAATTTTATAGCCATTATAAAACATATCGTTTGCTTCAAAATCAAACTGGAAGTAGAACTTCCTAACCTGGAGTTGTCCTAAAATTGCAATAATTTGCTCTTTTTCAGCACTTAAATTTAATTTTTTCTAATTTCAAGTTTCAATAATGTTTTTCAACATCCTTAATACTTTTTTACAGTTATATTATTAGTTTATTTTTGATAAACTGGCAACAATTCAATTCTTGTGATTGTTTGTTTACATCGTCACGCTGATATTTCACTTTCTTTGCTTTTTCTTTTTTCTAATATAAAATACTGCTTTTTGCTTCAAAATTATTTAAAATTTTATAAAAAGCATCGTAACGAATGGGTTGCTGCAAAAATTATCGCTCTAAAAGGCGGACATTTACTGGAAATCAATACACCATTCCGAAGAGACAGGCAACTGTTGCAGATGATTGCAGTAATGTAAAATCTGGTAATTTCTCGAAGCTTGAGGGAAATAAGATGTTTTTTGATGAAAATTCAAAAAGTAATGAAAATTTCGGAAATCGAATAATTTATATTGTGATTTTAGTGTCTGTATTTCCTATATTGTAAAAGTATGAGTAAAATTTTCAGTTGTTCCTCTGTTAGGGCTAATAGCGAGATACATAGGGGTGATTCTCGGGCAATGTAACAGCTTCCATCTGTAGATGCAATGACGCCCAGGCGAAATCCACAACAATGTAGCAGTAGTGCCAAAGTGGAAGGTATTGATGAAACAACAAGTTCAAACCAGTTCTTAGTGACTCCTGCAGAAATAAATCCGTTGCCTACGTCACATGAGAAAAACACACCGAAAGTAAGTAGGTATCGTAAAGCCGATATTATCACATCATCTCCCTATAAAAATAAATTGATTGGTAGCATTAATAAAAGAACTGCAGCGTAATCGGAAAAAAACTTTGTTTTCTACAAGAAAAAAAGGAATTGACCTAAAAGAAAAGAAATCTAAGGATAAACAAGGAAAAGGAGATTAAGATAAAAAAAGAAATGTATAAGGAAATAATAAAGGGGAAATTAAAAGGCAAAGAGGTCCCTACAGGAAGGGGAAAATAAAGCATGGATGAAAATGCAACGCTAGTTAAAAAACAAAGAATGAATAAGCTTAATTATAGCTATGGTGATCTCAGCTCTTTTGAAGAGGATGAGAAACTTTCTCTCCATGACAGCAGTTATGATAGAATTGATGAAAACGACGCTGAATGCCTATTTTGTGTTTGTTTATTTTCAGAATTCAAACGGGGAGAGCAGTGGCGTCAATGTAGAAGGTGTTTCAGGTGGGCCCATGAAGATTGTAGAGCTGACGACATTTTTATTTGTCAACAATGTGAAAAGTTTGAATCTAAAGACAAAAAGTAAACAAAACCTGTAGTGTAAACCAACTAATTTGTTTAAAATGTTACTTTCCTTTTTCCCCTATTAATGTATATAGGTAACTGTTATCTAATTATTGTGTGCAGTTTTGTTTTTACGAACTTTTCTGTAATTCTAATTCATATTTAGAGTTGTAGAATGGGGGTATCATATTAGTACTACTTTTCTCACACCACAAAAATGGAACACATGCGTCTATAATTTCATACAAGAAAATTGTAAGATTATGTAGAATTTTCTGTCATACTTACCCTATATAAATAAATAAATAAATAAATATATATATATATATATATATATATATATATATATATATATATATATTGATTGGTGTTTAAAGCAATAATCAGGATAAGACTAAGGTATATATCAAAGATTTAAATTTTACTGGGACATAGCTAAGAATTTCAAAGAATCTTTTTAAAAAATTTCATTTGATTTTCCCTTTTCTTTTCCCTTAACATGTTGTGGAGTCTTTTCTCAATTACACATACGGGAAGCAACTGCAGGAATTTAAAGTGAGTTTTATTTCGATATAAACGTTAGAGAGGTAAATGCTAATAATTTCCGTTTAAGAGCTCCAGCAGGTTCTAGAAGATAATAGAATTTCTCTTAACTGAAAGTCTAAAGTACAATTGAACTTATCCAGGAAAGTGGCTCAAGTGTTTAATGTCATACAAATTGGATTTAAACAAGCTGTTTCAACTTAGTATGAAATGGAAAGCTGTATTATTCTGTTTTGTTAGAGAATACGAGATAAGGTTTTCGGACTTTAATCCTTCATTATTTTAAAGAATTCGAAAGGGATAGGTTCTCAGATTTTTTCAGGAAACTTGGTTGCTGTGAAATTCCGTGTGATCATCAGTTAAAACAAATTTAACTGATAAGGAATATCTTAAATTTATTGAACACTTATAAATTTGAAACCTGCATTTTTAGTAATTGTGTTGTGTTATAAGAGAGTGGTGTGCCGCTTGTAACCGTGTAAGTAAATACTAGAAGCACCATATTTTCATTGTAGCCAAACATAATATTCACAAAAACATAGAATATTTCTGATTTTCTTGACATGATACGAAAAATAGCCTTTAGAATCAAAGAACTTCAAAGGCATGTTTTTACGATGACTTATTGACTATGAAAACAAATTTTAGACTTACCGTCTGAGAGTAATTTGTCATTGTTTAAATCTTTTTTATGTCGACTGCAGTGTTGAATGATTTTCTTCAAAATTAATTATATGATATCCCTTAAAAGGATTCTTAAAGAAGCGTTGCACAACATTTATGTTTTCATTAAACATTTTTAAGGCATTTAATATAGAATTAAACTTTGATAAGTTTCCTTTGTTCTGTTTTTCTTCTTTTCATTAAAAATATTTTAGGAGTTTTCATTTAGAATCAAATTTTGTATATTGCTCCTTTATTCCGTTTTCTTTTGTATCAATTTAGGGTGTTCAAACTTTTTATAACGTACCTTTATTCTGTTTTCATTATACTGCTTTGAGATATTTTGAAATAGATCGAAAACTTGTATAACGGCCATTCATTAAACTACTTTTAGGACTTTTGATATAGAATAAACTTTGTATAACGTTTCTTAGATACGTTTTCATCGCACTGCTTTTAGTGCTTTTTAATATAGAACGAAATTTTGTATATCATTCCTTTATTTTATTTTCATTAAATCAGTTTTGGAGTTTTGATATGTAATAAAACTTTGTATAACGTTCCTTTATTCATTTTTCATTAAACTTGTTTAAGGACTATTGAAACAGAACCAAACTATGTAAAGCGTTCCTATATTTTGTCTTCATTAAACTGCTGTTACATATGGCTTTATTCCGGAAATTAATCCATACAGATCAGGCAGCCCACAACATTACAAAGGATCAGGAAACAAAACAAAACAGCAGTAAAAACTAGAAACAATATAAACTAGAAAAATATACACATGAACTAGAAAAGTATACACATTCAAAAGGTTCAGTCAGTTTTCATTAAACTGTTATAAATGAACGTTGTACTAAGTTTTGATTTCTATCAAAAGCCCTAAAAACAGTTTAATGAAGACTGTTTTTAGGGCTTTAGATAAAGATAGAAACTTGGTACAACGTTCTGTATTCCGTTTTCATTGAACTGTTTTTAGATGTTTTGAAAAAATAACCAAAATTTGTGAATTTCCCACTTATTTCGTTTTCATTAGACTACTCTTTGAGTTTCAATACAGAATCAATTTACGTAGAATGGTCTTTTATTGTGTTTTCATTAAACTATTTTTAGGGCTTTTTATATAATCCAAACTTTGCACAACGTTCCTTTATTCTGTTACATTGAACTGATGTTTGATGTTTGGAAAGTTAACAAAACTTTGTGTAACGTCCATTCATTCCGTTTTCATTAAAATACTTTAGGAGTTTTGATATAGAATAAAACTGTATAAAACAATTTTGTTTTCTGTTTTCATTAAACTGAATTAAGAGCATTTGAAATAGAACAAAATTTTGTATAACGTTCCTTTATTTTGTTTTCATTATACTGGTTTTAGGGCTTTTGAAATAGAACCAGACTATGTAAACCATCGCTTTATTCTGTTTCATTAGGTTGGTTTTAAGGCTATTGATATACAATCAACTTTGAAACATTTCTTTCATTCCGTTTTCATTAAAATACATTTAGGGAATTTCATGAAAAAAAAAATACGAAATTTTTTTCCTGTACTGTGACGTAGGCAGTAATAAGACAAGCGTTTCGCTTCAATTACATTACTACGCTACCTAAAAAACTACAACTACAAAAGCAAAAATGTACAGAGAGTTAGAATTTACATGTTAGATATGTCAGGACGGCTTCGGGTTCACAGACCAATTCTGGCCTATCAGGCCGAAAGACCAGCAGAGCTGCGTCCTCTCTGGCACTTGAAACAGATCTCTCTCTAGTGGAGTATTGGGGGTCTTCTTTTATACGGTCGGCGAATTCAAAAGCGTTCTCCAGCGTTTTAAGTGCTCGTAAGTGTCCAAAGTTTATGGGATTTCATATGTCTCTATAGTGTCAAAATTCTGGAGAGCCCTCGAACCACTCAGGTATTTATGCCTTTTTTAACGTCAGAAACGCATATTACACGAAATTTATGGCCTCTTATCCTAGAGTCTATGAGACTGCTCAGTTTAACATTTCGCCGATAGATGACATGTTCATGTTGAGGGGTAGGAACGAGCATCACAGACTTATATAGTTATAATTTTCGTGGAATAATATAGACAACGTCACAGTACCAAGAATTACAAAGAATATGATAATTTTATTATCTTTTAAACTGTTTAATTTTTTTTATAAATCAAATACTTATGATTAAAGCAAACAAATAACTTTGGAAGTTTTCCAAATTAAAATATTCAATTCAAATGCAGATGTTGCTGTTAGTTTTGAAGGTGTATCAAAAACTCAATGTTCTTAAAACGTTCGAGTTCAAAATTCTTGAAAGCCTAATTGTAAAACGTTCAAATGTAATGGACTGATTTTTCTTTTATTAAGCAATTCCTTTTGTAAATATTTCCTTTTTCGAAATCCGCAAAAATAACCTGAAAAATATATCACAGGTAAACCAATAAAATGTCTTATATTTCTTTGCAGATGTAGTTTAAAAATAAGGATGTGGTATATTTACCGATATCTTAGTTATCAAACTATCATAGCCATGTGTACATTAGTATGAGTTCTCGTGTTTGGGAGACCGTTAACTAACCATAACCATAACTATCTGTAAAAGGAAGTACGGAAGTAATGATAAACATCGTTTGTATGGTTTAATCAAGCTCGGCTCTCAGACGATTTAACGTGGAGGTGAAAACAACCGTAAAGGGACACATTACGGGAAATCGATTTTAACCAGTCTCTGCTAACCAAGCAATTGATTTTAACATTAGTTTTTTTCGATGGTAGACCATTAATGAATACAATATATACGCGTAAAATGTAACTCGTAGTTCTTATCTTTTGTTAGTACAAACGAAACTTACTGGAAAGATTTTTTTTTTCTTTTTGAAAATTGATTTTTGATTTTGAATTCAGCAAAAATATTAATCATTTTTTAAGTTAGTTACATCGTATAAAATTTGGACTTAACTACATAACTTTAAGGTACGGTAGATAAGACTTTTTCAATACTTTATTTTTATAAGTACTTAATAACTTTATACTGGTAACTACTTTATTTCTACAAATTAAAGTATGGTTAAATGAATTTATTTTAAGGAGATAGTGAACATTTCACAGCGATTTTTGAAATTTTCCCCTTAGACATATGAAATGCACATCTATTCATTAACTAATCGAAGAGTGAACATCTATTCATTAAAGTACAACTACAGCTTATAAAATTTTATAATTATTTAATTTTTTTATATTCTAAAAATTTAAGTTATTATTTTTTAAATGCTCGTTGCGATCCAATTTTTAACTCTCTCCCCCTTAAATTTGCATTTATATTGCTTATAAATGCATTTTGTACGGATACATGAATATCTTTGTGCTTTCGTCGATTAGTTAATTTATAGGAAATATTTTTTTACTCTGAATTTTCATGAATTCTTTGTACTTTTCTACATTTAAGTTAAACTTTGATAATCTGAATGATGTCGATAGCTGAAATGGAGATGCTTACTTTTCTAAAGCCACCAAGTTTTCATTTTACTTTTTCCTATATATTTTAAATGCATTTTATTCCAATCTATATATATAAAGCAGTTACATAACTGACTGACTGACTGACTGACAGACAACGCACAGACCAAACCGCTGGACATAAAGGACTGGAATTTTGTATGGTGATTCTTCTTATAGTGTAGGGGTGCATTAGGAGAGATTTTTCAAAAATTCTTCTTAGACTTTTCGAAATAAAATTGTCAAGCTGTTTTTGTAATATTCTTTAAAGTTTGCATTTAAAATAGTACTTCGAGAGTTATAAAATTTACATGACGAGAAAGATCATAAAAATTCTTTTAAAATGAATTTTTTTTCGAATCTTTACCTCCATTTTCTGATTTTTGGTAAATTTTTGAAGATTAATTTTTAGAATTTAATTTATTAAATGCTGATCACGTGCTTTCTTTTCTTTTATCTTTGCGTCACGTGCATAACAACGAAATAGACAAAACAATTCTTGCTAATACGCAGACGATTGGACATTATCCAAAAAAATATTTACATACAGTCAAAGAAATGTTCCTCAAACTGTAATATAAACACTGTACTATATTATTTAGTATGTTCTATTAGATTTAATTTGAATACATTCTTCTACATTATTTTGTCTATAAAATATCCGTTACGATTTTTTTATAAATATATTTTTCCGTTTTTTTACATCAATTGCATACACTGATCGTAGTATTTATTATAAATATATTTATAGATATTTTTGGCATTAATTGTATACATTGACCGTTCTATTTAATGTGAATGTACTCCGTAGCGAAGTATGGGTTTTTAGCTAGTATTTGCATATTTTTAAAATATTAATATACCAAAATAATTCCGAGTTTTGTCCGATTTTTCGTAAATTGAAAGTCCATCATCCCCTTAAGCAAGTTCCATATTAACTTTCTAAAAATAATTTGAAAGCTTATGTAGAAAGTATATCCATTATGAACTCCAGTTTGACGAATTTAGGAGCTTTTTGAATAACCCGTAAACCGTAATAAAGAATCCATTTTCTTTTGATTGATATTTTTCTATACCATTTTTTATAATATTTAACACACTTTAAATGGAATTTGTAAATTTTATTTTGACTTTTCAGAATCAAAATATTTTCGTTAGTAGTATAAAGCTGTTTTAAACTTTATATTTTGAAATGAACAGTCACTGAACCCTGTCATAGTAAAACGAATTTTTAACTTTTGGTTCATGAACAGAATATTTTAAAAATTAGAATTTTGAGAAAGATTTTCTAAAAACAAAGTCATATAACTGGTATAAAATGAAAAAAATAAGTGTTTATCTGTATAAAAAAGGATTTTTGTTTTATATAAACTTTGCTAATTCTAGTTATGCTGATACTATACATTAAAAAATTAAAAAAACAATAAATTTAGGATTTTTCGGAGTTTTTCTTTGTTTAATACTTTAAAAAATATTATATCTCATCACTGTCTGCAATTTAAATGAGAGAGAGTAAGATCCAGGTTTCTGTGTCTTCATCCAGTCAAGTAGTTTAAAAAGTGAGAATTTTCTGATTTTTTCATTTGTGTCGGAAATTTAAAAAAACCTATTTAATGTGTGGTTTTAGTGTTTCCACTATAAAATTTTTAACTGTATTTTAAACGAATTATTTTACATATTTTTAAATACAGGGTGGTTATAATTAAAGTTACACTTTGAAATGTTCGTAAAAGTAAAAGTACTTGACCATATGTTATCAAACTTGGTAGTAATTTACAGGAGGTCATGGGAATTTCTTTTCCTACAAAAAAAAAAAAGAAAAAGTTCAAAATCTCACCACCAGGAAGGAAATTGTGCTGTATGCAATATTGCTAAATGAAATAAGACATGAATACATTGGTTTAACTCTCGTAGGTTCCTCCCATTTCGGTTACACTAAAGACCCTTGGGGTCATAAACGACCCCAGAAGTTTTCCTTCAATTAATTTATTATTATTATTGCATGTTACATATATTTTTTTTAAGTTTGTACACTTTTTATTGATAAAAAAATAAAAAGACGCAATCAAAATAAAATTAATTTATGTATTAAAAAATATTAATTTTAGAGGAAAACTTAGAATAACTGTAGATTTATTGACAACTGTTACAGACCTGAAACGAATGATTTTTGTAAATAAATTTCAAACACTTATGACATTTTTTACTACATTTTTTATCCAGTCTCTTGGACAAAAGTTGCAACTTCCTCTTTTACTGGCATTTGTCTTGCTTCCACTCATATGTGGATCTACTGTAGGATCTATTTGCAATTTCTTAACAATTGCTGCGGCTGCTTCAGTTTTTGGGAAAAATTTCCTCTCCTGTAGGGCAGGTTTTATTAATTCATAACCTAATTCTTCCAGAAAATACCTTCTTCAATTCTTTTTGTTTTCATGGTATGAAGGGTTGATTTCCCGCCAAATCACAAAAGCATTGTACGCAGATACATCAATTATATTGAAAAAAAGTACAACTGGCCAACGAGCAGTTCTCCTCTTACAAGTGTAAGTAGCAACTATTTGATCCAAAGTATCAAATGCTCCTTTTGTCAAATTGTAATCCAATATCATTGTTGTTTTTTTATTGCATCTATTACCTTATAGATACCCAGAACTTATATCACCTTTGTTGTGCATGGTACTAATTAGAGTGACACATTTGTTTCTTTGTTGTATATGCTACTAATGTAGTGTGAGTTCTAAATCCCAAAATTGAGGTAAATACCTCCGATCCTTTCGAATGAGTAAATTCGATGGGAAGTTCCAGCTTATTTTTTCTTATTGTTCCTAGCATAGTTATATTTCTTTTTAGTAACAATTGGCCAAGGTCATAAGAGGAAAACCAGTTTTCGAAAATAACATTATGTCCCTTGAGACCATAGGTCAAATCCAAAACAACGCGTAAAGCATTTTTTTCTCTGATGAGCTATCATTTGGCTCTCCAGTGTATACTAGCATATTCCATGCATATTCACTTTTAGAATCACAAACAATCCATATTTTTATGCCATACTTCGACGGTTTTTGTGGCATGTACTCACGGAAATGGCACAAGCATCTAAAACCGACAAGTTTTTCGATGGTAACACTATTTCCTGGATTCTATAATTTAGGCAAATTTTCAACACAATTGTCCCACGATACTCGAATAGCAGCCAATTTATCACTCAGTCGCCTTTTTGCTCTAGTGTCTTTATTGTCAAAACGAAGGACTCTAGATATATCTTTGAACCTCTATACATTGCAGCTCGAGACATTTATAGAGTTTCTAAACTCACTTCTACCCAGACTTGGGTGTATATAATTTGAAGTGGCACTCTATTTGAATTTGAAGCAAAAACAGTTTATACATGAAACAATGTTTATTCAATTCGTTGCACATATAATTGGCTTTTACAGCAATAAGCATGCGTACTACTTGTACGGACTGTATAAACACAGCTTTCAAGAACAATATATTTTTATACTCACGAACAGTAAGTCAAACCAGCAGTACTGCCATGTAAACTTCTGGCCCGCTAAGCACTAGCGCAGGATAACACCTTTTCAACCTTAACAACCTCCCCTTTTCATTAATGACGCTGCGTGGTATTTATACTAAGCGCGTATGCCGAAATTAGCATATCTGAAGCAGCTTCTTTAATCATTAATTCAAAAGTTCGATTCTTGTGAATCGAATCTTGTGTATACCTTACACATTGCAGCTCGAAAATAGGTCGTCCAAACTGTTCATCCCAAAAACTTGTCAGTGTTCAGCTTCGCCATGTGATTTGAAAACCCTAGCTAAGGTTAGAAGCACCAAATAGCAATGCCACTCATTGTAATCCAATTTTTCCCACTTATCTCCGAAAAATTTAGCACCTTCAATATTCGTCATATCTATAATAATTTTGTAAGTGGTAGGTGGAAATTACAGCAGAAAAGTAGATTTTACATCTATTGCTCTTTATGTCGCATATGATCTTGATCCCAGTTTTAGTTTTATGATATTTACCGACGAAGTTCGTCCAGGCCCTGCGTATGAAGTATCACGCCATTAATTTTTTTTTTTTTTATCTTTCGAAAGCATATATTTACATGGATATAAGAACATTACAAGCATATAAGAACATGGGAGTGGTAAGCAAACAATATATTTCTGGGGTCACCAGTGACCCCAAAGGTATTGTGTGTAAAAAATGCAAATTCGAGAAACATAAAATAAAATAAATACAATATAATAGCATTATTTTATATAAAATACTAAAGGAATAAAAGTCACAAAATGTCATTAAAAACAAATGGTTGATTAACAAGATATAATAAACAGAAATTGCATTGGGGTAATATATGACCCCAGGGAAGCACAAGTGTTAAAATGCGTTTAATTGTTTCTGAAACGTGTTACAAAGCATGTTTAATGTGGCGTCCACCATTTTTCGAAAGGAAGTTAAATCGCATTACTGCATTTTCAACAGTAGCTCTTAGCATATCAGGAGGAATGTTACGGACATGTCGGTGTATCGCATCTTTCAATTCCGCCAAATTCTTTAGATTATCACCATAAACAGTGCTTTTGAGATAACCCCATAGCCAGAAGTCACAGGAGTTGAGGTCTGATGACCGGGGTGGCCATTTTGTGGGGAAGTTTCGGCCTATAGTTCGTTCATTTGTAAAATGTTGCTTAAGTAACAGTGTATCACATGTACCAATGTGCGGTGGGGATCCATACTGCATAAATATCGTGGTGTCTAAAATACCACGTTGCTGGAGTTCAGGTATCACGAAACATCTTAGCATTGACTCTAAGCGAGCTGTAGTCAGAGTGCATGTAACAGGTCCAGCTGTCGACTACTCTTGAAAGAAAAATGGTCCATTATAAAACTAGCTGTCATACCACACCAAACGGTGACTTTAGGGGAATGCAGTGGAACTGGGTAGATAACATGAGGGCTTTGTTTGGCCCAAATCCTGCAGTTATGGGTGTTGACATCGCCATTTAAGTAAAAATGGGCCTCATCTGGCTACAAAATGTTCCATGGGTAAGGTTCGTCCATTTCCATCCGTGCAAAGAATTCCAAAGCGAAAGATTCTCTTGCAGCAGGATCGTTACGTTTAAGTTCTTGAACATGTTGTATTTTGTATGGGTAGGACTGCAGCACTTTACTGACAATGTTGTACACCGTACTCCATGGTACATCCATTCGACGTGCGACAGCACGTACCGTTTGTGTTTTCCATTGTTGCTTCCTCCACTGCGAATGCAACAGCCTCCTCGGTTTTCACAGAAGTAGGTTTCCTTCCCCTCGCAGGTGCAAAAGATAATAAACCCATGGCTTCAAACTTTGCCATCATTTTCCTCAAACCCTGCGGTGTCATTGGCCCTCGGCGTATTCCTCTTACTCAACGATACCTTTGCACTTCACGCCGTTCATTGCTATCGCATTCATAATAACATATAACCAGAAAAGTACTGTCTTGCATAGTTAGAGACATTGTTGATTCATAAAAATGAGAACTCTGAAAAACAGGCTCACTTTTATCTGGAAAATCAAATGACGTGTAAAGCGCATCTGCATAAATCATTTGCTTCTTCCTGCCGTAAGCCAATTACAAGCAATTGCGGTTTTGCATACCCGAAAAACAGTTTCGTTTTAGAAACGATTAAAAACGTTTTAAACCGATGTCTTCCTGTGTTAGGGCTGGATTCAGGTCCTCAAAATTCACAAATTAGTGATCTGTAAGAAAACGATTTCCGGAATGCCCATACTTTAAATGGTCATTTTGTTTAGGTCAATGTTTCTTAAGGGTATACAAAATGTTAAACCGTGTTACAAAAGATTAAGTTAGATTCCGACCCTTACTTCATTTAACAATATTGCATACAGCGCTATTTCCCCCCTGGTGGTGAGTATTTTAACTGATTTTGGGGGAAAAGGAATTCCAATGACCCCGTTTAAACTAATACGAGTTTGATAACATTTAGCCCAGTAGTTTTTCTTTTATGATCATTTCAAAGTAGAACTTTAATTATAACCACCCTGTATATCATTACTCGTTTAATTCCTTAATCATGGAATTAGTCAGTCCTCATTGAAAATCTAGAGAAATTCTTATTTCTTAATATGTATTTTTTCCCTTACTATTTCTCTCCACCATACTGTGCGGAATTAAAATCAAAAATTGAGCATAGGTCTACTTAGGTCATGCACAGAATATTTCTGCATTTATTTCTTCTTTTACAAGTGCGTGTTTCAGGCATTATTTTCATCTTCAAAATATCTAAATTTCCATGTAGAAATCAATCAATTTCTTTCTATTGATTCAGATTCGAATACGGTGGTTGGTATGCATTCAGGCGGTTTGAATAGGCCTTAAAGTATATTATCAATCTCTTTGTCTCATGGATAAAGAGATTGATCCTATACTTTATCGCAAAAGATGTATAGAGAATAAGCTACTTCTAACCTAACTTTGGGTATGTATATCTTGAAGTGGCACTCAAAATAATTTCATTCAAACACAGTTCTTACAAAACAACAATGTTTATTCAAGCATTTGTACATATATATATATAGTATATATATTATTTCCAACGTAAGTAATGTGTACTACAAGTACGAGGTATATAACATTTACACAATTCAATATATTTCCTAGTATAACTAATCATTCAAGAAAAATACCCTTTGCAACACTCACAGATACTTTGAAAGTCCACCAGCAGTGCTGCCACGTAAACTTTGGGCCTAACAAGAACTCGCGTAGGTTTGAAGCAACCTAGCTATGCCTCAAGCTGCTGCTCGCAAAACTCAACTATTATTAAACGAGACTCTAAACCTAGCTCAGCTCGATACTTCGTTTCGCTTCCTTTGATCCTTCAGTTCTACATCCGCACTTCCTAGCTCCTTCTTTCCTTAATCTAGCTGATTTGTATTTATACCAACTGCGTAATGCGCAATTAGCATATCTTAAGCGGCTTCTTTAGATTTATTCACCTAAAAGTTCGATTATTATGAATCGAGTCTTATGTAAACCTTACAGATTGTCGTGGCACTCCATAAATTAACATTTCCATAAATTGCTGGTTTGAAATTATCCATTACAATTATAACTTGACTAGAAAATATCGGTCACAAGTTCAACTAGACTAGAAATTATCAAAACCGAAACATACAACTTGTTAATATCCTAAATAAAATTAGAAAAATGACCACTAGTTCCGAACTATCTTGCTATAAATACATCAACAGGCTAAAAATCATTAGCTAGTATGAACGCCGCTATGGGCAATCTCCAAAAGCTAGAACGAAACCAGTTTTCCCCATTCTAATTTTATTTTGGATATTAACAGGTTGTATTCCTGTTTACGTTTTGCACAAGCTTCCTGTAAGTTATAGAAACTACCAAGGTCCCCGGGTTGCCCCAATTGGTCGGCAGATCTGTACTGTCCGTCTGGTATCCAGGCCCATCTAAATTACCCGAACAGGTGAAATTCACCGTCTATTGAGTTTGCAAGAATTGCTACGTAGTCTTGGGTTTCTCATTTGTCGTATAAGCTAAGCGCTGTGGACGACGTATACTTGTAGAATCATAGAAACTACCAGTCGGAAGCAAAACTACACTAGAAATTATTAGTCAATAGTAAACATTTAGAGGGTTTTATCTCTTATTTCATCAGTTTCCATTGTACTAAAAGATATATAGAAAAGTTTTTGAAAACAGCGTCAGAGGAAGCAGATCATATGAGGATAAAACTTTGAAAGTGTCCGGCTTCTAGATTCACTTTGAAATGAGCCATCACGATCAAGATATATTTTTAAAAGAAGAAATCAGGATTGAGGTAGCCAAGTGGTAGGGTGTGGACTTTCGGTACTGAGGGTGCTCGGATTGAATCCCAACAAGAGCTATTAAATACATCCGTGCTTAGACCGTATATGGGCACGTTAAATCAGTAGACTAGAAAGTCTCTCTCTGAGGCCAAAGAGGGTATTACCCCCTCCAGATGTCGCCCCTAGGGGCGCTCTGTCAAAATTGAGGTGGCATCTGGATAACTCTGATTCAAACTCTTGTGGTGCAATTATAATGGAGCCGAATCCGTTCCCGCTAGCCTATAGTGACTTGCTCTGGATTAACTTCCGGCCCGGGGACTTTAGAAACAACAGCAATTTAAGAAATTTAATGGTCATAATGAAGAGGATTCAGAAGTAGAGAGGTAGGTCAGTTTGGTGCTTACAAAACATTACAGAGATTTCTGGTGTTCGAAACTTTAATTTTCAACTTTTATTTTCCTTTCCAGTCACCTTGACTTTTATTATCTTTCGGTGCCATTGTTTCACACCTTAATACAATTTTAGTTACGGGTTTTTTTTAGAAATTCAAAATTAGTATCTTAGAAAAATAAAGATTTAAATAAATACATGTCAGTCAAAATAACACACACCATTACATGAAGAATTTTACTTTAATTTTAAAATCTCGTTCCTATTCCCTTCTCGACAACATTAAAAATTACCGGATGATGGTGAACAGGCAAGTATTTCAGTTTTGGTATCCAGCCACCACAGACCTAGGTTTTAATCTCATTATGCACTTTGGAGAATAGCACGAAAAATTAGCACAAGGGAGCCGTAAAATTTGCAAAATCGGAAGATCTTTTTTACATCGGATTGCCAATCCGCACCAGATATAACTAGGACAGCATACCCAAAGATTAAGCCTGCGGTCTATTAACCCCATTGGATTCGCTCACCTCAATGTCGACCTACGAAGAAAATCTGTCTAGTATTTACAGCTGCATAAATGCTGATAATAAAAAAAATGCTATTTCTAGACAGCCTGGACTTTGCAACAGGATTCATTTTATAAATTTCGTCCACCAAAGGAATTTACGTGCGTTTAAAACACACTGTCGGATCCCCTCCCCCGATAATTTAAACTTTAAAATATTATTTGCATTAAAAAAAGTAAAAACGCCCCCAAGGTGTAAAATTTCTTTTAAAATCTTTAAACCTCAGTCGGCTATCCTTTTACAAATTTTCGCCATGGTTTAACATTGAGGTGAGCGAATTGAATAGGGTTAGTACACAGCAACCATAGCGACTCAATTTCAAATGTCCAGAATATGACAAAAGTGTGAAAGGACTTCGTTATAAGAGAAATTATGTTAGCAAAAGAAACATCCTCCGTTTACCCCGCATTTATTAAACAACGCTTCTGCTGAAGTCGAGGCATTAGATGATATCTCAGATGTTTAGTCTTCGCTTTAAACAATAGGAAATAGTTATGTCAATTTTTTCTTTTTTTATAGAAAAAGTATATTTTTTAACTCTGTGTTTTTAATTATGATAGCAGAAGTTTAAACAAAAAAGCGTGTAGTTTTTAAAAATTATTTTTTCATGCATTATTTATTTATTTAGGAAATATCGAGATATAAAATTGGTGTTGATTCAAATTATTTAAAAAATGATACTATATTTTTTTATAAATAGCATACATTAAATATAAAGATCTATATTAAAATGCAGGAAACAGAAATCGTAGGCATGCATTAGCTAATTGGTGATTAAAAAACATTGAGTGCAAAATTCCCAATAGGGTAACATTAGGATTGAAGATAAGAGATGTAAATAGTTTAACGTCATAATTATGGTCTCCTCTCCAAGACAGTTGTGGTTCCATGGCTCCCATAAACGTTTCTAGTTGTCCGTTACTGTGTTTACACGACATTAAATTTGATGAATTAAATCACTGTGTAGTAAAACATTTCATTGTGTGTCTCGAATTTCGATATCCATTCTTATTTTGTCTTTACACATATGATTTGATTTTTTCCTCCATTATAGTCTTTTGTTTTGTGACAGGAGTACTAATCTTGAGACTTGGGGGATAAAAAAAAATAAAAGTCCATTCACAAATAATATGTCCATTATTTCATGGTGCATGTCATTTTTGAGATTCGCGGTTATAGTGCTTTTACAGAAATATTTTGTTGCTTTTTCCTCCTCTACATCCTTTTGTTTTGTGAAACGAGCACTAATCTTGTGACTTGTAGGATAAAAACAATAAAATTCCATTCACGAATAATGTGTCCGTCATGTCATGGTACATGTCAATTTTTGATTTTTGCAGTTATAGTGTCTTTACAGATATAGTTTGTAGTTTTTTCCTCCTTTATATTGTTTTCTTTTCTTACCAGCTTCAATCTTATGACTTGGGGGATGAAAACAAAAACACTCCATTCACGAATAATATGTCCGTCATTTCATGGTGCATGTCCATTTTTGAGATTCGCGGTTATAGTGTCTTCACAATAATATTTTATTGTTTTTTCCTCCTTTATATTGTTTTCTTTTCTTACCAGCTTCAATCTTATGACTTGGGGGATAGAAACAAAAAAAAAACTCCATTCACGAATAATATGTCCGTCATTTCATGGTGCATGTCCATTTTTGAGATTCGTGGTTATAGTGTCTTCACAATAATATTTTATTGTTTTTCCTCCTTCATATACTATGCTTTTGTGACACGAGCACAAATCTTGCGCCTTGTGGAATAAAAAACAATAAAATTCCATTCACGATTGATTGTCCGTTATTTCATGGTGAATGTCAATTTTTGATATTCGCGGTTATAGTGTCTTTATAGATACAGTTTGTAACTTTATTCCTCCTTTATATTGTTTTCTTTTGTGACAAGAGCATTAATCTTATGTCTTGGGGGATATAAACAAAAACTCCAATCACGAATAATATGTCCGTCATTTCATTGTGCATGCCAATCTTGCGCCTTGTGGGATAAAAAACAATAACACCCCATTCACGATTAATATATCCGTTATTTCATGGTGAATGTCAATTTTTGATATTCGCGGTTATAGTGTCTTTCTAGGTATAGTTTGTAACTTTTTTCCTCCTTTATATTGTTTTCTTTTCTGACAAGAGCATTAATCGTATGTCTTGGGGGATATAAACAAAAACTCCTTTCTCGAATAATATGTCCGTCATTTCATGGTGCATGTCATTTTTTGAGATTCGCAATTCTACTGTCTTTACAATTATATTTTGTTGTTTTTCCTCCTTTAAATTCTTTGTTTTTGTGTCACGAGACTAATATTGCAGCTTGTGGGATAAAAACAATAAAACTCCATTCACGAATAATATGTCCGCCATTTCATGGTGCATGTAAATTTTTGATATTCGCGGTCATAGTGTCTTTACAGATATATTTTGTTGTTTTCATCCTTTATGTCCAATGTTTTTTAACACAAGCACTGATATTGCGGCTTTTGGGATAAAAACAATAAAACTCCATTCATGTAAAATATGTCAGTCATTTAATAGTGAATGTCAATATTTGATATTTGAGGTTATGGTGTCTTTACATATATAGTTTGGTGTTGTTTTTTCTCCTTTATATTTTTTCTTCGTAACAAGAGCACTAATCTCATTATGCCTTGGTGGATAAAAAAAAAAAAAAACTCCGTTCATGAATAATATGTCCATCATTTCATGGTGCATGTCAATTTTTGAGATTCGCGGTTATAGTGTCTTCACAATTATATTTTTTGTCCTCCTTTATATACTGTTCTTTGTGACACGAGACTAATATTGCAGCTTGTGGGATAAAAACATTAAAACTCTATTCATGAATAATATGTCCGCCATTTCATGGCGCATGTAAATTTTTGATATTTGCGGTTATAGTGTCTTTACAGATATATTTTGTTGTTTTCCCCTCCTTTATACTGTTTTGTTTTGTGAAAAGAGCACTAATATTGCGACTTATGTGATAAAAACAATAAAACTCCATTCACGAATAATGTATCCGCCATATCATGGTGCATGCCAATTTTGGAGATTCGTGGTTACATTGCCTTTACAGTTATATTTTGTTGTTTTCCTCCTTTATATTCTTTGTTTATGTGACACAATCACTAATATTGCGCCTTTTGGGATAAAAACAATAAAACTCCATACATGAATAGTATGTCCGTCATTTCATTGTTCGTGGCAAATTTTGATATTCGCGGTTAGAGTGTCTTCACAATTATAATTTGTTGCTTTTCCTGCTTTATATACTATGTTTTTGTGACACGAGCAGAAATATTGCGCCTTGGATAAAAAAAAACAATGAAACTCCATGTTTGTAACTTTTTTCCTCTTTTATGTTGATTTCTTTTGTGACAAGAACATTAATCTTATGCCTTGGGAGGTATAAACAAAAACTCCATTCACGAATAATATGTCCGTCATTTCAGGGTTCATGTCGATTTTTGAGATTCGCGATTATACTGTCTTTACAATTGTATTTTGTTGTTTTTCCTGCTTTATATTCTTTGAATTTGTGCCACAAGACTAATATTGCACCATCTGGGATACAATAAAGCTAGATTCACGAATAATATGTTCGCCATTTCATGGTGCATGTCATTTTTTTTAGATTAGCGGTTATAGTGTCTTTGCAGATATAGTTTGTTGTTTTCCTCTTTTATATTCTTTGTTTTTGTGACACAAACACTAATATTGCTCCATGTGGGATAAAAATAATAAAATTCCATTCACGAATAATGTGTCCATCATTTCATGGTGCATGTCGATTTTTTATATTTGCGGTTATAGTGTTTTTACAGATATAGTTTGTTATTTATTCTTCCTTTATATTGTTTTTTTTGTGACAAGAACACTAATCTTACGCCTTATGGGATAAAAACAATAAAAGAGCATTCACGAATAATATGTCCGCAATTTCATGATGCATGTAAATTTTTGATATTCGCGATTATAGTGCCTTTACAGACATAGTTTGTTGTTTATTCCTCCTTTATATTGTTTTCTTTTGTGACAAGAACTGTAATTTTACCCCGTATGGGATAAAAACAATAAAACTCAATTCACAAATAATTTGACTGTCATTTCATGGTGAATGTTAATTTTCGATATTCGCGATTATGGTGTCTTTACAGATATTTTTTTTTTACGTTTTGCTCTTTTACATTCTTTTATTTTCTGGCGCGAGCACTAATCTTGCTCCTTGTGGAACATTCCGAGTAATAATACGACTGATGACTATTACCATCGTCATTTCTCTACCAGATCGTCAGAAATAAAACTGTTTAATTCTCTGACTAACATTTGTTCCCCCATTTAATCTCAAACTATATTTTTACATGCGTCTTTTTAAATTGCTCGTATCGCTGCAGACGAACCACCTGGTGTGATAAGAAAATTAAAGTCTCCACATGCATTTAATAAACAAAAACACAGTCTTTTAAACCCTGCAGTGAAGAAAAGGAAAAATACATTACTGAGAGTAGGTTCATTATGAGCTGGAAAAAGGAAAAAGTAGGTGAAAAACCCTTTTAGTTCTTTCAATTCCTCAACTTTTAACGAAATTTGCCGCTGAAATAGAAGCATCATTATAGAGGTTTTTACTTTTTTTAATAGAGTATTTTATGATTTTAGCGTATTAATCAAGATTATAAAATTCGTTCTGAATATCAACTATAGATCTCATGTCTACGTATGACACTAATTCAGAAAATCTTTCAGTAACTGCTAGTAAACATTATATTCTACATCTAAAGAGAATCAAATTTTAACATTAATTAGTATATCAACATTGGTTAATAAGGAAGACACTTTTTAATAAATATTTGGAAATCAGACTCGCGTAGTTTTCATTGTAATTACCCCCATATACATACATATTGCCAAGACCTGATCTAAATCTATTATTTTAATGAATTATTTTACAATAAATGCTCATTAAATATCAAGTAATGTCAAACGAATACAAGATATAAAAAAACCGAAGAAAATTCTAATTGGTGTTTAACTGAAACACTAGTTTCCGTTTGTTTAAAAATGATTTTCTTTTTATCTCTCAACTAAATTTGTATTACTTTAATGAAAGTTTGGATTAGACGACAAGATAAAATTTTTAGAGTAATATTAATGAGAAAAGTATGTTTGTCTAACTTAAATAGATTTTTTTTAACTTTTAGAATTTACTATGTTGAGGAATAAATAAAAATTTCGTGGTTAAAAATTACATTTGAAATAAAATAGTTACACATTTAAAAACTGCATAAGTAAACCTATCCATGGAATAATTTCAGTTCAAATCATTGTTTTTAGTTTTTTTTACATATTAAAGTAAATTTATATGAATTTTGTAACTTTTAAAATACTGACAATTCTGTGGCGTTATGGCAAATGTTGATATGTCCGAAAAATTATTTTTTTTTTTGTTTTAAAATTGGTTCTTTTATGTGACAAAATCTGATAGTGGAATTTTGAAATAATACTAAGTTATTCGTATAGGCAAATGCTGTTATGTATAAAAGAGGTAATACTTGGTCTCTAATTGAATATTTTAGTCCCTAATTGAATATTTTCATTGAAGACCAGCCTTATGCTTGAGGTTGAATATGAGTATTGACTAAAGAATATTTGGATTGAAAAACTTTATTGAGCCATTTTATATTTCACAACAAAATTTAATTTTTTATTTTGCCGAAAACATTAAAAAATGACATATGAACATCTGCCATAACGCCACAGAGTTATTTTATATAGAGGATTTGTTTAAAAGTCTAAGGGTGTAAAGCTTTCATACCACATAAAAAGGATCACTGAAGTGTACAAATATAATTTTTCTTCCTTTTGATGAATGTTTCACAAACAAGAATCCCAGGATATCAAATATTATATCATACTATATCTGATAGGTGAGAAAGTAAAAAAGAACTAAATTCGGAAGTTTAATTATGTGTGTGAAGTAGTCAACCTTTTCATAGTGTTTAAATGAGATAATAAGAAAAAAAGGCATTGTATCAGCGATATCTAGGTATAGTTGCGTCTACAGTAAAGATACAATAAAGGTCTAGAAATTCACGAGAAATTGTCAATAAGTTAGAGTACTATGGTAATACTTGTTTCAGTAAAATGCATGAAAAACCGATGTCATAACATGAATTTGAAAAAATATTATAAATATTCTCAGCGATATAAGATTAAATTAAAAAGAATACATAGTTCAATTAGCAACCAGTAGTTTTAATGAATCTCTTTTGGTGGGCAGGAGCTCATTCTAAAGTATCAGACTGAACAGAGTGAAATGGTACAAGGTCACTTAATTGTTTTGAATGTCGTATTATTCTTCATGTTCTTACTTATTATTAGGGAATTGAAATTTCAAACTATTTAATCGATGGATACATCGACTCTGGTTTTTGCATAGAACTCAAAATTATTGAACTTAAAGAATGTCCATATTACATATTGATATTCATTCCTTAGTATAAGGGGTTATAATCACAATGACTAAATATCAGTATAATTAACTAAAAAGATATAACATACATAAATGCAAGACTTCTCTATTTATGCTTTCTGTCTTGCTTTTATAAACTAGTACTACAGAATGAATTTTTCTAACGATAAGTAAATTAGTGCAAAAGTTATTTAAACAATAATATACTAAACATCTTATTGTAAGGAACAGTGAAGCTTCCCCTCTCTCAATCATTGTAGCGCCCCTAGCGGAAAGCATCCAATTTCGGCAGTCTCCTACGAGCCGTCGATGGGGTAGCATGTGCTATGTGCTATGTCCGTCATTAATTTGGAGCCCCTCTCTGTAAATATATTATTTTATTTATGTGTAAATGCAGTTTGTGTTTGTAAGTGTTCAAATAAATATTTAGATTGAGTTCATTTTCATTCTTGTATTGTGTCTTGTGTGTTTATAGAGATTTAGCACTACTACCCTAACTTGGGTGTAAATAATTTGAAGTGGCACTCTAAATAATTTCATTCAAACACAGTTCTTACACAAAAACAATTTTTATTCAAGCATTTGCACATATATCTATTCTTTTCAACGTAAGCAATGCGTACTACTAGTATGATATATATATATATATATATATATATATATATATATATATATATATATATATAGCATTCATGCAAGGGAAATGCAATTAAATATATTCACTTGTATAACTACTCATTCAAGAAAAATACACTTTGCAATACTCACAATACTTGAAAAGTCAACCAGCAGTGCTGCCACGTAAACTTTGGGCCTAACAGGAACGCTAAATAACTTTCGTCTAACACGAACTCGCGTAGTTTAGCATCAACCTAGCTAAGCACCTCGAGCTACTGCTCGCAAACTCCTTTCGCTTTCTTTCGCTTCCTCAACACTTCGTCTCTTTAATCGAGCTACTTGGTATTTATACCAACCGCGTATGCCGAAATTAGCATATCTCAAGCGGCTTCTTTAATTTATTCACTTAAAGGTTCTATTCTTGTGAATCGAATCTTATGTAAACCTTACAAATTATAAGCGCAAAATACCCCTAACTACTACATTATTCCTTACTATAGATGCAAATTGAATGCAGATATCTCAGAAGAAGAGCTATTAGTTAAAGTATTTAGAGTGTATTAAACCATCAAACTGAAACTATACTAGCTACTTAACTCGATATCATATGGTCAATTAAATATATATTATCTATGGAATTCTCATTCCAATTCTCAACTTTTGATCACTACTTCTCTACGTGTAGTTCTAAATCTCCATAGGAATAAACTCTCGCTTTCTCACGAAACATAATTGTAATATAGTTAATTTTCTTAACTGTCACAGTTAACCTCTGTGAGTTAGACCTCTATCTTGACATGCGTGGAAAATAAAACATTGGACTAACTCCCTCAACACTGCAAAATGTTTTAGTCTTAGGCTGCGTTAGATTAATTTTTTTAGCTATTTCTTCTGATTACTTCTACTGTACCAGTCTGAGGGTTGTACCAGGTTATTTAAAAAAATGGTTAAAGAAAAAGAAAAAAATTGATAAAGTCAATTAAAAAAAATAGTAATAATGTAATACGTCGCAAATTGTGTTGAACCAATGTCTCATATCTTATGATTAATGAAAAAAAAGCTTACTGTGAGCTTAACGCATAAATGCCATCATTTAAGCATAGGTGTAAAGGAGGTCTTGTAAGGGAGGATTTCAAGCACGGAGTCACAGTTCATGCTGACCAAAAAAAGGAACTGCAGCATTATTTACGACCAAGGTAAATTGTTCAAGAGCACTATTTCTGTGTAAGAGAAGTGGCACGGCACTATGTCTATATTGAAGAAGATTTACTTTTCGGAAAATGTTCGCGGGATCAAGCTTAAGTTGTTCAATCAGCACAATAAGTCTATGCAGGAGAACTAGACGCCGAACTGTTAGTAAGGGGAAAATATGGCCGAAAGTAGATGCTGAAGAAATTACTGATGAACCCAGTCAAGAAACGTGGATAGTTCGCGGAGAAAGGAATCAACAAAAATATCTTCGATGATAATTACCGCGTCTCACTAAACTGTGATACAGGATCTTGATGCCTAAAAAGCTTCAGTTCATATGTTGGCCGATAACGTCATTATACATTGGTAGTTGCAAAGTGTAGCCACAGTAACCACAGATAACTCCATCGTCTACTGCAATCCGAGAATAATTTCAAATGACGAATAAAACGAGATTGAGCCAAGTATTAGGCCGAATTAAATTATTTATTGAAGTTCACATCGCAAGATTTCATCGTTAGTGGCAACACCTATAATGACCATTATGGTTCATACAAATATACATCGAAATGGTATAGCCTCCTCACAGAATTAGGCAAAAATGCCACATTCTGGAGGGGCTTCTAAAAGGTACGACCTATATATCTAGCAAAAAATCGTGATCTATATCCAAGTTCTTCTCAGACAGGAGTAGAGGGAGCGAGGGGTACACGAAAGTTGTGTGCCAAGATGCCAAGCGCCGTAGCTTACCTAGTGTGAAGGCAGGACACGCATTAAGTTAAAAGGGCGATAACAGGCATAAAATTGCAACCATCTGCCTATGACGTAAAGGCACGGCAGATTTGAAAAGCGGTGATTGGCTGAGCAGGTGAGACCTGGCGACTTTTGAAATTCACCAAAATTTGGCGATTTATCGCCAAAGCGGTTTTCTCAGAAGCTGCACTGATTCTAATAACGGTACTGCCTTTGGGGGCTTGTGAAACGGCGTGCTTTGTGCATGCGTCGCCCTGAGCGCCGCGTAAATGACAAACTGCTTTCGAATGGGATTTCGCATATGACACGTTGTTTGTTAGCCATTCCACAGGAAACCATTAAAAATATCCTGGAAAAAAGAGAACCGTAATGTTTTCTTCAACAATATCGAGCTGATTCTATTTACGCACAGATGTGCATGAATGAGCAGAGATGTCGTTAAGGAAGTCCACCCGGAATTCAAAGCAAGGACTTAGAAACACACCTGTTAACGTAAAATATTGCTTGACAAAGTGACTGAATTAAAGTATTTCCTGATATTAAATTAATTCTAGATTAAATTGGGGCAAAATTAGCACACATTAATTGTAGCGTTAAATTCCACTCTACAATAGGTCCAATAATAAACTATTACAACATGTTCATGAGGAAACTGAAGACATTTTTTCATAAAGTCTTTTAACTCCCTAACCACGTGACTAGCCTAGAAAACAAAAAACTGTTTAAAATATAAATAGTGGAACTTTGTTGAAATTTAATATTTAGCTGCATATTCATTTAATACCCTTTGAGGCTCACATACAGCACAAGGTAATCATTCTATAGATATTAACCCTGTTTCATCAATACGAAATAAATGGCTATAAACGTTTTCTTTGATTATTATGGCTTTAATCCTTCATTTTATTTCCTGTGAGTAAAAAGCATGAAATCCCAGATTTTTAAATTGAAATGCAACTGGGGACCATTTGGAATTTTTATAGATCTTTTTTGTCTCTAAGCAATGTCATTTTTTTATTTAATCTTCCTTTATTTTTCTTTATTTATTTTTCTTCTCAAGATAGTATTTGCAACACATTTTCTTGTATATAATATCTATAATTTATTTATATGAAACAAAAGTGCAATTTGCTTTTTCGGTCTCCTTTTATACCCAGTGGTATCTTGATATTCGACGTTAATTGGTTCCAGAAGGCCCGACGAGTACCGAATGAATTTTTCCCTTAAGAGAACGTGTAAACTGATATAATCCGTTACTGAACTCAGAAATTTCACAACTTACTTGGCAGTTTATAAATGGATGGAGTTGATATTTGATAAAAAAAAATCTCAAAACTTAAGAGGCATAAATTGAACACAATAATTTGATAAAATAAAATTCAGTTAACTTCACTGAGTTGATGGCCCAGTCAGATGTAAACAAGCAGAGAGTGTTGACTACTTGAAGAAAAGGATATAAAGAATCATTTTTCATATATAATGGGATATGCATGAAGAAAAGTTAGGCTTACCTCAGTTCCAAAGGTTGTAGATAACGTTGCAAACTAGTGGTTAAAAATCTTCACACACATGAATAATTCGACTGTAGACTGGCATTTTTAATTACGTTAAAATGATGAACGAGTGTAATAACATTTGTTTACATGTATAACAGACTACGAATAAAAGAACAACGACTTCAAAAGAAAAGCGAAATTTTCAATCCACATTGTTCTCGCTTTCCGTATAAGCACGTAGTCTCTCTACTCGTTTCGTTCTCCCATCTAGCGTCAAAATCTGTCACTATTCCGTTTCCAACAGAGAGGTTTATGATTCTAAGAGGAGAACATTTCCAGCAAAACAATAGACACTCGAACAGGAGTTCATTGTCCTTTTTGTCTACTACTGTACCCCTTCTGTTATATACTTAGAATTAGGGAGTTTCTACAAAGATATCAAGAGAAACTTTGTTCTGCCTACGATTCAAAATGTTTCTGAAGTCCACATTTTGGCTTGCTAGACCTTTGTCAGAGGGGATAATTTCCAGAAAAATTTTGTAATTCAATCGATTTAGGGGATGGTGAACTTTTTACCCAAGAGATATGAAATTTTGCTTATATATTTATTAAAGTATAACTCTATCAAACAATTTATAAATTTTTATAAATATTCAATTTTTTTTATATTTTGAAAATTGAAATTTTTATGATGCTTTTTAAAATGCTCCTTGCGATCCAATTTTCAACTTCCCCTTTTAATTTTGCATTTATATTGCTTATAAATGCATTTTGAACAGTGTCATGTATTATTTTCCCTTTCGTTGAATACTTAATTTTTAGAAATTTTTTTTATGCTTGTACTCGGAATTTTCGTGAAATTTTTGTACTTTTCTACATTAAAGTTAAACTTTGATAATCTTAATGATGTAGAAACCTGAAATGGATACATAACTTTATTTTAATGTTTAAAAGGAGTCTTTATTATAAATTTTATAAAATTTCGTCAAAAATTGTGACGCAAGGAGCATTTCAAAGATTTGCAAATCTGGAAATTACTCATTTTGATAAAAAGCCATTTAAAAGATAGTTTTTCACATAACCTTTAATACTTAATTTTCTAAATACCCAGTTTTCATTTTACTTTTCATTACATATTTTAAATGCAATTTATTCCAATACTTACATATTTTTAAAATATTAACACACCCTAAAAAAATTCAATTTTTGTTCGATTTTTGGTAATTTGAAAGTCCACTATCCCCTTTAGGAGGAGAACAGTGCTGTCTACTTTCCATTCTTCCTCCTCTTTCGAAGAAAGTTCATTAGCCGCTATCTGTTGCTGTTCCGTTAAGTTCCAGCAGATGCTCAATGCTGAACTCTTCTCTGTGTTCTTCCACTAACTCTTCGATGTAGCCATACCTGACTTAAAGGCCCACGGGCTTTCTCTCAGTACGATGTCCTTCACTACTAGTACGGCTTCAAAACCTACAAAGTCCCCATCTTTGTTCTGCAGAGAGATTAGACGCCAACTACGATACTCATACTTAGCTATTACCTCATCGTGGTTCTCTCGAATTCCTCCTTTCTGGTATCACTGACATTCTTTGAACTCATGATGATTTATACGATCAAAAAAAAAAAAAAAGAAAAGATCGAAATGAAAAACCAAAGTACAAGGCGAAATATGTGTTGATCTACTATGAGTTTGGGACTATCATGAACTGTCTTTGTTTCGTACAGAGAGACGAGATTGTCTCATGGATGTTTTAGCAAGGGTGAAGAGTGCCAGCAAGCGTAGAATACCGAAGCATTTTTTCCCCGCATAAATGCATCAAGTACTGAATTCGACGAGTAGCAAGGTATGATATTATGCGTGAATTTTATTTTGAATTTCCTCGCGCACTGGTTGCTGATGAAGACATCTAGGTATATGAGTCTTTCGCATTCATTTCGGCTCATACAAGAAATTATTCTTAAAGGTTAGTTCTGATTTTCATTTTTATTTACAAAGTGTCTGTCACTTTATCGGAGAAAAAAAGACTGAATTTGATTTGTACCTGCAAAACGTTATTTTCTAAAATAAGTTTTATCATTCTGTAAAGATTACTAAGTATTTTGAATTCCCTACTTTTAAGTGTGAAATGTCCGTGATGTTTGAATTTTCAAGGAATTAATGGGTTAGTATTGCACTAATCTACAGCTTATGCAGATTTAGCTATGTTGTTGTTTTCTGAGGCCAGGATCAAATGCTTCCTAATTAATTATTCCCCCAGATTCTAAATGCTTTGAGATTGATGAAATTGTTAAAAGGGGTTGAGTAAAAGGCACTTTGAATTTTCAAGGAATTAATGTATTAGTCTTGCTCTGACATACAGCTTATGGATAGGAGATTTAGCTATGTTGTTGTATTCGAGGTCAGGATCAAATGGTTCCTAACTATTAATTCCCACAGGCTCTAAATGCTTTGAGATTGATAAAATTGTTAAAAGGGTTTGAGTAACAGACACTTCTAATTTTCAAGGAATTAATGGGTTACTCTTGCACCGATCTACAGCTTATGGTGATCCAGCTATTTTATTGGATTCTGGGGCAAGGACAAAATGGTTCCTAACTATTAATTCCTCCAGGCTCTAAATCATTTGAGATTGATAAAATTGTTAAAAGGGACTGAGTAAAAGGCCCTTTGGAATTTCAAGGAATTAATAGGTTGGTATTGCACTGAACAACAGCTTATGGTGATTTAGCTATATTACTGTGTTCTGGGGCAAGGATCAAATGGTTCCTAACTACTAATTCGTCCAAGTTCGAAATGCTTTGAGATTGATAAAATTGTTAAAAGTGGTTGAGTAAAAAGAACCTCAGAACTAGAAGTGAAATTAAAATAATGTACGGATTATATTTACGTGCATGGTTTAAAATATACAACAAATTAATTTCTGTACTATTTTATTTTGCATGGTTGAGGAAATATAAAATAGTGAACATTTTTGGAACGAGAATTTGAGGACGTTCTGAAAAAATCTAATTTGCCACTGAATGAAAACAAAGTGGGAAAAATATCGTGAGCTTTCAAGGAAACTGGGAATTTTTTTTCTACTCCATCTTTGCTTTTCCTTTAATTTATCGTTACTCTTTAGGAGAAAGAAGTTAGAAACTATTTTCTTGGTTACTCTCATGTGTATAAATACGTGTTACTCCAAGAATAAAAACCCTTCCAGGTAACAAGATTAAATGTAACAAGTCTCTTAACTGTTGTTAGTGTGTTTTTCCTAAATTCTGAGAATATTCTGAAATTTCTGAAAAAATGGAAAAAGTCCCCATTTAAAAGTAGTGTATCACCCCTAAAAATTTATCCATTTTTGTTTGATTCATCATTATACTTAATAGTAAGGAGACTCTTTACATCGTTACACTTATGGTAACTCTTTACATCGTTACACTTATGTGTATGACTACGTGTTAGCAAAAAGATTAACTCCCCTCCAGGTCACAACATTAAAAGTAACAAATTCTTAAATTGCGTTCATTCAAAAATTTCGAATCAACAATGAATAAAAGATATCCAAAGCTAAAATTGATCCTAAGTTTGTAATGTCTTTAGGAAGTAAAATAAAATTTAAAAATATATTCACAACTTTGAAAGAATTAGACCTTTTTATTGTAGTCTAAGTCAAATAAAAAAGAACGTCCAGTATCTCATAAAGAATTCAATGTTTTTCAACCCTGTTGCTATTTGAATTCTTTATTATCATTTTTCGAAACATTACATTGACATAACATTTCAACCTAACGTTTTTTTTTTAATAGTTGTATCCAAGAACAGTAATTCGTCTGTTTCAGAAACAACAATGTATATTGCTTTTTAAAATACTTTTAGCAATTCATTTGAATGCTGTATTTCTACCTGAGCTTACGAATTTATTGCTGTACATCCAATTTCGAAAACATGGAATATAACGTCAACATTTTCAAATGGTCTATCTCCCCGCAAAAGTTATCTCTTCAACTAGTTTACGGACATATTATCTCAATTAATGTATCCGTGAATAGACTTACGTACACTAAATCCATGCAATCAATATTGGTTCAAGGTTTGATAAAGGTTTGTACAAGTTTTTAGGCGATTGACCACTAATTCTCTATCGATCTTAGCCTACATTATTGCGTTTCTACTTGTTTCTCTATCCCTAGAAATCTTTGTAGCTACGTAAACATCCAAATAAATACGAAACTTTCGTTCTTCTAAACTAAAAAAATTTTCGAAAATTAGAATGCACACAATATAATTATGTGTTGACTCAGAATATGTCTTGCGTTACAATTTTACACATATTTATTCGAAAGTGAAACAGTATATGAACACTGTACTGAATAGTAGCGTCATATACATTTATAAATCTAATAGACTTTATTAATTTATTTATGCCTTTATTAATTTTATTAGCATCCATAATCTGTTTATATAAACAGAGTGGTGTTTGTTTGTCTAAAAACTTCCTGTATAGCCTTGTAAGGTCTACCTAATGATCGATTAACAACAATCGATCATTGTATTTGCATAAATCCAAAGCAGCTACAAAAAAATGCTAAATTCAGCATAAAACATTACTATAAATACCGCGTAGCCAGATTGCGGAAGAGACTGGTTTGTTTGGAGCTGTTTATGCTAGTTGCCTTCAGGGCCTCGTAGCTAGATCGCTTCTAAGACTAAGCGAGTTTTTAACACTCTGGCATAAAGAGTTTGTTGTGTTAGTGATAGGGGATTACTGTGTAGCATCACTCGTCTGACTTTATATACATTGTGAGTATTTGAACTTCATTTCCTTGTATAGCGTTTATAACATTTTGTACCAGTCTTACTCAGTATTGTTTTTAAACTGCACGGTATATGTTTCAAGTAAATAATAAACTTTGTTATTTATCTAGTGCAAAAAGTGTCATTTCTACTTTATTAGAGGGTGACTTCGATGTACAGGACATACATCCTAGAATGGGTAGAAGTCAGATACCTCTATAGCCTTACGTTTGTGAGAGGAAAAACATGTACAGACATGACTAAGCTAAAACTTAACATGACTAAACTTAATATATTTTTTTGGTGTTCATCCATTTTTTTCAAATAATTTAATTATTTACTCATCACTTTATGTAGGTTCCTTATAAAGCTTTTAAAATGATAAATTATATATTGTTTTCGTATTATAAAATGAAAAGAAAGATTTTGAAAATCATTATTTGAATATTCTGCCTACATAAAGTCTTTATTTTTCGGTTAAATAGTTCTAAAATCTGTGTGTTTTCATAAATTAAGTGAACAAATTTTTAAAGAAAATGCATTCATTTTCTTAATTAAAGATTTAATTAACCATACAAGAAACTAATTCACAATTTAATTAAACCACAGATAGCTTGACAGTGTGAATGCGTTTTCCTCAAACTTAATTTGAAACAAAAAGATTTTTTTTAACTTCGAATGTTGAACCTCATGGACAGAAGATTTTTGCTTTCCTAATTAAAGAACCAGGGTCGTAATCTAATAAATTTAATGGGCCCTTAAGAGAAACTAGATTTCGTTATATCTTTTTTCCACATGTTTTTGTTATAAAAATGAAATTTTAAAAGAAGATTTGTCTGAAAACTAGCAACATAATTAGACCACATTAAGGAAATCTTAATTTTGAAGGAGAAAAATAACATACTGAAAAATCATAAAATTTAACAAATTGCTGCATATTTACTAGAGCAGTTCATAAAATTTATAAATTAAACAAGTAACGCACACTTTGAATAATAAAAAATAAGAGGGTTTTTTGGTCTCAAAAGATGACTTAGTAACTGAATGCCATGGGTTTAAAAGCTTTGGAATTAGATCCAATTTAAGATATTCCAGCTATAATGTTTAATACTTTAATGCAGTGTTGTCCAACCTTTAGTTACCAGAGGGTCAATCAAACTTTAGTATAGGAATGGGCCAGAGCCATTCCAGAAAGAAAACGAATTACCTTTTGTATTCAAAAACTTTTATTAAAATTTATATTAAAAGAAGTTAAATATACTAGTTTAATATACCACTTCATTTTACAGTCGAGAAATCGATGTGGTTATTGGCACTGCTTTCCTGATACAAGTTTATCAATGTCCACTGTAGGTTCAGTAAGGCAAAGTCTCAGGCTCAATTCCAGTGAAGCACTTTCAATTCGATTTCTCGTTTTTGATTCAATTTGTTTGACAGCAGAAAAAGCATTTACGCACTTGTATGTACTGCCAAATAGCGATAGCATGTGCAGAGAGAATATGGCCGTTACTTAAATTTTAAGTAAAGGCATTACATTTAAGTCTTAAATTTAAGTCATTATTGTTTTAAGTTTTTAAGACTAAAAGTCTTAAATACTTAAAGCAGTAAGAAGGCTAAACAATTTTTTCCAAATGTTAAATTAAAATATTTTTCCAGTAAGAAGGGCAAGGGCCAACAAAAATGAATTGGTGGGCCGAATGCGGCCCGCGGGCCGCGGGTTGGACCACTGCTTTAATGCTTTCAGGTTTAATGCGTTCATGTACGTGTCTATTATACTAATACATCTAAGGTTATTATGGTTATATATTTTTGACAGTTTTTCATAAACCTAACGTGGTATCACCTGCACTAGGAGAGGAAATTTGACAAAAGGAAACATTATCAATCACACTCTTATAAATGCATCTATGGTCAAAATTGAATTTTAACTTGATCGTAATGTTACCCTCAAAAAGGCAGCACTTCATTGCACATTATAAAGTACAAAAAGGAACTAAACATTATTTTGTTTGGTATCTTGTAATTTTTTCTAGACACGTATTTTTAATCGGATATATAAAACCAGCAAACTATGAGAAAATACGAATATTGAACAAACGTATTATTTAATGGAATATTTATTTTAGGAGGTAAGTTTTTTTTAGAGAAATACATATAGTCCTTCCCATTATTATATATAAAAGTTTCAGTTGTTCTAAAATGGTTTTGCAGTCTTTTGTACACATGCAACTCCGTGGCGTCGTGGTAGGACACTCAAACACATTGAATACATACAATAATTTCCATTTTCTTACATTTATTCTTCCATTTCAGAGTTAAATCTCTCTCTCCAATCTCATATTGAAAACCTGGCCTTCCGGCCATCTCAAAATTACTGAGCGCTCCCCTATCCGTCTTTCATACTCGGTTTCCTTTCCCGCTCTACTTCTTCTTTTCCCGCTACATCGAAAAAACGAGCGCTAAATTCGTATCTAGATTGTTCGAGAACGTTTTAAGCTGATCTCAGAAATTTTTAACGTAGTCCTTGCCCGACAATTTCTTCAAGGCTGTTCAAGTCTATTAATAGCTCTCACTGCGTTCTTCTCTCGCCTACCCGCGCTTGTGTTATTAAATGTGAATAATCCCGGCGTTTAACTTTGTCTCACTTCATTTTTAATATGATTCATTTTTATATTTGCCGACAAATTATGTCGTATGACAAACTACATATCCACCATATCATGCTTTATGAATTTTTCATGAAAATATTGCAGAAGCCACTCGGAAGATTTTTCCAGTACATCCAAATGCTATCAGAGACTGTCAATGCCAACGAGGGTTTAAAAAGTCTCGAGAAGGAAATTTCGATCTTGAGGACGAGTCTAGATGTGGGAAGCCAAAGCAAATTCATGATGATGAATTGAGGATAATGATCGAGTCAGATCCACATACCAGTAGGGAAAAAGTTGAGAGTCTGCATTGTGCACAATCAGCAGCAATAAATTATTTGCAATGAATAGGCCATTTTATCGTGTAGGTTTATGAGTACAGGAATTCTCACCAAAAAACAGTCAACACGGAGTATCACTTTGCCTTTCACTGGTCACATGAAACGAAGTAGAGGATTTTTAAGGTGAATTCTGACTGGTGATGATCATTCACGCTAATATTATACGAAAAAGACAATGGTTGAGCACAAAAGATAATCCTATTCCCCCAGCAAAGCCAGAATTCCCTCAAAAGAAGGTTTTGCTCAGTATAAATTGAGATATGGAAGGTATAGTCTATTATTAACTGTCGGAAAGTAACCGAACCGTTACTACAGAGATCATTTGTCGTCAGTTGGATAATTTCAAACAGGTTTATATATATATATATATATATATATATATATATATATATATATATATATATATATATATATATATATATATATATATATATATATACAGGGTCTGTCCAGAAAGTAATGAGACTGATTCAGAACGCGCGTTACATTTTCTGCAAGTTCTCCAGATTATCAAAACGATGACCTTTTAAGCTGGAATTCAAACGAGGGAATCTAAAAAAAGGAGGCTGTGACAGATCGGGCTGTACGGTGGATAGACGCATAATCAGGGTGCAGAATTCAATTGTTTGTGAGCTTCGGGCGGACGCGTGCAATTCGATTCCCTAAACTTTGAAGCACTTCCTTGTAAAATTTGTCTGTCCAGAGGACATCGTTTGGACACTCATCCGACGATCAGAGTCCAAAAGCGCTTTAATTTTAGCGACATTGTCTGAAGTTCGAGAACTTGATGGAAGCCCAATGCGTTATTCATGATCGACGTCTTCTCTTCCGTCTTTGATGGCTTTGTACTACCTAAACACTTGAGCCTTGGACAAAGATCCTTCCCATAGGCTTCATGTAACATGGCAAGCATCTCGGTAGCTAATTTGTTCAGTTTTACGCAAAACTTTATGGCGTATCGCTGCTCAACACAAAGGTAATCGTTTTGACAGTCTGGAGAACTTGCAGAAAAAAGTAACGCGCTTTCTGAGCTACATTCCATTTGAAGACTTCCAGACGGGCATCAATGGGTAGAAGAGCCGTTGGCAACGGTGAAATAATGCAGGAGAAGGCTATTTTCAAGACTTAAGTTTCTGTAACATTTTCTTCAAAAAAACTATTTTTATGGAATCAGTCTCATTACTCTCTGGACAGACCCTGTATATGTGTATATATATATATATATATATATATATATATATATATATATATATATATATATATATTGCTCGTATTCGTACAATAAGTCTATGCTTTCGAGTCCTGCAATTCGCATTTATGATTTTAGTTGTTTGGAATAGGTTTTAAACAATAGTTTCCGAACATATTAATTTTCTAGTAGCAAAGCGACATTTAAAACATTAAAATTGCCCTGCAAATGTCATTAATGGTGATATTGTATTCAAACTTATTTAAATAGTATACTGAAAGATGCTTAAGTTTTACTAATTGAGACACTTTCCGTTAATCTGGATGATTGCCGTTGTAGAATTCTGATAACACACATATCTTGACTTGTAATAATGGCTTCACATTATATTACTGAAATCTTACTATTTATTCTATGAAGCACTGTGAGACCAAAGTGAAGAGAAATGTTATTACGAGCTGCCAGATGGTTTGGATCATTTATTTTATTCTGCCATCAATTCTCTAACTATACTGTCATTATTTCGTTAGAATTGAAAAGAGATAATCTAGCTCCATATTTCAGGATATCTAATTCAATATTTGATATGACAATAATGCGTAAAATAAAAGAGCCCGTAGAAATTGAGTCTTTCGTCGGTAAGATATTTCAAGACTGATTTCCCACCATTGTAATGTGATTTTTTTTAAAACTTGGTCTATATAATTTTACATCTCCCTTAGAATCTAAAATTCTACTTATATAATATCGCCTTACCTAGTGAAAGCCTTTTGAAGCTTCCCATATATCTCACCAATTCAATGTAGGAGATTCCCTGATAGTATTTACTACACACAGGTGCTAAATATTAGAATTTGGTTTTACACTAAAATGAATGCGTTACAGATTAATTAACGATTGATGAAGAGAATGATTTAACAAGGGGTAAGACTTTTCTATGTAAAGAATAAAAACAACACACAAACATACATATATATATATATATATATATATATATATATATATATATATATATATATATATATATATATATATATATATATATATATATATATATATATATACAATATATATATATACAATATATATATATATATATATATATATACAATATATATATATATATATATATATATATATATATACAATATATATATATATACAATATATATATATATATATATATATATATATATATATACAATATATATTTATATATATATATATATATATATATATATATATATATATATCTTCTTCGGCGGCCAGTAATGATTCGAAAAGTCGTCGAGGTATGACCGAGGTAAAGGGGTTTATCCCGTAACGTTGGCTCTATGGGGTTTTGAATCGGTTCTGAACAAAATATGGCCGTTAAACAGGGGTGGTCGTCGAATAGGTGGGGGACAGCTAAAGAAGTTTCCCTTTATAAACATTATCTAACGGTAAACATTCTCGAGCGGCTTTCACTTTCCGGTGAGCATTTTAAAAATATACAAGCAGGCTTCTAAAGGCGAGGAAAATTTGTTTTCTTTAAAAAAAAATAGAAAAATAATTTTGCACAACGTGTAAAATATGTCCAACAATTTTAATTATTGGTATAAATGAATAATTCATAAATTATTAATATTCTATTAAACATTTATAATCAGTTTTATCTCGCGTTTCAATGGTAAGAACATATCAATAATAAAGGCTTCTATTCATTAAAAACCCTTTCTTAAGTCTTTATATATTCCCAAGATCTTTCGCTACCAAATTAACTCATCAGATGAAGTCGTCTAGACTAATGTAGTCTATTTATGTCATGTTATATCTGATTCGTGAAAGAGTACAGGATATATGTCACCGTAAATCATTTATAAAATAGGAGCAATGAAATGCCAGACTCTCTGAATGCTATAACTATCAAACAAATATCCTGCATGATGCTGTATCTAAATTGGAAGTCCAAACATATGCAATGCATATTGAACATTAATTAATATATATTTTATAGTCCCATTTTGCTTACAAAGTTGTTTATGGAGAATTGAACTTACACAGTAAATATTTTGTAGGAACTTTATATTATATATAAAACTAGTTTGAAAAGAACTTAAAATTTATTGGTAAAAATTCTATAGTTATTTTATACTTAGGTGTTAATATATTTATTTTATACATAAAAACTGATTTACAATGAACATAGCATATAATCAAGACTGTTTCATGCATATATAAAAGCACAGTGTTTCAGAAAATTTGACATAATTTGAGATATACGTAAATATCTCATCAACTACTTTGGCTAAACTGAAGAGGTTTATTGTTGGGTAATTAAATATTTATTAACCATAATATGAATGAGAAATACAAATGCATGTGCATTTCTTGAGTAATTTTTCAAATATTCAAACTCGTGCCACGTGTGACACGTTAATTGTGCCGCGTGTGATACGTATTACATTTCCTGCCAAACGCGTTGTAGCATGTCATTGGTAACATTTAACAGAATAGCACTGATTCTTTGCTCGAATTCCTCTATATTTGACGGAAGGAGGGGTACATAAACCAGGTCTTCAATATACCCCCAGAGGAAAATGTTACAAGGTCTGGTGAACGTGGTAGTCATTTAATAAAATTTAGAAGAATGTTGTGTAAAATATTGTAATAAAAGTTTGACGTGTTTTCACACAAAATATTATGCCATTTGAATGAATATTAGCAAAGTTATTAGATCGGGAGATGATGTCATATTTTCGGAAACACGGTTTATAATGGAAACATTTTCGAATGTTAGAAGCAGTATTTTGATTACAGTTGGATTAAGTAGTTGATGAGATTGTTAAAACGCAAATTCTGCGAAAATTTTCTGAAACACCCTGTATACTTATACACGTATTAAAAATTCCTGATTATATGTTATGTATCAAAATTATTATGTGTAATCAGTCTCTAAATAAAGAGTGATTGACGCTTCGTAATACATTTCTGGAATTTAAAATAATTTACATTTCCTTGATCAATTAAGTTTAATGATCTTATTGAAGATGATTGAGAAATCAGAATATTCAAATACAGATTACTTAAAAGTGGGGTACAGACAGGAAGTTGAAAACCTTAATATTTTAATTGCGAAGAATTTTTTTGTTACATAATGGAACTTTATGACGTAAAGTATAAAATTATCTTTTTACCAGCATTAATAAAGAAATTAAAAGGCAAGTAAAAGGAAATGAGGTCACTACAATTAGGATTTCCAGACAAGGGTTTCTTATCTCAGATTTGGGTTTTTCAATGAGGATATTGGTTAATCAGATTTTTTTAATGTTGTCCAAGCCACAGAATTCTTCCAATTTTCGAAAAACATTGTTGCTTTAAAAGATGTGTACGTTTCTACTTGAAACCGGACTAACGTTAATAAACTTAGTGCGACTTATCTGGATATAAAAATTAAAATTCAAACTAGAGAAATAAAAATAGGGATATATGATAAAAGGTTAGATTTTATCTTTTAGTTTATCACGTTTACAAATTTCCATAGCAACTTAAACTATAATATTTTTTACTCACAACTTTACAGAATTAAAAACATGTGTAACAACTCAGGGGATTTTTGGGAGGTATGTAACAATTTCGAAGAAAACTTAAGTAAGAACAATTTCCCTAAAACTTTCGGCAATTTAAGAGTTTAAAAAAATGGCATTTAGACTCAGGGATTTTTAAAGCTGTTTAGGATAGTGTTTATGTTTTCATTTGTTTAAGCTATAATGGGGGGTGGGGTGGCGCTGAAGTATTGTTACAATGACGAAACTACTAGGATAGAATTGGCTGCTGTTTCGCCATAACCGTCACTTACGGAATTGGGGTGTGTATGCATCTTTGGCTTTGCATTAGGATTATTTGTGTGCTTGCATGTATAGTACGTTGAGCCCTTATTGTAAGTTGTGTTTGTCTTTTCATTTTCTTTCGACAAATTGTTTCCATGGGGAACTAGGGACCTTGGGAGGTCTTTTGGTCTTACCTGCATCCTATTCAGAAAGTTCCCCTTGAGGTAACTGATTTTGGTTAGGCTCCCTGATGACGAGACCTGTCGGTTACCTCTGTCTTTTTATGATTCAGTTCCGACACTTATACAAAATATTGCCTCTGGTGCGTGGATGCCCTGAATGCTTGATTTCTGTTTGTTTTTGTCTATATTCTTCTAGTTTTTATCTAACTCTGTTGGATTATTTATTTTTCGTTATATTTCCACTTGAAAGGACGTTTAAATCCTGTTTTTATCTTAATTAGAACAGGATATATTAATTATTTTTTCCAACATTCTAGTATCAACCAAACTTTGTTTAAACCTGTAAATGCGTTTTTCGGCATGATGGGATTTTTCACTATTCCTCGTCTTTAAATTGTTAGAAGTCAAGAACCGTTAAAGATGAATCGTTCAAACTTGGACATGTCTTTTTCAATTATTTTACTTTAATTTTGATTAAGCAAATTTGAAAAAAATATTTACTTTTAAAACTATGATTTTTTAAAAATAAATTACATCATTTTTTTAAAAAAATTCTCGATTTAAAATTTTTTTTTAAAATTAATATTTTACAAATGCTGTATCAGAATTTAAACATATATTTTTCTGATTAATTAAATGAAATTTTTTTTTAATTCGACAAATAATATTTCAAGTTATCACGATTTTAAATGACCCCATTTTTTAAATATGTCAAATTTTAATTTCTTTTAAAAACTTTATGAGAAGTTTTATGGTGTGATTTTGTCTACAGATTATATGGTTAACCATCATAAAAAAATTCAAAATTTTAACTCAATTAAAAAACAATGAATGTGTACCGGACTCCTTTAAAAAGAGTATTTTGCCGTTTAAGTTTCCAGCTACTTCATATCGCTTTAATAATACCGTTAATCAATATTTTATGAACGACTAGCATCATAGCTACACCATGTTTTTATTTTTTTATTAACGAAAATGCAAATATATTTTTTAAAAATATTATCTGCCTTTGAATTTCTATAGATACATTGCAGTCTCAAGGATGTATTTCAATGAACTAAACAGTGAAAATAGGCTTTACAACCATATATAATTGTGACAGGTAACCCGAAGCTCAAAATAAACAAATTAAATTAGTTTCTGATTGGGGATT
>OU015502.1:82555033-82577533 GCA_907164885.2 Dolomedes plantarius | reverse complement strand
GCTCGCTGTGGTTTAATTAAATTGCGAATTAGGTTCTTGTATGGTTAATTAAATCTTTAATTAAGAAAATGAAAACATTTGCTTTAAAAACTTGTTCGTTTAATTTATGAAAACACACAGATTTTAGAACTATCTATTTAACTGAAAAATAAAGATTTTATGAAAGCAAAATATTCAAATAAGGATATTTAAAATCATTCTTATCATTTGATAATACGGAAAAATCTATAGTTTATCATTTTAAAAGCATTATAAAAAACTTCCATAAAGTAATGAGTACAAAATTAAATTATATGAAAAAAATTGCTGTACACCCAAAGATAGTATTAAGTTTAGTCATTTTATGTATAAGCTTAGTCATGTATGTACATGTTTTCCCTGTTACAAACGGTCGGGCTATACAGGAAGTTTGTAGACAAAGAAACACTACTCTATTTAGTATATAAACGGAGCATGGATGCTAATAATTCAGCAAATGAAAACATTTTCTTTAAAAACTTGTTCTCTCAATTTATGAAAACAATCAGATTTTAAGAACTATTTAACTGAAAAATATTTTATCACATAAAAAAATGGTGTTCAAATAGTACTTAAAATCTTTCTATCATTTTGTAATGAGTTAAGAATATAGTTTATCCTTTTAAAAATATAAAGATGAGTTGTCATGAGTAAGTAAATTATAAATACGTTGTTACTTTACATAGACAGATTCCCTTTAATAATAATATGTAAACTTTCAGGGTAAGATTTATTATGTCCGAAGACACTATTATGCAAGCGAGCCTTTTCTGAAATTTTTTAAGTTCACAGTTTTGTTCCTATTTTGGATTCTGATGCTGTTTCTAAAGTTCAAAATAACAAGGATTAGAAAAGTACTGATGTACGAGGACGGCGTCTTTCTCTTTCAGCCGCTCTCCGTCTGAAAATTGGTTCGAGTTGAATACGAGTCGGGTTCTAATTTTTCTTCTTTATTACACACACACACAGATAGGACAATTATGTACAGGGCTCAAGTATGAGCAAGAACATTAAAGTACTGTACTAAGAGAAATGCGGGATACAAAAAGGCCGGTCTCCTGTGACCACCGCCTACACTCTCTGCGAGCCAAGCTCGTTCTCCCCCCCCCCGAGACCCGGGGTGTCTCCTTCATACACAAAAAAAAAAACGTTACTAGGCCCTACACCTCCCCCCCCCAAGATGGGAGTTGCATCTGCAGTCTGCAACATCCATCTGACAAAATCGAATAGGCCTGGAGACCTCCATTACAACAAATTCACATGAATAACACGAAACAACCACCTGATATAAATAATACACAGTGCAACTTTATCATATGAACCATTAAACACGAATTCTAAACTAATAAAAAAAAACGCAATTACTTAATATAGCCGAAAACACAGTGCAACCCTAAGGTATGAATCATTAAGCACTCAAGTCACTTTGATACTGGGTTACAGGAATATCTAAAACATAACATTAACAAAGTTTTTTTTTCCTTTTCATAACAGGGTCTCTCCTCATCTTAACTATATAAAATAAAACTTTCAGCTTGAGGATTGCACCTGAAAAAAGTCTGATACAGGTTATAAACAATTCAAAAGCATTGAAGAAAGGTTTTTTTTTAATGTCCGTAATTTCCATGAATAGTCCTTCAAAGACGACACTCAATTCGTCGATACAGGACACCTTAAATGTCATTCTCGCTCCTCGGTAGTCTTGACAAAGCGTCTGCATTTACGAGTTTGTTTCCCGGGCAGTGCGTGATGGTCAAGTTGTAGCGTTGCAGGGCCAGCGCCCAGCGCTGTAACTTGGCTGATTGAGTCGCTCCCTTGGTGATGTTCGTCAACGGGTTGTGATCAGTGATCACTTCGATCAGCGCTCCGAAAATCCAGGACTCAAACCTTTTGAGACACCACACAATTGCGTAGTCCTCTCTTTCTATGGTGGCCCATTTTTGTTGTGTCAAGGTCAGTTTCTTGCTGGCGAAACTTATGGGGCAAATTACCCCTTCTTCGTTCTTCTGGAATAAACATGCCCCGATGGCGAATAAAGATGCGTCAGATTGGATGATGAATGGTCTGTTTATCGATGGTGTGTTGATAGTTGGTGCGCGACATAGCGCCTGCTTCAACGTTTGGAATGCTCGTTGAGCCGTTTCCCATGGAATAATTTCTGGCGTTCCTTTGCCAGTCAATCTCGTTAGTGGGTACGCTAGATCCGATTACTTCGGTATGTATACTCTGTAATAGTTGCAGAGTCCGAGTAGGCTTCTCAACTCTGTTTTTGTCCTGGGGGGTTTTAAGATGTGGATGGCTTCTAATTTTTCAGGATCGGGCTGGTGTCTACCAGAACCGATCACATGGCCTAAGTATTTTATATTGGCTTTACAAAACACACATTTTTCCACATTCACAGTAAACTCCAACTCTTGCAGTTTATTCAACACTAAGTCTAACTGTTTCATGCGGCTATCCCAATCGGAAGAAAACACCGCGATGTCATCTATATAAGTTCTACAGAATGAGTGGAACTGGTTTAATGCCGAGTTTAATGCCCTTTGAAACGTTGCCGCGGCGTTAACTAAACCGAATGGCTTGATTTTCCATCGGTATACCGCTCTATGTGTTTTAAATGAGATAAAGTCTCTACTCTCCTCCTCCAATGGTATCTCCCAGTACCACTTTAAAATGTCTATAGATGTTATCACATTCGCTTGTCCTACACTATTTATTAAATCAGCTACATTCTCCATCGGAAAGTCATCCTTTTTAGTTACGACATTTAATGTTCTAAAATCTATACAAAGCCTCATTGTCCCATCCTTATTAATAACACATACTATTGGGTATGCTATTTCTGCTTTACTAGGTTCAATCAAATCTAGTTTTTCTAATTCTCTGATTTGTTCATCTACCTTTGACTTCAACATTTCTGGTATACGATAAACGTACGGTTTCTTTCTTACCGCTCCTTTAACTAGCCTGATTCGATGTTCTCCCACTTTTGATACATTTAACCTTCCCGAAAACAATTTTGAATACTTCTTAAGTAATTTTACGAACTCTCTCCCTTTCGCTTCATCTAAGTGGCTAATATTCACTCTCTCTACAAAATCCTGGGAACAATCGTCTCGTCCGGGAGTAGGAATTATTTCCCCAAACTCTTTATCCTCCTCAAAAATGACCCCTAAGTTGCTTTGCGCTCGTGGGTAATATTTTCTTATCTTGTTTACGTGAACCTTCTTTATCGTACCATCCAGTAATTTTACCCTATATGAGTGCTCTGTACATTTTTCTGTTATTTCCCCGGGTCTTGTCCATCGGGCATATAACTTATTGTCAGAATCCGGAATTAATAATATTACTTGATCCCCTACTTTGAAATTCCTAACTAATGATCTCCTATTAAAATCTTGGTATGCCTTTTGCTTTCCTTCTGCTATTATAGATGTCTTTTCTGCTGCTAACTCCAAATTACATTTTAACCTTTGCAGGTATTCCGTCGCCGACTCTGATACGTTGAGAAGTATATGTACTTCCCCTTCCCATGTCGATTTGAGTATAGAAAGTGGTCCCTTGGGTTCCCTTCCATACATTAATTTTAATGGGGAATGTCCCGTGGTGCAATTAGGGACTTCGCGGTATGCCCATAACAAGAACGGTATCTGTTTATCCCAATTCCTCGGATCCTCTCTTATAACATGATGCAATCCTCCCTTCAAAACTCTATTATGTCTTTCGATCAAACCATTGCTCGCCGCATATCCTGGGGTTGGAAAACGTGGGATACAGTCAATCCTTTTTAGGAACTCTTGCATTAAATTTGCTGTAAAGTTTGTCCCACAGTCACTAGCTACTATATTCGGAATGCCGGTTCGTGCAAAGATTTCCAAAAGGGCGTCGCATGTAGCTTTTGGCGATAATGATCTTAAACATACCGCTTCCGGCCACCTCGAATGTTGACACATTAAACATAGTACGTATTTATGTCCCCTACCTGACGGTGGTTCGATCGGACCTATGATATCGATATTAACGACTTCAAAAGGTAAATTTGGTCGGACTATGGCCGTGATTGGCGCCCGGTCTGACACCATGACTGCCCTTCTTAACTGACATGGCTGACATGTGTTGCAAAATTCCCTTATCTCTCCCCATTGTGGGCCAATAGAAACTGTTCTTTATCCTCTCTCGCGTTTTACGGTGTGCCATATGTGCTCCGAACACTCCTTCGTGTGCTAACTTCAACACTTGTTCTCTCTTACTCTAGGGCAAAACCAATTGTGAAATTGATTCCCCCAAAATTTTGTCTTTATGGAAAATCAATCTATTCATTATTATACAATTTCCCTTCTTAAGTTTTAACTCCTGCCTAACAGGGTCTGAAGATTCACACTGATTCTGTTCCTGAATCAGTCTTGCGGTCTCTGAGAAACAAACATTCCTCTCGTCTTTTTCCTTCCCTTCAGCTATAACTGACACCAACTCAGCCAGGGTTCCTTGACCTTTATCACTCTCTGTCTCCCCCGCTAGTTGCACTAAACTTTTCTCCTCGTTCACTGACACCTGCGACCCTGGGATCTTCCCTTTGTCCCGAGTAATTCCTGACCCCCACCCCCTTTCTTGATCCCTAAGTAATAAACTATCACAACCCTCCGTCTGTTTATCTCCTCGAATCTGCGCTGCGGTCCTAGAGTCACTGGACAAGATTTCGTTCCCGTTGCCAAGGGCTTCGAATTCGAGAATATTGTTCTCATGGGCATCCCTTAAAAGTGTATAAACGTTGGGGGGGGGGGTAGTAAGCAAGGTACATTCAGTTTATCTGTAACAGCCGCTATGACTCTCACAGGAGTGAGAATTCGACTCTTATAGATATCGCCCTTTAACGTCATAGGAACCTCTGTTAATTGGGCTTCGATATTTGTACCAAAGACGGGCGTGAGAATTATTTTTTCCGTGGGTTTCTTCACTTCAGTTAAGAATATTATTTGGGTGTAGTATCGCTAGCTGGGTCCCACTGTATATAATCCCTTCAACTTCGTAACTTCCCACTAATATTTTTGTGCGCTCAAGTGGTTGTATTTCTACCTGGCACTCCGGGTTCAGATATTTCGTTTGTACTTTCACTACCAGTGGTTCATCATCCCCTTTTTCTTTATTCGTTTTTTTACCCTTACTAGTTTCTGAGTTATTTCCCCAATTTTGGACTTTCTTCGGGCAATCTTTTGCAAGATGCGAACTCGCATTACATAGAAAACATTCCTTTGGCTTTGGTTTAATACTATAGTAATTTTTCCTATCCTTGTCGTAATGGCTTAAATGTGGGGGAACATACTTATTTGCATTTGAGGGGAACTTTTCCCACTTATTGCGCGAGTTTTCGTTATCTACTTGTGCCGACTTATAGAAGGATTTACCTTTCGAGGTATGATATATGTCGATCTCTTGACCTAATTTTGTAGGCAAAAACCAGGTATCAGCCATTCTGATAGAGATGTGAGACTGCGTTTCTACATCTAGGGTTTCAAATAATTTGTCCGCGACTGTTGAATCTATGAGTGTGTCATAGTTTTCGCACTGAGTTATACATAATATTTAACCCTTTAACAGTTTAATTTTTTTCCAGAATTCGGTTCAAAAAATGTCATTTTTTGGAGAAGTTACCAAAAAATTAGCTCCATACGGTCCATACATACAAGAAATTAGCTCCATACGCTCTGAATTATCCATTTTTTAAAAGTAAAAATACATTATTCAACTGTTACATCGATAAAATTATCAGACGATTAGTAAAATATAACCAAAAAGCTATACACCAGGGGTGTCAAACTCGCGGCTCGCGGGCCGCATGCGGCCCTCGACGAACATTTTTACGGCCCGGCCAATATATTGGCACACAATAATATATAATAAAATAACCGACATAAAATTATAATAAGATAGGAAGAATTCGCTAAATGTTTTTTTCGTACTCTTTTTTGTTATTATTAAACAAAATGAATATATTTATGTTGAATATACTGTAATTAGGTAAATAAACCTATGTTTATATCAATATTGATTTTTTTGCGGCACCTATAGTTAAGGGGGCTCACAACATTTGAAACTTCAAAGAATCGATGTTTGGTTTTTGCTATATTCTAACTTTTGGGACATTTCTGAACAATATGCAAAAAACCGCATAAAAAATTTGCATTATTTCTCGAGTTATGAGAGTTTATATAAAGTTCACTCTGTTGCCATAGCCATGTTATTCCAACTTTAACTTCAATTTTCTCAAATATGTGAATTTTTGGATTGCGCGCACTGTTACTCCCAAACTATGTGTGCTAGACACACAAAATTTTTATCAGATTTGTATTATAAGCTTCTTTGCACACAAAAACCAGAATAGTAAAAAAAAATTCTAAAAAAAATTTTTACACTTTAAAATGTTTTAAAAAAATGATAAATATTAATTTTTTTTTTTTTATTTTATGTAAATTTTTCAATTTAAACTATATTTTTTGTATATTTTTTGGTTTTACATTAAACTTGAGTGTATTATTAATTTAATTTGACCAAAAAATAGTTTCTGTATGCATATTTCTTAATTTTATGATGCGCGAAACATCCAATGATTTTTTTTCCCTTTTTAGTAATGTGTACATTTAAAAATAAAATCTAAAAATTATTTATGGCTTTAGAGGTTCTATTTTTGTATAAAATATAACTGAAGACTTGTAATTTTGATATAAAACAAAAAATATATATATATAGAGAGAGAGAGATTAATATTATTGGAGTTTCAGTAGCTCGATTTTGATCATGTTTAGGGTCATTTCCCAGAAGTCAAAGGTTGTGAGCCCCCTTAAACCTTGTTTGTTTGGCCCAAGGTAGCCTTTGAGTTTGATATCCCTGCTATACACTGAAAGATAAAAATTAGTCTTCTGATACAAAACATGTGAAAAAAACCGCGCTTTTGAACCAATCAGAATAGAAAACACAATAGACTGCAAACTATCATTTACTGGACAACTATCGCCATCTATACGAATAATTTGTAACTAAAAATAGAACAGAAACGGGCAAAACAGTGAAAGCGAAAAAAAAATCAGATTGCCCGTACGGCGTACGGGCAAAACAGGGAAGGGGTTAAACATCGTTTTTAGCCTCGACGCAAATTGTACATGACTTTCGCGAGCGTCCCTTTTCGCTTTCCAGAAATTCTCCCTGCAAATCTGCGGTGTAGGTTCAAATTCCCTAAGTACTATAGCTTTCAGTGAATCGTAATCCTGCATCTCTTTATCATTTATGTATATCAAAATATTAGCCGATTTTTCTCCCAAGAGATTAAGCAATATTTCCGGATGAAATTGTTTTGGCACTTCCTTCGTAATAAATGCGCGCTCTAACGTGCTGAAAAATAGGTTCCAAAGTTCTGGTCTAGTCGGAACTGGGATAGTAAGCGTTCTAACACTTCTAAATCTGTCTATCAGTGGCTTATTACTATCGTTACTATCGCTACTGTTTTGTGCATCGTCCTCCGATCCACGTGATCCCCCGCCATTAACTATGGCTCGTGCCTTAATTAATTCAAGTTGTCTCTCATGTTCTACCCGTTGTCTCTCATGTTCTACCCGTTGTATCTCCCGTTCTTCCCTTGTTTTCTGTTTTCCACCGTAGTAATGATAAATTCCCTAACGAAATCTTAGTCATTCTCACACTCAATCGATTTTAAAATGAGTTCCTTTAACTCCGTGATCTTATGATCGGGATTCTCTACAACTCCTAGTTCCCTCGCTTCCTCTTTCAGGTCTTCCATTTTAAGCCCTTTAACACTAAACATCTTTACATATCATAAATCAAAATCTATAAACACATAACTATAAATAACAGCAATACAAACAATATCAATCTTAACAACCCATCACCTCCGTGCGTAGAAAAATGTGTGTCAAAACCCTTAAGTAATGCAAAACTGTAATCTCAATTAATTCCCCAAAACAAAAACAAAATTTATGAGGAAAGGGTCCTACCTCCATCCTAGCTTTGCCTACTCCACGCTGCACAGTTCAGTCGATCGTATGGGGATCCTGTCTGGTGCGACAGTGTACGAGGATGGCGTCTTTCTCTTTCAGCCGGTCCCCGTGTGAAAATTGGTTCGAGTTGAATAAGAGTCGGGTTCTAATTTTTCTTCTTTATTATACACACACACACACAGAGAGAGAGAGAGATAGGACAATTATGTACAGGGCTAAAGTATGAGCAAGAACATTAAAGTACTGTATTAAGAGAAATGCGGGATACAAAATGGCCGGTCTCCTGTGAGCACCGCCTACACTCTCCGCGAGCCAAGCTCGTTCTCCCCCACCATGACCCGGGGGAGGGAGTCTCCTTCATACATAAAAAAAACGTTACTAGAGGGCGCCAGGCCCTACAAATGATTTAGTATATCAGAGCTAGATAAGTCGTGTTTATTCACCTACAAACTTCCTGCATGATCGATCCTTCTACCAATATTGGTTATATGGAGTTAAGAGTCCATTGACATATATTATTCGTTTGCTAGTAGCAGAGAAACATTTTTTGTGGATCAGTTGAAAATGTCGACGTTACCTACAATGTTTTCGCAACTAGGACCACGTCAGTAAATTCGTAAGCATCCAAAAAAACACATCAGTCGAATAAATTACTAATTTCATGTTGAGCAGCAACATTATTTGTGCTTTTTGGATAAGGAATATTTATGTATTCCAATACAGCTATATTGCAAAAAAAAATGATAACAATGAACTGAAATTGCGGCAGGGTTGAAAATAATTGCATTCTTTATATCAAACTTTGAGTTCTTTAAACTTGACAGAAACTCCCCAAAAAGGTGTAATTCGTACTTTAAAAAGGGGTATAGACATGTTTTACTCACCGAGTCTGGATTTTATATTGAATTTTATTTTACGTCTTAAATAACATTCAAAATACATATTTAGTATCCGTTCTACTGGAAGTAGTCAACATAACTATGTGGGTCAGGCTAAAAGTTTCTAAATAAAAACGAAAGTTAACAGAATTAATATTAAGAATAACATTTAATAAATATAGAATTTATATCTTTACAGTATGAAGCACGTTTTCGAAGTGAGAAAAATTTACCTAACGCGATAATCCGATGTGGTGAAAATCAATGCGCATGTGCGCTACACAGGAAGTGATCTAGAAAATCCTGTGCTACAATTCACTGCAGTAGCTGTCAGTACAGTCAAGCTGCCATCCCACAGGTTCAGGGTCCAACCCTGTGACTGGGCAAGGTCCCACTCAGCCTTTCAGTGGGTCGATAAAATGAGGACCAAGCATGGTTGAGAACTAAACTCTGGGGGTTCCACGTCAGGTTGACCACCTGACAGAGACATATGCTGTATGGCACCCCAAGCCCACGGTCACGAGAGCGGAGATGGGTACCGCCGGCCCTGGTCCACATCGGACTGTTGCGCTGTGAGTTTAAGTTTAAGCTGTCAGTAGAATTACCTTCGGAACAGTTTATTAAAAATGAAAAAAATTAATATAATCGAAGAAGGAAATGTCCTGAAATACAGGAGACGATCAGACTAGAACATCTACTTTAGGATATCTTTCATTCATTCCCGTTCCCAAAATTTAGAATTAACACATATAGCGATAATTAAACGACTCGTTACTTCTAATATTGTGACATGAATGGGTTGTTATACTTGGAGTAACACATCCGCATACTCCCAAGAGTAACGATGAAAATAGTTACGAACTTCTCACTCCTAGGAGTATGAATGGATTAAAGAAAAAGGATAAATTATCAGTAATGATACACTAGATGCAAATTATGACAATGATTCTAGATTTCGAAAGTTCCCGACTATCCAAAATTTTAGAATGAACACCTGCAACATCAGTTTAGAGATTCGGCGTGTTTAATCTTGTTACCTGGAGGGATTTTCATACTTGGAGGAACACACATTTATATACATGAGAGTAACGGTGAAAAGAGTTACGAACTTCTAACTCGCAGAAGTAAGAATTGATTAAGGAAAAAGTGATAAATTTTCAGTAGTGATAAACTAGATTCAAATGATTACGATGTGTCTATGTTTTCGAAAATTCCCGATTATCCAAAATTTTACAATGAACATCTGCAAAAATGGTTTAGAGGCTCGTAAAATTTAATCCTGTTACCTATAAGAATTAATACTTGGAGTAACACACATGTACATATACATGAGAGTAACGATGAAAAGAGTTACGAACTCCTCCCTCGCAGAAGTAAGGCTAGATTAAGGAAAAGGGGATACATTTTCTGTAGTGATACTCTAGATGCAAATGTTGGCGATGTTTCTATGTTTCTGAAAGTTCCCTATTAACCAAAATTTTAGCATGAGCATCTGCAACAACAGTTTCGAGACTCATTACATTTAATCTTGTTACCTGGAAGGATTGTCATACTTGGAGTAAGACGTATTTATACATATGAGAGTAATGATAAACAGAGTTACGAACTTCTCACTCGTAAGTGTAAGGATGGATTAAAGAAATAAGGATACATTTTTCGCAGTGACACACCATATGCAAAAGATGACCGGGACTCTCCAACCTTTCTATAGAAAGGAATGTCAAGGGATCTATTGTTGTTTTTTTTGGAACTGAAGCAACTTATCGTGTAATGGTGCATGCGGGTGTGACATTTTCAGTTTAATCAATACGCAGCTCACGTTCCTGAATTTTATCACTAAGTCATTACAGATCAACACATTGAACACCACAAGAAATACCAACTTTTTCTTCCTCCATGGGTCCACCGAAATGCTTCATAAGGAAAAATTCAGCGTTCCTAAATTTTAATTTGATTTTGCTTGTTCTGGACAGCTCGATTAGAGTTGCTCATTACAAATTGCAACAATAGAAATGGTAGATAAAACTCCCTAAAATATATTCTCAAAGCTGTTTACAATATGTTTACTCACAAAATAAAATAGTCTAGAAGTTAATTTGTTGTAAAATTTAAAATATACAAACAAACGTAATGCGTAATTTGTTATTTAAATTTCCCTTTAAATTATGAGGGCCTCTTACTCAACCCCTTAAGATAACTTCTTGTATCCCGAAAAAAACTACTCATTAATAAAACTTAAATGGTTGCTCCAAAAAATAACAATATAACAATATAAACATAAATTGAAGGTCATTTAAAAAATTTTGAACTGATTCCTTATAAATTCAAACATCCCGGAGATTTTTATAAGGGCTTTAGTCATCAGAGAGAACGCATAGGGACTTTTTCTCCACACTATTGTACGTTATATTACAATTCATATAATAGTTTCGAGAAAATAAATACTAAATACAATTTGTGACATAGAAAAGAGGAATAAAAACCTGTAGAAAAAGTCTCAAAGGGATTTCCTGTTTTAGGAAAAATTAAAGCATTAATCGTTAAAGAAAAAGGGATTTCGTAGTCCTTACTTTTGAATCTATGAAAACAGAGTAAATATCTAGAAAGAAAATATGTACAGAATGTGTGCCTAATATGCTATATTGCACCTAAGATAGTTATATAAATATGCAGCTATAAGTTTAATTTTAACGAAACCCCTTATTTACATTGTAAGCAGTATTTTTTTCTCGACTAATAACATGATTATATAATCGAACATATTTTTTTAAGAAATGTCTTCTGTTTTATTATTAACATAATCCAATAGTTTATTATTCGGACTATACTTTCGGTACGGTATCTATGCACTGAACTTACAGTGAGCGTTTTTATTTCTCAAAATGTGAAACTTTGATTCATCACAATTTGTGAGGTATTACATTATTACATCTCTCTAATGTTTTCTTTCTATTTCAGCATTTTTTTTAGCATAAAACTTGGAGCAGCCCTTTAGACGGGAACTGTAGAAGAGGTTAGGAATTGCTGAGAGAATAATATGACACAACGAACGACTGAGCACTTTACAGTATGGTAGAAATTGGTTCGGAGAATTTATTTTCATGCATGTCATGATAGATGTCTGACACACAGAGACAAACTGAGGCTAGGAAGAAAATGAACTAAAGGGTGGTTATAATTAAAGTTCCACTTTGAAATGGTCATTAAAGGAAAACTACTGTACCAAATGTTATCAAACTTGATAATAGTTTAAAGGAGGTAATGAGAATTTCGCCAAAAAAAAAAGTTCAAAAACTCCCCACCAGGGGGTAAATGGCGCTGTATGCAATACTGTTAAACGAAATAAGGGTCGGAATCTAAGTTAACCTTTTGTATATCCTTAAGAAACATTGAACTAAACAAAATTATCATTTAAAGTGTACGCATTCCGGAAATCGTTTTCTTACAGATCAGTAATTTGTGAATTTTGAAGCCTGAATTCGGCCCTTAGACATGAAGATATCGGTTTAAAACGTTTTTAATCGTTTCTAAAACGAAACTGTTTGTGATAATCTAAAGAATTTGGCGGAATTGAAAGATGCGATACACCGACATGTCCATAACATTCCTCTTGATATGCAAAGTGCTACTGTTGAGAATGCAGTATTGCGATTTAACTTGCTTTCGGAAAATGGTGGACGCCGTATTGAAAATTCTTTGTAACACGTTTCAGAAACGATCAAACACATTTTAAACCGATGTCTTCATGTCTTATTTCGTTTAACAATATTACATACAGCGCCATTTCCCCCCTGATGGTGAGTTTTTGACCATTTTTTTGCCGGAAAAGAAATTCCCATGACATCCTTTAAAGTTTAAAGGATGTCATGGGAATGATAGTTTAAAGTTTAAACTATTACCCAGTCTGATAACATTTGGTCCAGATGTTTTGCTTTTACGACCCTTTCAAAGTGGAACTTTAATTATAACCAACCTATATATTAAATGTTATTAGATTTCGAAAGGAAGGTAGCTTTATTTTATTAATTTCAAGGTATACTTAGAAAAGTTGTGATCACAAGTTAAGAATTGGGGTGAAAATTCCGTAGATAAGATAGATTAAATTTGGATGTAATATCGATTTAAGCATTCAGTTTGCGAGAATTCATTTTACTTCTACAATGTGGAAAAACATGTCCAGTATATTATTATTTAAACATTTCTAGAATATTTATTTGTGATCGAAGTACCTAAAATCTAATTCTTGATTACCAATTACAAACGCCAAATAAAAAATTTAAACACAGAGTTTCTTGCATTTATGCATCTTGTAATCAGTCAATTTATTTTATGTTTAATCATAGTGTCTAAAAGCCATTGTAAGAAGCAATGAATTAACTTTTGCAATATGGATACCCTTCTAGTTCAGTAATTTTGAGTTTTGTTCAACCCCAGCAGAGTAAATTTACCGTTTAATTAAAATCTCTTAAATTTCATTCTGCAGTAATAACATTACGAATAATTACGACATTCATGAACAAAATGACCTTGTACCGTTTCACTCGAGCCAGTCTGATGTTTTAGAATGAACTCCTACCCTTCAAAAATAAATCCACTAAAATTTATGTCTGTAATTTGAACTCTATTCGACTGGATTTTTACAATTCTCTCTAGAATCATGGAAACGATTTATAATATTTTTTGTTCAAATTCAATTTATATCATCGATTTTTTTTATGCATTTTACTCGCACAAGTCATGCCATAGTTTTTTTAACTTTTTCCCATTTACACAAATATTTTTATTTTCTCTGTAATTTTCATTTTCTTTGTAGAGATAATTGAATTTTCTTAGCTAACTCTAATATAAAAAAAATTGGATTGCATTAAAAATTCAGTTTATGACATCGATATTTCATACATTAAGCCCTGTTTTATTACTCTAACTTATTCACAAATTCCCAACAATTTCTGGAACATTTTTGTATCTTATTCTCGACGGAGTCATAATATCGATATTTAAATATGCCTACGTCGATAAAATTTCATTCTGCATTCTTATTTCATTTAAGGGGATAAGAGACCTTCAACATCGATTTGTTTTGACTTTTTAACATTTTACGCTTTGTACAAAATAAGGATAATTAATATTATTTTTTGCTGCGTTGAATACCCTTATAATTAATAAATAAGTATTTTTTGGAAGAATAGGACTGGTTTTTCATTAAAATCTTCAAAAATGGTACATTTTATCAAAATGTTCCATGCTCATTCATTTCCTTCTGATTTCTTTCAAATTTCTAGGGATTCTTAATGGAAATGTTTTTCATGAAACTGTGCATCATTCTTTGAAACCTCAATTTTTTTTCTAATTTTAGACCTTGTAAGGTTTACATACGATTCGATTCACAATAATCGAACTTTTAAGAGAATAAAGATAAAGAAGCCGCTTAAGATATGCTAATTGCGGCATACGCGGTTGGTATAAATACCAAGCAGCTAGATCAAAGAGACGAATAATGCTGATTCTGTCCCTGAACCTTCTAGCAGTGCAACTGGCTCACCCAACAATAGTGAAATTATCAATCTCTTGGCCCAAATGAGAGAAATTGGTTCCACCATGACAGACATTAAAAATATCCTTGGAATATCTGACTTCTCGGATCTGTAGTTACACTAAGGCAGACTACGGAACGCATTCTCCAAGCCAAATCTTCCGATGAACAGGTAGTTGCTTTCATCTACTCTATGCTCAATCTTCCTTCTAAAACCGTGCCATGAATGTTTTTATATCTCTTTCCGTTGTCTCTTGGAACGCCAATGGCATTATTAGTAAAATTCAGGAGTTCAAGGTTTTTATAAGTGAGTATTGCCCCGATATTATTCTTATTCAAGAAACTCACCTTCGACCAGGGGATAAGTTCAAAATTCCAAATTATACTGTTTACCGTAGCGACTATGTTGACCCGACTCGTAATGATCGCGCTATAAGAGGTACGGCGATCGCTGTTAAAATGACCCCCCCCCCCCCCTCACCATGATATTGTACTGCCCGCGCTCAAAGTTATCAACGCTACTGTAATTAACGTCTGTCTTCGGAACCACCCACCGTATACCATCATTTCTACTTACATCCCCCCTGTCTAAATTGTATGGATATCTTTGAAGATCTTAAAAAGCTTAAGGGGACTCGGTACCCTTATATTGATGAAAATATCGATTTTTCAATTTTTTGTTAAAAATAGACTTTGACACCTCTAGTATATTGGTACAAAGTTTTAAGTTGATCTGACGATTGTAAGTGTATCAAAAATACATTTTATAATCTTAACAGCCATTTAAATGCCACGCCCACTTCAGTGTTTACATTCCTTTTACTCTGAAATTTCCTCCCTGAATTACAAATATAATGCGTAATAGAAGAAGCATGCGTTTAACTGTGAAATTAACTCTTAGTAGATCGTTGTTTACATGTGCTACGCTGTTTTCAACTTGTGATTAAGCTAATTTATTGTTTTAAAAAGTCTTTTTCAAGACTAAATCTTCTTGATTTCCTTTAATTTCTTGCTTATATATTTATCAATAAGTAATTATTTAGTTTTCTAACGATTTTTATATTAATAATTGCATTATTTATATTAATATGGTTAGTCGAAAGCGTAAAGCACATTCATCTCGTATGAACAATCAAAGGTGGTGCTTAACGAAAGATGAGATTCCAGGTTCCAGCAGTGCCACAAATGTGCTAAATTCAAATCTCAGACTCCAGAATACATATATTATTGATGATATTATTAAAGACTCTCATTCTGAAGATTATATTATGGTGAACTTTGCTCAAATCAGTAAGTTATTTTTGAACTTGAAGTGTCCAGCCTGTGAAATGCAAACATTAAAACTTGAGCTAGGCACAAAATTGGGATTCTCATACAATCTGAATTTAACTTGTGATTCTTGTGATAAGAAAGTAAATTCTATTAACTCATCTTGTGAAAGAAATGGAAATACTATACCTGACATAAATTGGAGAGTAACACAAGCTTTTTTAGAGACTGGAAAAGGATATTCAGCCATTGAAAAATTTTGCATGGTCATGAATAGCCAACCTTTTTCATCTAGAACTTTCAACAAATGTGTAAGAAATTTAGATTCTGCAAATGCTGCTTCACTGAAAAATGTTTCAAAGAATGTGCATGATGTTATTAAAAGGACATATCAAACAATTTCCCCTAATTCTGATGAAATTAAGGACATATGTGTCACGTTTGACGGTACGTGGTTAACACGGGGACATACATCACTTATAGGTGTAGGATGTCTAATTGACATTCATACGGGTTATGTCGTAGACTTCGAAGTAATGAGTAAAGTATGTCGTCACTGTTCTGTAGCTGAAAGAGAATTTGGTACATCAAGTGCTGAATTCAACATATGGTATGAGGGTCATAAAAGTGCTTGTGACAGAAATCACAGTGGAACATCAGGAGCAATGGAAATGGAAGCTGCGTTGATCCTTTGGAAACGATCTTTTTCTTTAGGCTTCCGATATACTACATTGTTGTCTGATGGTGATTGCAAAACTTTTAAATACTTATCAGAAAGAAATGTTTATGGTCCTGATGTCAAAATAAAAAAGGAAGAATGCGTAAATCATGTCAGCAAGAGATTGGGAACAGCTTTACGGACAACTGTGAAAGAATGGCGTGCTCGAGGTGTTACTTTAGGTGGAAAAGCTCATGGCAGTTTGAGTGAAACAACAAGAAAGAAACTTACTGTGTACTATCAAAGAGCCATCTTGCAAAACAAAGGTGATGCTACTGGTATGAAAAGAGCAATATATGCTACTTTGTATCATAGCATTTCCACTGACAAAAAAACTCAGCATTCCAAGTGCCCAGTTGGTGTCAATTCCTGGTGTTTCTATCAGGCTGCACTGGCTAGAGGTGAAAACCCAGGGAGTCACAAATTAAGAGTAGGTACCCCAATAAATGAAGCATTTCTTCCAAAAATTTTACCCATATATCAACGGCTTGCATCTAGTGAACTTTTGGAAAGATGTGTGCGTTGTGGAACTCAAAATGCTAATGAGAGTTTGCACAGTGTGATTTGGGCAAAGTGCCCTAAAGAAATATTTGTTAATAGACAACGAGTAAAACTATGTGTATCAACAGCAGTTTGTGACTTTAATATGGGTACAATGCACACAGTAAGAGAAGTACAAAATGTACTAGGAATGAATGTTGGTCGTTTCACGAAAATACTTGGTATTATGTTGGATTCACGAAAAGTTTTGTTTCGGAAAAGGCGTAAGAATGCAAAGTACCAACTTGCTCGCAAAATAATTAAAATAGCTATTCGTAAAAGAGAACAGCTAGCCAGAAAGAGAGAAGGTCTTACATATTCAGCTGGATGATTTTAAAATTATCATGTGTTATGAGTGAAATTTACGTACGGTGTTGATGGTGAAACATTGCAACTTAAATTTTCAAACTCTGAACCAAACTTTTAATTAATGCTATAAATTTTTATTATAAGTGTCTTCTAATACATATTTATAAGTATTTCATGCATTTAAAAGTAATTTGAATACCTGTTGCAATAAAAACCACTATAAGAAATATATTTAAATTGATATTTACATTTTTCACCAGTTTTCTCGTCACTTCTGTTTGGGTAAGTTTTTAATGAAAGTCTCTAATTATAACTAAATGTTCACCTATTCAAATAAAATAGCTATAATTTTCAAGATATATAAGTAGTAATATAATGACATTAATATTAAGAAAACTGGAATAGGTTTTTACAGTGCTTTCAGTGCTTAAAATCTTTAAATTGATTTTTCTCAGTTTGCTATTTTTTGACGTATTACTGTCTTTAAAGCAAAGCGACATCTACAAATATATGTCAAATGACTCCAATATTTTTTTGTACCTTCAGTATAATGTATTTAATAAAACTATGGATGGATTTTACAATATAATGAAAAAAAAAATCAAAAATCAAAAAGTTGAGGAAACCATGCTTTTTGCTGCGATTTTGCCTGTATTTGTATATATTATTTTTTTTCTCAGGAAGTAATTCATTAATTGTAAAATCGATCCATAAAATTATAAAGCATAATTTCATACACTTCCAAAAAAAATCATGTTAGAGTTTTGAAAACTAAAGGAGAAAAATAATTTTTAAAATTCTTTAATTTTTTTAAAAATTAAATTTCTCAATTTTTACCCACAAAAGGATTTTCGTTTCTTGTTAAAATCAGTTTGTATAAGTATTACCTATAATATGTGTATACTATACATAAACATACTTTTGGAAAAAATTTTCTTCAAAGGGTACCGAGTCCCCTTAATAATATCAATAATGATACCATTATTTTCGGTGACTTAAATGCTACCCATCCCCTGTGGAACGGCCCTAATTCTCCCATTAATCCTTATGGTGCGGTCATTAATAACTTTACGGCTAATACAAATTTCGATATTATTACCCCTACCACCCCTACCCACTTTTCCTTTTCCAGGAATAATATTTTGGACTTTGCCCTTGTTAAAGGTATCCCTCATGATCTGTACATTGACTACATTTGTGACCTGTCCTCTGACCACAATCCTGTGTTACTCAAAATCTCCCTCGACCATAATCCTCTTAATATTAAACAGAAAAAGTTTACTATCTGATCTAAATTCAAAAACATCCTTGATAGTAACCCCTTTGTCCACCCCGTTGTAAATGGTACTGATGATATTGACGATCTCGTCAATAGTATCACTTATGATATTAACTTTAGCCTATTTAACAGTACCCAAATTATACCCCTACTAATAAATGTAACGCTGACCTTAACTTAAAATTACTGATAAACAACAAAAACAAAGCGCGTAAGAATTGGCAGCATAATAAAACTGATATTAATAAAACTATATTGAATAACGCTCAGCAGGACCTTAAATATTACTTAAAGGACAAAGCCAATTCTAACTGGGAACAGTTTATTACTTTTCTTCACACTACAAACAATTCTATTTTGCGTACAGCCAAAAGATTTAGAAACCAATTTCATATCATTCCCCCCTCTTAAAATCCCCAATTCCAATTCTCATGCTAGCACTGATCTCGAAAAATGTACCCAAATTGCTAAAACTCTTTCTCAATATGTTGCTCCCAACCCCCCTCAAAATTCCAGCACTGAAAACATCGTCAAGACTAATTTTGATGTCTTTAATAATACGCCTCACGATAGCCCCACCCCTTACATTGTTCCTGTGGACGTTAAAGATATTATTAAAAATCTCCCCAGAAGGAAGTCCCCTGGCGATGATGGTATGACACATACTATGCTTAAGCATCTCCCTCGTCATTATATTTACAAAATTACCGTTCTCATTATTTCTATTTTTAAATTTGAGTATTTCCCTCCTAAATGGAAAAATTCCATTATTGTTCCAATTCGTAAACACGGCAAACCCCCTTCCTCGCCCGATAGTTATCGTCCTATAAGTTTATTAAACACTATTAGCAAAATAACTGAAAAATTTCTTGCCCTCGAAATTAACAAACATCTGGAAGCCAATAACATCATTATTCCCTAGCAATTCGGTTTTCGAAAATCTCTTTCTCCTCCACATCAGGCCTACCGTATCACTGAGATCCTAACCCAAGCTAAAATTAATAAAATGTCCTCCGCTGCCCTTTTTCTGGATGTAGCACGCGCTTTCGACCGAATATGGATTGATGGTCTTATCCATAAGCTTATCAACTACAACTTTTTTCCCCAGCTTATTAAAATTATCTCCTCCTATTTAAGTAATCGTACCTTTCAAGTTAAAATCAATAATACTTTATCCGACCCCTATCCCATTTTTTTCTGGGGTTCCTCAAGGTTCTCTTATTGGTTCAACCTTGTTTAATATCTAAATTAACGACATTCCGCAGTACATAAAAACCGAAATTGCTATTTTTTTTCAGACGACACAGATATTTTTGCCTCTAAACATAATCATAATCATGCAATTAAAGCTATTAATGACCACGTTGCCCTTATTAATTCCTGGCTCGTTAAATGGAAAATAAAAATTAACTCGGATAAATGCATTGCCACTATGTTCACCCATAAGCTCGATAGAACCTATGCTAACTGTAATATTAAAATTGGTTCCACCATTATCCCCTGGTCAAACACTGTTAAATACCTAGGGTTAACCCTTGATAAAAAAACTCACATGGAAACAACATATCATTAATAATCGTAATAAATTTCGTACTACTAAAAGACAACTTTATCCCTTAATTGCCCGAAATAGTAAATTGAACTTTAGTAACACAATGTTCATTTATAAATCCTTCTTAAGACCCTTACTTACGTATGCTGGACCAGTTTGGTCGTATGCAGCGGATTGCAACATTAAAATTCTGGCTGTTGCTCAAAACATGACTATTAGGCAAATCACTAACTCCCCATGGTATTTTCGTAATGTTGACATTTATAGGGAGATAAATCTCCCCACTATTCAAAATTATCTCAAAAATCTTGCTATTAATTTTCATAAAGATTTACCAAATGATCTTATTAAAAATCTTGCCGATTACGACCCTGCTGACCCAGCTAACAAGAAACGGCCCCGTGCCATTCTTTCTCGTAACTTTTAATTGTTTGTCCTGTTTGTTCGCCCTGTTTCTTTTTTCACCCTTCTTTTAGCTTTACTTGTTCTATCGAAACTATTTGTTTTCCCCACTTTCTATTTTCCTTCCTACTTTCGTTTTTATTGATCACTGAAGTTTTATGCATTGCTATATCATCCTACAGTGGAGGGCCTGGCCCATGTATTGTAGTTACCACTACTCTTCCTGAAGCTCCTGACGTAAAGAGACGAAGTGAGAGTAAGTGAAAGGAGGATAGAGCTGATGAAACGAAGCATCGAGCTGGAGCTAGGCTTAGAGTCTGGTTTAATAATAGTTGAGTTTTGCTAGCAGCCGCTGGAGGCATAGGTAGGTTGCTTCAAACCTACGCGAGTCCTTGTTAGGCCCAAAGTATATGAAGCAGCATTGCTGGTTGACTTTCCGAAGTATTTGTGAGTATCTCAAGTTATATTGTCATTGCCTGAATAGTTATATCAGAAAATATATTGAATTGTATTTCCCTTGCATAAATATTATATATCGCGTCTAAGTAGTGTATCTGCTTTATGTTGAAAGGCAAAATTTACAATTGCAAATATTTGAATAAACATGGCTGTTATGTAAGAACTGTGTTTGAATGAAATTATTTAGAGTGTCAATTCAAGACATACATACCCGAAGTTAGGGTAGAAGTGCATATTCTCTATAACCTTAAACTGTCTGAAATTAGAATAAAATATTTGTAATCTTAATAAAGTGAAAACATGCAAAAACATATAATAATAATAGACATATTTTAAAAAATACTTATGGCTTTAATTCTACAAAACAATTCAATGCACAGTTATGTTTATACATAAATATATATGGTAATATGGTATATAGAGAATATGGTTAATATGGTAATATGGTATATAGAGGTTATAGAGAATATGCACTTCTTCCCTAATTTTGGGTATGTATATCTTGAAGTGGCACTCTAAATAATTTCATTCAAACACAGTTCTTATAACAACAATGTTTAATCATATATTTGCAATTGTAAATTTTGCCTTTCAACATAAAGCAAGCGCACTACTAGTATGAGATATGTAATTTTTATGCAAGGGAAATACAATTCAATATATTTTCTGGTATAACTATTCATGGAATGAAAATACAACTTATATCGTACATCGTATAGATGGTAAAATTATTTAAAATTTTAAGGTTTAAAAATGATATGGAATGCGCACATAGCATTTCAAAAAGTTCTAGCATTTTTTTTTTTATTTATTTGAAAAACTGGCATATTTCTGCTCAAAAATGCTCGTTTTAATTCTATGAGTCTTTAATGTAGTCAAAAAGATTATTAATTATTCTCATTCTGTATACAAAGATAAAATCTGGAAATTAAAAAAAAAAATCGACGTTGCAGGTCCCTTGTCTCCTTAAGCAACATGAAACATATTATTGTGGAGCAGTTACATTTCATTAATGTCCAAATATCAGTTACTTTTTAAACATTTACATGTCGGTAATAGCATGATATAATATTTGACAGTCTGGTATTCTTTTTGAAACACGCATTTAAAGGAAGATATAAAATTATTTTTCCACTTGAGTAATAATCATTTTTAAGCGGAATGAAAATTTTACCCGTTTAGACATTTTAACACATAATCTGACTATCATAATTGTAGATATATTAAAAGATATAAGATTCATTTGAAATTTGTTTTTGGGTGTAAAAGAAATAAAATAATAAATAGACCTGAAAATAAAGCCATTTTATTCCGTACATATGTTTACTTATGCACTTTTTAAAGATGCAGTTATTCCATTTCAAATACAATTTTAGTTGTGAAATTGAAATTTATTCCTCCACGTATTAAATTCTAAAATTAAAAAAAATCCATTAACGTTAAGCAAACATACTTTTCTAATTAATACCACACTACAATTTTTATCTCTTTCTCTAATCCAAACTTTTTATAAAGTAATAAGAACTTATTCCGGCAA
>OU015502.1:82330033-82552533 GCA_907164885.2 Dolomedes plantarius | reverse complement strand
AAATAGAAACAAAATCGTCGTTAAATAGAATTTTTTTACGTCGGAGGGACCGGGACCGGGAAATATCGTCTTTAAATAGAGATGGTCGTTAAGTAGAGCGTCGTTAAACAGAGAACCAACTGTATATGTATATATATATATATATATATATATATACAAATCAGAAAATTAAAAAAAAAAATCTGTATAATGATTTTGCAAATAGATTATGTTGGAAATATCCATTACTTTGTTATTGCTTGTTGCAAATTGAAAATATACAAATATGTTGTTTAGGCGTACTGCTAGCGCCACCTGGTGCTTCGCGGTTTGTTCGAAGCGTGTATTTGTAGTTAGTGTTACTCTTGAATGGATAAAAGTATGACGCTCAAAGCCTGATTCTTGAATTCTTGGTTATTATAACATTTTGAATTTTATCTATTTTCTTCATATATCACATAACGTATAACATTAGGGTTTGCATCAGTAATAAAATAATACAAAAGAAGAAAAAATATGAGTTATGCATATGTAAATAAGCACAAAGAAATTACATTCACGAATATCAAAAGCTGATACATATGATTAAATGAAGGGAACTAAAATCGTGAATGAATTTTAAGTGTTCTTACAAGAATTTACAGTTGATTTTCTGTTAGGTGATTCCACAGATCATATAATGTTACTTATATTAAATATTTAATTCACCAGATTAAAAGCCATGTAAAATCAATAACGAACCTTTAGGGATGATTTTTCTTACCCTGTTATCACTTCAATGCCCTTATGTGTTGACCGTAATTATGTCGTAATGTCAGTTGTTACCTAAGATCTTCAATACTAGTGTTAAGCTTGGTAATTTTCGTCTCCGAATTTTACAGTAATATATTAACAAACACATGCCTTTGAAATATGTTTTCAGCATTTCAATATTGAACTTTGAATACAATGCATGTAATTTAAAAAAAATCTTATCATAAAATTAGTTTAAAACAAAGCTAATTTTGTAGCTCAATAAACATCAAGGAATCCGTAAAAAGTAAGTCATAAAAATTTTAAAATTATAAGAACTACGTGCTCTTTGTTTTAATGTCAGTCATCATGCGAAAACAATAAACATAATCCAAAATTATGCTGTTGCTAAAAGAAAAACTAAAGAAAAAATTTTCTTTTGCTAAAAGCAAGAACTAAACATGAAGGATGTAAACTGGTGTTACGTCTTAAGCCGACGCCTAAATAAATAAATACTTGGTAATCTAAAGACGTTTATTTGCGTATCTAATACCTTTTCTAAGGATGCTTTTTTCCCACATTTATAATATTATGGCCAATAAAAATCAAATTCATGTCTTATTTAATAGAATTAATTGTAGACTTTCGTTACTGCAGTATCCTCCATATTCAGATTTTTCGATTAATAATAATAAGATTATTTAATTTGAAAATTTCTCGGTAACCATTTCAGTTTAAAGATTCAGAAATACAGCATACGTTTCATCTAACGAAATGATTGAAGTGACGCTAGACAATTTTGAAAATTAAGATTTATCCAGTCTCGGCCAAGTTATAAAATGTGGAGCTTGCTAAACATAAAAAAATTCGAAAAATATTTACGAGACAATGAAGAAGCATCATTGATAAATACAAGAATTTCAAGTTTCAAACGACATGCACCTGTCTCATGCCCAGTGCAACATTTCTAAAATTTCCAAAATATGGAAATTTTCTAGTCCTTAAATCATTAAGAAAACAATGCATTCGACAAAATTAAACTTTAATAAAAACAAAATAATTTTACAAATGGAAAGTGAAGAGGTATGAAACTTTGAACAAAATCTACCCTTAAATCTTTAAAACATTCGATGTTTTGAAAAAAATATATGTTAAAGCCTGATCATTTCTGAACAAAGGGAAGCAAACCGCATGAAAATATTTCACTTAGTTCCTGACATATGGATATTCTAAATATTTAATTACTGATCAAGTTTATGGGAAGAAAAATTTTAAACTCATTTTTCTCAAAATGTAATTTTGCATCATTCCATAACTGATATCTCAAAAAATATGAAACATAATTCCATGAAATTTTTATCACTGCCTAATTATGTTATTTTATTGCGTCTTAACTAGAGTTATTGCAATCACTGCATATTTTGTTATTTATTCAGGGGTAAATTAATGAAAAAAATTAAGGAAATTTTAAGTATATTTTGAGCAGTTTCAAAAAAATTGAAAAAATATTTTATTGTTAAAAGTTTTATGTTCAATTGTATTTTTAATTATTTATTTTAAATATAAAACAGGAATTATACATTTAAGTGTAAAATTAATTTCATAATTCTGCGCGCAAGCCAGTATACAATAAAAATGCTTAAAAAACAAGGTATATCTAAAGCATTAAAAAAAATATTTAAAATTATTTTCAGAATTGAAAATTTGCTTATTAAAATAAATATATCAATATATCATATACATAGAATTTTTAAAAATTGGGAGTAAATTGAAATAGTTACAAAGAGTCAAAAAGTATGACAATATGTCTTATTTCCTCGACTTAAGAGTCATGAGTCCCCAAGGTTAAATAGGAAAAACCAACGTAAATAAAGCACAAATAGCAATAAGATGCAATTATTTTGCATACGGTCGTTTCGAAGCTACAAAGGAGCTTCTTCATCAGTGCAACGAACTTAGTGGCCGCTCAAAAATCCGAAGACTAAGCGACCAGTCCAGTGCACACGCACTTAAATAACCCGCACGTGCAAAGACGCGAAGCAGCGGAGAGACCGAAATAGGGCAAGCAGCACCATATAGTGTTAAAAAGAGGGGAGAAATTGAAAAATTGAAGAAACAGGCCAACACAGCTAAATAAACAGTTTCCACAATTGAGGAAAAACAGGGGTGCTTGACAAATCATTAACCAAAGAACCCGAATTTTTTAAAATGTGATAAGCTTCCCAGAAATCAAGATCGGCAGGTGAACGACATTTCTGAATAATGGAGGCAGAAGAAAAGTCAAATCGATGATTCAAAGTCCAGGCATGTTGAGCAATGGACGAGCGATTTAACTCTTGTTTTTTAACATAACTCTCTTGTTCCTTCAAGCGAAATTTAAGAGCACCCTTGGTTTGACCAATATTAGAAAGACCACACTGGCAAGAAACCCGGTAGATACCCCAGCTATTTAAGCGATCAATGGGGTGTTTGAGATCAGAAAAAGATATTTTATTGACCGGAGAGAAAATAACCTTAATTTCAAACCTTATAAGAATTTTAGCGATTTGATGACTGATCTTGGGAAAGAAGGGCAAAACCACCGACAGTTTCGGCTTTGAATTGCAACTTTTTTGGACCGGTTTAGACAATTTCTTATAAATGGAATCAACGATATTAGAGGCATAGCCGTGGTCCACGGCGACCGCCCCCAGATAATCAAGTTCGGAGCAGAATAGTTCAGGAGTGGCGCAAATTTTCAACGCCTGATGGACAAACGTGTTGAAACAGGCAATTTTTCGACTGGGAGGATGGGCAGAAAGCCTATGTGGGGGAAGAGACACTGCAAAGGGCTTGCGGAAGACAGCGTCTGAAAAACCTCGTCACTGCGGATAATAAGCACATCCAAGAAATGTAAAAGATTATTACACTCTTCCTCACACGTAAATTGTATACAAGGATCAATAGAATTCATGACAGAGAGCACGCGATCGATGTCGGAGTTATTCTGGTCCAATAAGACAAAACAGTCATCAACATAGCGAACATAGAAAGGAAACTTTAATTTGTCAAATAGTTTAACCTCGAAATAATGCATATAGATGTCACTCAAGATGGGACTAAGAGGATTACCCATAGCGAGACCATTAGTCATACCATAGAAAACGCTACTATAAACAAAAGTCGTCTGCTCAAGACAAGTATGAGTGAGAAGGGTTAGTTCATCAATTTCGAACTGCGAGAAATGGAATTCACTGAGTCTCTTGCCGAGACAATTCAAGGCCCCGTCAACAGGGACATTCATGAATAGCGAGTTCACATCAAAAGAAGCCATCGTGTGACCTTGGGGTCTACAGCCACGAAGTTTCTTCACAAAATCCAGAGAAATTCACAAAATCTTGCGGTTCCTCAATTTTTCATTTTTCCCCTTCTTTTTGCCACTAGATGGCACTGCTTGCCCTATTTCGGTCTCTCCGCTGCTTCGTGTCTTTGCACGTGCGGGTTATTTAAGTGCGTGTGCACTGGTCTGGTTGCTTAGTCTTCGACTTTTTGAGCTGCCACTAAGTCCGTTGCACTGATGAAGAAGCTCCTTTGTAGCTTCGAAACGGCCTTATGCAAAATAATTGCATCTTATTGCTATTTGTGCTTTATTTACGTTGGTTTTTCCTGTTTACTCCTCGAGCACAAAGGCTGTATATTTTCTTTTCCCAAAGGTTGTTCACTACGTTGTTCCTATCTGGTAGAGACAAACAAGTAGCTTCTAATGTAACTTCTAATGTATACCGAGGATTACGTATATATTTTGATAAGTTACTTTCGAATGCTACAAAAAAATAGAAATATTTTTACACTGTAACAAGTATAAATAAATAACACTCACACTGACTTTTCGAACATAAATATTTACAAAAATTGCAGGAAGAAGACTTCTAGGATGTTTTATGCAAAACATTTATTTTTTTTCACTGATACGGTATATTTGTTGCTCAGCTTCTACAGTGCATAAACAGGGTAAATATTTGCATAATATTATATTTTTTCAGCCTAGATCTCAAACTCATACGAAAATTCAGCGAAATAAATACGCATAAGAGTTGGGGAAGTTGAAATCCTATTAGTTTGTTAGAGATATATACGAAACAGCGAGAGGAATTGCAAACGCATCACCTGGGAGATTCTAGAGAAAGAATATTCGAAAGTTCTGTAACTTGTTAGAGAGAGAAGATGCATTGACGAGATAAGTCGTAATTGCAAATTAAGGGTATATTACTGCAGTTTTAGCATAGCTCGGATGATAAATGTGGGATTGCGTATACATTATTTCTAAGTGTTACAAGCAATATCTTACACAATTTGCTTTCTAGAGAAGTTTCAAAACCCACAATATAGAAAATAATGAATTTAAAGACGTTATTTAAAACGTATTGTTATAATTTTCGATTATAAATAACATATATTTCTTGTGTGTGTTTGTCATTTTATTGTCACGTCTGACAAAATTCTCAGATAAAAAATATGCCATACAAACTTCTGAAAAAGAGGCTTCTGGTAATATATAAAAATGCTCTAAAATGCATGCCCTTGGTTCAACATTTATATAATATAGGAACAGACATACAGAGAAAATTTCGTCCAGAAATGTGTACTAGCAGAAATTTAGATATGATTATTTTAGGTTTAAAAGGAAAATGTACACATGAACATAGCTTGACGGGTATTAAACGAGTAGGTACAGACAATTAGAAGGATTTTTACCCGTAAAAAATGGTTGTTTATATAAGAATCTATAGAGATGGCTAACTTCTACCCTAACTAGGATATATATATATATATATATATATATATATATATATATATATATATATATATATATATAACAATGTTTCTCTGAAGTAGAAACGACACTTAATAGATATACAACAAAGTTTATTCTTTGCTTGACACATATAACTTGCGGTTCAAAACAATACTCCGTAAATACTGGAACAACGTGTATAAACACAGTGCAAGGAAATATATTTCAAAATACTCACAAATTTCAATAATGTCAAACCAGCGATGCTGCACGGTAATCTACTCCTATGACCACAATAACCTCCCTATGCCGGATTGGCAAGAACTCACGTAAGTTTTAAAGCAATCTAGCTAATAGCCACCAACGGCAACTCGCATAAACAGCTCCAAACAAACCAGACTGACTGCGTAACCTGGCTGCGCGGTATTTTTAGTAGCCGCCTATGCTGAATTTAGCATAACTTTGTATCTTCTTTGGATTTATGCAAATATAATGATCGATTATTGTTAATCGTTTATTGGGTAGACCTTACAAATCAACCTTATATTTTGGATGATCATGTCCAATTTGCAAACACATCGGACCATGAGTGTTAATAGAGTTGTAACAAAATATTGGATTCTAGCCTGAAAGAGGAAAGTCGCAGAAGCACTCAACAGAGATGCCAGGAAATTGAAGATCAACATATGTACAATAGGGTGGAACGAAAAAAACTTTTTTTTGAATTTCAATATGCTCTAGTTTTCAAAAGTTGCCTTTTAACAAAATAAAGACGGAAATTAAATATTAGCGTAATTGGTGCATGTTTTCAGTTAGCGCAAACTTTTGGTTTTTATTAAATTTTTTACAAATTTCGCAATTATTTTGAAATTGAATACACTTGTAGTACAAAAAAGTAGCAAAATATGTTATTTAAACATTCTTTTTAGTCAGGAGACCTGCTAAACTGATTATATAATACGTTTTACTTCATAAAAATAGTACACATAAAGGCACTTAAGGACGAGGCACTTAAAAGTCACTCGGACATCACGGTGGAACGAAAAAATTTTTTTCGGAATTTAAATATGCTCTAGTTTTCAAAAGTTGTCTTTTAAAATTAAAATTAAGAATTTAAAATCTTTTTGCTCTACTAAAATATTTTCAAGTGACGCAAAGGGCTTCAAAATGGATATTTTTATGAAAAAGTTATTATATTTGTATTTTTTGTTAAATTCTTTTATAGTATATTAAAATAATGTATATTTTCTGTAAATAAAATATTCAAAATATGATATTTTGACATAAAACTTGCATATTCTAAGTAATTCTAATTTTTATATGCCATAACAGAACAACTGATTTTGTGGAATTTCGCGATTTTCATCATATTAATTTTACAGTAACATATTCTTATAATACACATTGGAATGAAAGAAAAACAATTTTTAATTGACGGAGCTTAGTTAAAATAAACAAATCACTCTTATTTAGAAAAATATTAATGTAATGTCTATAAAGGCAAAACGTTATTTTGAAAAAAATATTCATGCTTTTCAAAAGTCCATAGTAATCACACTTGGTTTCCATTACTCATTTCACTGACACATTGAATTGTTTTATTGTTTCAAATTTTGGCATTATCTTTTGAGAATGTATTTTTGTTTTTATCAATGCATCTCTTGTAGAAGTACCACGAACGGACAAGGATGAAACGGTAACTAATTTAACAATCCTTTCTTTTTTTTTTTTTTTTTTTTTTTACTAATCCCAGATTGTCTAGCAAGGCTAGACAATCTCCATAAAACCAAAAATTTCTGTGACATGGAATGTTGTTGAAGTCAATAACTTAAATGAACTGTCCCTACGTCACCTATTTTGTTTCCTAGATGGAAAAAACTAAAGGTCCAAATGAATTTGGAGGAGAAATAGGTAAACAACTAGAAAACTGCTATGAACTCCCAGTGATTGAATTTTCACCTATTGAAAATAACATTCCATTACTAAAAATTAAGGATGATTTAAGTGTGGACCCAAAATATTTGTTAGAAATGTGTAATGCAATCTCTGATGGAAAGTGCTCTTCTGATTTGTCCATGAGAAAACCAGGAAAATTTTGTCATTCACGATGGCTTACATTAGCAAACCGAATACTTCGCTTGTATGTGGGAATAGAATGTCCTTCAAAAAATCTCCGAATACTGACTGAGTACATTTTGAAAGTTTATGCACCAATTTGGTTTAACATAAAGCTGAAACCATCTTGTATCCGTTGATCGAAGCACTTGTGTAAAAATATCCATTTTGAAGCCCTTTGCGTCACTTGAAAATATTTTAGTAGAGCAAAAAGATTTTAACTTCTTAATTTTAATTTTAAAAGACAACTTTTAAAAACTAGAACATATTGAAATTCCGAAAATAAAATTTTCGTTCCACCGTGATGTCCGAGTGACTTTTAAGTGCCTCGTCCTTAAGTGCCTTTATGTGTACTATTTTTATGAAGTAAAACGTATTATATAATCAGTTTAGCAGGTCTCCTGACTAAAAGAATGTTTAAATTACATATTTTGCTACTTTTTTGTACTAGAAGTGTATTCAATTTCAAAATAAATGCGAAATTTGTCAAAAATTTAATAAAAGCCAAAAGTTTGCCCTTCGTGCGCTAACTGAAAACATGCACCAATTACGCTAATATTTAATTTCCGTCTTTATTTTGTTAAAAGGCAACTTTTGAAAACTAGAGCATATTGAAATTCAAAAAAAAGTTTTTTTCGTTCCACCCTAATGTACAAACAAGGGCACGTTAACCCAAGTTACACACAACGTTGGTTCCGAAAGAAAGCTTTAGTTACATAGTTGGCGAATGGTTATAGCTAGCAGAACTTCCAGAAAAAAATATTGGCCAAATGCTAAATTTTTAATGCTGAGCTAACAATTATAAAATGTTGTTGTCCCATCTTCAAATGATAGTTGAATTTTCTGTCCCAATGGTTGGGTCACCTAACAACTAACCGGTGGGTGAGCTGCAGCATCAACTGTTTTTTCAAAATAACCCCATAAGCGAAATTCAACTGTTGACCAACTATGCAAAAAACGGTTGTCCAACAATTTTCCAACGGTTTTGTGTTACTTCGGACATGAATTCTATATATAATGGGAACGTTTAGAGACATTTTGAGAAAACAGTAATCATTGCAGATGGTGATTACGGACAAATCAAACAGATGAACATTTAGATTTATGTTGAAATGCTCATGATTGCACGATCATCATAAAACGACTATTTAGAACAGAAAATTATTGGAGACTCTAACCTATAAAGGGGATCTCACAGATGAAATAAACTTCTATGTCTTTTGAGAAATAAGGAAGATTTTGATATGCAGGAAACTCTCATGCATATCGGAAGAGTAATTAGCTTTAATACACTAGGACGGAACATTTCGAAGACATTCAAATCTAATATATTCAGTTCTTGGAATAAGTAAATGAACAGTTACTTAGACATGCCTAGAGATAGCAATTGAGTTAAAGGGAAACTTGATATAAAACCTTAAGCTTCAACTTTCCTTTAAGGTTGAAATAGATTTAAGAAGTTTGTTTGGTCTTGAAGGATCAGATGGTGTAGGGCGGCCTCGGCTCAGGCAGTCTGTATGACGTCAGGTGCCAGTACTGATCCACCCGGGTTCGTTCGGACCCAGATCTATGTTGAATCTCCTGCCGTTATGCAGATTGCTTGGCTAAGCTGTTCCCACCAGACGGCTTTAAAGGCCAGGCAGAGAGACAGGCAGTGTGTCTCGACCAAGCTCCAGTGTGCCAGCAGCGCGAGACAAATTCATGAAGCAGAGCAACGTGGCTTCTACCTTTTAATTGTGTTTGAATATAGACCAAGTAAAATTGCAACAGGTGTGATTATTGGTTCACAACAATGCAGTCTATCTTTCGACGGTACAAAGTTAGACCAAAGACTAAGATTCGTTGGGTACGATCCGTTCTATTCATCCTTTGACACTATAGTTCGTAATATAAATTACTTGTTTATTAAATACAAATAATTAAAGTTTAATTGCTAAAATGTCTGAGGTGGAATAACCACTGTAATCTTAAATCAAATGAGTGAGAGAAAGAAAAATGGAAAAGTCTAAGCTTAGAATCGGCCCGCCGTGTAGGCATCCAACCGGTTTATGATAACTTGATCGTCGCGAGGAGCACATCCCTCGCTCCGACACTTGGCTACTAACTATTTGGTAACTACATTACTCTCCCATCTTCAAATTGGCTACCAACCCAGGTCTCGGTCCATGACCTGGTAGTCATCCGCAACTATATCGAGTCGCCCCATAGAGCCAATCCTAACAACCCTAACAGTAACACATTACAACAATAAATGAGCCAAAATCGCTATTAACACAATACTTTATTCAAAGGATATACAGATCACATAAATACAGTGGGTTACATCAAGATAATAATACATATTAAAAAGCATGAGAGCTTGGGTGTTATACATAGGTAAATATAAATATAGTTTGACAAGCACTAATCTTGATGGACGTGATAGTCCATCAGATCTTTAACGATTTTATTCACTACTCGGCTGCAGTAGTGATCGTTAAAGAATTTATGTTTGGTCCAGTTATGGGCATTCCTTGGCAGGTTACTTCGATGAAGTTCAAAATTACTGCAATCAAACAGACAGTGCTCAACTGTCTGTTCCTCCCCACAATTACAGCTGTCCGTCTTCCCAAAGAACCTGGCTTGATGCTGTCCAAAGCAGCCGTGTCCAGTAATCGCCTGGTTCTTCAGGAAGTCCCCTTGGACTCTGTCCAGACGTACTGTCTGGAAGATCTCAAATGTACGTCTGCCTTTGGTGGAATTGTTCCACCTTTCTTGCCATTCCTTCATGGCTTCTTTCAATAATATGCCCTTTAGTTGCCTTCTAGTTCTCTTGTACGTGTTATTGATAATGGGAAATTGAGTCGCTTTCTTCGCGACTTCATCCACCGCTTCGTTTTTGCTATTTCCAGCATGGGCTTTCACCCAATGCCAGGAAATGTCTAGTTCTTGATTAGTCATAGTCTGTTTTAGATTATCTACCAACTGGCATTTAAAGTTTTTCGATTTGAGTGCTTGTAGGGCACTCATGGAGTCGGTATATATGTCGAACTCAGTTGTTCGAGTTCTTATCGCATCCTCTATTACCATCTCTATTGCTCTTAACTCCGCTTGATATGAGGAACTGTAGTTTGAGTTCCTTTCCATAAATTCGTATAATTTAGTTTCCCCTTTATACTTAATCATACCAGAGCCGACTCTGTCTTCCATTTTCGATCCATCTGTATAGTACTGGGTACTATACTCCGGCTCGAGCCTGGTTGACCAGTCGATGCTGCTGATATTCTCAACTAAGTTGATATTGTAATTTCGTACCTCGCAGCTATTGCTGTCGAGGGTTAACCCATCGATTACATGTGAGCCATTTTCTTTCGTAATTAAATGGAGATTTTTTTCGATTTTGGCTTTAATGTCAAGTGGCAGACACCCCGCCAGGACGGCTAGTGTGTCTGTTGCAACTGTTCTATAACATTTCGTAAGTAGCAATAGAAATGGTCTTTGAGTCTGCAATAGTCTTTCGTTCATGCTACGTGTAGCATTATACGTATAGAAAAATGGAAAAATGGAAAAATAAAGCATTTTAAAAGTCAAAAAGTAGCATCTTTTACTATTACATTTTGTATGAAATACTTTCCTTATGCGGTTTAAATACTACGCAACTAATTGATTAGACGATATATTGTTATCATGAATACTGTCTCGTGATATACTGTCTTAGATCCTATGGTAAGTTTTGGCATTTTGAATTTTGTAGTTTCTATATTTTGATAAGTGATTGTTTCCATTTAAGGGGGCGGGACACAAAATTCTTCCAATTTTGGGAAAAAGTTTTATTGCATTAAAAAAAAATTGTGTTTGCCACCGTTTAAAATAACGTTAAATTCATGTTTCTATCTTAATTAGAAAAGGAGATATTAATTTTTTTATTTGCAACGTTCTGATAACAACCAATCTATGTTTATAAACCTGTAAATGCGTTTTCTGCATGATGGATTTTTTCACATTTTCTTGTCTTTAAATTGTTATAAGTCAAGAACTGTTAAATATAAATGGTTCAAACTTGGAACATGTCTATTTCAATTATTTTACTTTAATTTTTACTCAGCAAATTAAAAAATATTTACTTTTGAAATTATGATTTAAGTTACATCAAATATTATTTGAAATTTTTTCTCTAAAATTTTTTTTATTTAAAAAAAAAATATTTTTTTTCAAAAACACTGAATTCAAATTAAACATTTTATTTTTTTGTTTAATTAAATGAGAAAATTTTGAAATTAGACGAATAATATTTGGAGTTATAACAATTTTAAGTTACCCCACTTTTTAAAAAAAATTTAAATTTTAAATTTTTAAAAAACTTTGAGATATATTATGATGCGATTTTGTTTAAAAAAATATATGGTTAATTTTCACAATAAAATTCAAAATTTTAACTCATTAAATAAAAAAAATTCAAATGTGTCCCAGATCTCCTTAAACAATATATAAATTCCAGTATGAATAACATCCGATAATTAATCACACACTCCTGAGGTAAATATTTTCCAGGTTAAGTCTAATTATATTGTGGGGATTTGTATTGTATACATAGAATAAATTATTACTTTTCAGCTGAGAAATTCAGCAGAGTTGACACTGTCTTGAAACATTATGTGAAAATCGAAACTGAATAAAAACATTAAAATTTATTATGATTACACAGGCCTGCAAAATTTAAGTCCTAGAAAAGTGTTTGAAATGCAATGACTGAATTTTATATTATTTGGTGTGCTGATTTCAAATATGACATTCATTTTTCTCTATCACGTAAGGATTTGTCACAAAATGGGTTTGAATATATGGACAAGAAAGCCTACTGTACATATTCTGGGGAGAATAAGGTCTTTTCAAAATATTTTAAGTGTTTTATTTACGAATGAATTCATATATAAAACGATTGGAAATGATTTGATAAATATAAATTAATTAGAAATTGTATTAATTAGAACATTTAATGCTTACCATTGTTTCCTGGATTCATATATCCTTAATGCCTTCTTTTCCCTTTTCCCTGACAGCTCGTTTTGGCACTTAATCTGTTGTAGTCAGTACGCGGGACTTCTCTGTGTAGCATCCAACAGTAGTCCCCATCATATTGACTTTCCATCTACCTTGGTATCTAAGCTCCATCTCTTTGATATATTGGTGAAATATTTAACCCTGTTCTTCACTAATTGAACCAAGATCACTAACTGCACCAAAAAGGGTAAGTACTCCAAATGCGAATTTAATAAATGAACTTTCAAACTCATTGAACAACCCAAGTCTTTGAATATCATTAACATGTTTCCACGATAGATTTATAGTTGGGGTCCTTAATGTTCCAGTGGAATTTTGTGACGACTTCTTTGAAAGCTCTCCAGGCCTCTTTTTCCCTCGAAAGGATTTTACTTTCAAACACTTCGTCTTTAAAAAGTTTCCGAATATCTGGACCTATGAAAACACCTTCCTTTATTTTTGCTTCCGACAGTCCTGGAAAAGTGTTGCCTAGGTATTTAAAGTACTCTCGTTCTTTTGATAGAGCTTTAACAAATTGTTTCATCAAGCCAAGCTTGATGTGAACTGGAGGCAACAGAACCTTCCTGGGATCAACCAAATTTTCTTTTACTACATTTTTGTTTCCGGGTGTTAATGCTTTCCTTTGCGGCCACTCCTTTTTGATCCACTGATTCTTTAAATCCCGACTGTCCCATTCACACAAGATGCAAGGGTACTTGGTGTTTCCTGCTTGTTGTCCAAGAAGCATGAAAAGCACTTTTAGATCGCCGCATATCATCCATCCATGTTCTTTATATTTCAAATGGGGGAGAATCAAAGCTAAATTCTCGTAAGATTCTTTCAGGTCCACAGAATGTCCAAATGGCACTGAAGCATACTTGCTGCCATTAGGTAGAAGCACTGCATTGAGGCTTCTTTTAAAGGAGTCAATAAAGACCCCCACTCGTTCCCGTCATACTGTATATTAAAATCCTCCAAAAAATAATACGTCATGGAATTTTTTTTCTATTTTTCCTGAAATCAGCGTCCAAAAATCTATGAGTATCAGCTATTGGTTTCTAAACACTTTTTTGGTTGCAGGCCTGTGTTACAGCAACGAAGATAGACATTTTAATTATTTTGTAATTAATATCCTCAGAAGTCTGCAAGCGACGTGAATACCTTCATAGTTTCTTTTGAATAATGCATGTCAGCATTTGGTAACTTCAAGCTTTCAGTGCTGATATGTCAGTATACATTTAAACAGAGTAACCGTATGCACTACATAAAAATGCATAAACCCATATAAATGCACACATATTTGAGATCAACTGGGACAAAATGTCCTGAGAAAAGTGTTATTTGTTTGGATGATAAAAATCGAGATATTTGTTAAAGAAGAATTAATTTTGTCAGAAAGTTCATTCCTTTTTGCCTACTGGAGTAATATAACAAACTAATTCAGAACCAATCAAAAGTTTCAACACTTTGTTATTAGTGGGATGTGCGTCTTTCTAAAAAGTACAAACATTACCAATAATCTGTATAAACTGATATTCTAATATTTATGAAAATCAAGAAATGGATCTATACACAACCTTCTATTTTTTAACCAATGTGGAGGCACTTGTCGTGTAGACATTCGACTATAATACACCGCAGTTTTGCTGACTATATTATTATGGGTCGCAACATATGGGCGGACCATCATTACCCCTTATAAAGGGACGACACAAACGGAGGCATTTTAGTGGCGCGACGCCGGGATTCGATCAGAGCACCCTCAGCACCGAAAGCCAGCGCGCAGTACCGAAATAGCGCAGTACCAAAATAATATACATCGAAAGCTAGCGCGCAATACCACAAGGCCGCCACAGGCTATAACCTATAACTAGTGACTAGGCCGAATATGAGCACATTAAATAGTCCGAACGGAAAGTCCTTCTAAGAGGTTAGAGAGGGTGGGAGAGGGTACCATCACCCTAGATGCCCCCTGGGGATGCTGAATCAAAATTGACATAGCACTTGGCTAAATTGGATTCCAACCATTGGAATGCCATTATAAAACCAAGCCGCGTCCCTCAGCCCCCTTGACAATATGGACCTGATCTGAATACTTTCAGCCAGGGGGCATAAGAAAGAAAAAAACCCTAAAATATTAAATGCAACAAATATTTAAAATATTCAAGCCACCAGAAAAAAATAACTGTCATATGCATGAACCTTAGCCACATAAACGCGCCTTAAAGCCTTAAGCACCTTAGCCACAAAAACACTTTTACAATGCCCCTATGAAGGACACAGCGAAACCTTATAAAAGAAGCCAAAGAACTCGATCACTTATTGTTTTTGCAGACAACAGGAGCGGTAAGGCATCCAGAAATGCAAATGGAGATTGGATATTTAGAAATATAATTACAGGTAGAAATAAACTAAAATTAAATACGTAATACATATAAATTGTATAAATTAAATAAACGAAGGGTTTAGCTAAAGAACTAAAATAAATGAAAATATATTTCTCTCAAAGGACATTTTTTTTGCAATTAACTTACGTTGGTGTAATTATTAGTTGACAAAGGTTCCCATAAACTATTTGAATAATTTAGTTACATATTCCACTATTTGCATTCTTATATAAATATTTATATATGCATAGATTAACAATTTATCAGAATAAAGGTGTTATTTAATAATCTAAGTTAATAATTTTCACGTACAGAACTGTTCTAATTTCCTCAATGTACTCCGTTGTGTGGGGTGATTTTTTTCTGCTATATTATACTATGCAGATTGCATAAAAGTAGTATAAACAATGCTGTTTTTAAAATTGCAATCCTATTATGAAATATTGCTCCCCAGTGGGCATGGTTATTCGAAACCCTCGGAGTGTTTCTTATTCATTAATGCTTAAATTTATATTCAAAATACATTTATGATAGTAATTTCATGCATGGTTATTTAACTATTTCCATCTTTAATTTGTATTAATATTCATTTGAAAGCTAAATCAAATTAAATAAAAAATACTAATGTTCTATAACATCTTTAAAGCTAAATTTTCAAAATTTTACTAAAATCTTTTTTTTTAAATTTAAGTCGTGCCTCTTACGCTATTTAATGACAGAGCACGTTCAGAAAATAGGAATAGAAAGCTGCCACTGAGACTTTAGCAAACTCTTATGAATGGAAATAAAATAATTTTGTGTATTATTGTGCGTTTTCTTTAATTACTCCGTATACACACTTAAAACCTACTTCATAATATCGATATTAACGCAGACTAAATAAATCCAGGCAGCTTGATTTTATCAAATCCCAGGAATAAAGAGTATAAGAGACGAGAGTAGAAATCCGAACACGTTTCTATTCAAGAATTATTCCAAACATGTAATGAGGATTTTATCATTTAAGGGTCCTTCAAGGGATTAAAACAGTAGTCTTAGTTCATCTTTTAGGTAGGTAAACTAAAAATTAAAATATGTAGCATAATTGCTTTCTCTACCACCATTGCACAATTTAATAAACATTCAAAAGTTTTAGACCAAATAAAACCTTTATAAATAAAACTATGTAAAAGTCTACTTTCTGACAAATTAAATATTGTAAAAGTGAAAGCGGGAGTTTTTGAGCAATAAAAATTAATTAGACTATAAAACTCTAGCAAAATTATATATATATATATATATCCCCTTGCAGATATGTAAAATTACATACTGAAATCAGCAAAAGAGAACTCATTAAATTTCGAAACATTAGATTGAAGTTTTCACTAAGGCCACCTGTAAGCCGGAAGGAAAATCTTTTGTTATAAAAATTTTATTTTCAAAAAGGAAATAAACTCTACTTATTCAACAATGTTTTCTTTATTTGTTTTTGTTATGAAGAGCAAAGTTACCTCCAAAAATAATAATGAATCCGATTTTTGAAATGAATAAAATTGAAAAATATCATTAAATTGTTTTTCAAGACACTATCATTTTGGTAACATTCGACAAATAATTGTTTAAATTCTAGGAACAAGATGTTTTCAAATGGAGGTCCAATGCAGAAAGTATTGAATTTTGGAAAAATGGAACTGCGTAAAATGGGGTAAAATCCTAATAATTAACTCGTTTTTACTATTTTATGCACTAATCCGATAATTTATTTATTCATAAATAATGTGCGAATAAACGAAGTTTGATATCTACTACATTCATTTTTTGTTATATCTGAATTTTTGAATCATGATTTTCTCGATATTAAGTTCTTCTGGAATCTTTTAGCAAAACATTTTTTGCTATATCCCAGCAATATAAAATAAATAAAAACCTGAAAAAAATAACTTGTTCGCATAAATAGTGTTCCTAATTATTTATTTCATACTCTAACACAATTTATTTCGTCCAAGTAAAGGAAACGCGAGGGGTTATCCTAGCTCCAATCAATTTAAGTTATTTTTGGCATTTTTTAAAAACAATTGATATAGAATCACAACAACTTTCAATAACTTTCAAAATATTTCTAAATGATAGTATTACGACCTATTCCCAGAATTCCACATGCTTAAAACAAAACAAAACTCGAATAAACGATACGTTTGTTAGACACCTGAGATGCATTTATTTTATAAATAAACAAGATTTATATCCTTAAAAAGGCTGAATAGTAAACCTGAAGTCAGTTGGTCTAGTAACATTTGAAGGCTTTATTTAAAAAGTTGTCCAACTCCACTTTACAAAAAATGTTGTTAGCCGCACTTTCATATTCATACAAGTCATTTCCATCTTATTTTAAAATGAATACACCTCCAGCTTATTTCTGCTGCCAACAGAGGGCACCACAAATCATACTTCAGCAGTCATTTCTCAGAAAGCATTAGACATTAAGGCCCTGTATCTTTACAGCACTCTTTAGACTTTAAGGCTCTGTATCTCAAAATGAACAAAAATTGAGTTGGTCCACTATTCAAATAAGGCCTTTATTTAACGGTTCGTAACATTTAAACTACCACGGTTTGTAGTTCAAAGTGCATCCCTATTAGCAGCAAGAAAACGATTTCAGTCCGTACCCTAAATTGCCCAAAAGGCTTAATTTTATGTAAACTCAAATTGAATATTATAATTTTAAGAAAAACGGAATAAATAGTTTTTAAAATAAAAATTCTATTATAATTATTTTGTGCTTTATACCTATTTATCTAACTAACAGTGGTGAAACACAAAAAGATAATGAATGGTTCTAACTTAACTGTATTTAGTGTTTATTTGACACTTTCTCTGGTAACGAGAAATACATATGTACAAAAAAGGTGAATTAGTGTTAATTTTTTTTTTAATTATCTCCTTTCCAAACATAGCAGAATAAATTGTCGTGAAAGATAAATATATAACATATTTATGAAGTTGTGTTCTGTGGTAATACTTACTCAATTTTCAAAAAAAGAAATATTTCAATGTTTGTATTTTTCAAGAACTTAACATTACAAAATATTTAAAAAGCTGAATAAATATCCTTACTGCCAAAAAAATTGTGGCGAACATATCATGCTTTAACAGCTCTTATATTCCCATTTGCGAGATAGAATGGAAATATAGGGCTCGAAAGAAATTCATATCTCAAATATTACCCAGTCCAGAAATTTCAACGAGTTTTAAATTCAACAGCACTATAGCTTCTACGCCTATAACAAATTCTCAAAGTACTCTTCTGAAAGCAAAATGCTTTCCCCAAACAAAAACATTATAATGCTGCATAAAGATCGTTTCGTATGATAAAATTTCACACTTATTTTAAAAGCCGTCATCGATATCAACCCTATAAGAACTCTTAAAGCTTTCCATAAATTTCTTACGAAGGCATAAAAAAAATTTAAAATTGAGTTCTTAAAAACAGCTTACTCACATCTCCCTTGAGTTTGTGGTCGACTGCGAAGATACTCAAGATTTTTTTTTTGTATTTTTATTTTTTTTTTGATGGAGGAAATTGTGCATCTTTTATTTTTTGGGGGTCATATCTCAGAGGCATTTCTGAGACTATTCAGTAAAAATATTATACCTGCCAGGGTGGGATTATGGCTGCAAATTCAAATGTTTCATCTCGTGAAGATAGGAAGTATTTGTGAAGTTATATAGTTCGGCAATGATTTTTATTCGCATTTCTGATAGCAACTAAGTTGGAAATATGTCAATTGTTTCAAACATTGTCTGAAAGAACACTTTTATATATTTTTCTTTGTTAAGTATTCGATTTCCTGCCTATCAAGAATTTTATATCGTGTATCTTCAGTGAGATACACCATTGTAGACTTTAGATCTGAGTTCTAGATAATGAGTTCTAGACACTAAAAATTCCTCTCTTAATTAAAAAAAAATCTTACGAGTATTAGACATGTAAATATTTCTTGATAAGATCTAAAAGGTAATTTTCCTTATTAAATACTCATTTTTAATTAAAATAATAATTAAACTATTAAACATGTCTTTTATTGTTTGTTTGTTAATATCCAGGTTATGGCAGTTGTGTCGCCCCTGAATTTACATTCACTGACCGCTTGTCTGTTACAATTTAATCAGTAAATCTTAACCGTTTTTACTGTATCTTTATTTTACAAGTGCTAAGGTACTGTGGAATTTATATTAAATATATTCCACAAACACTTCATGAGAGTCTGACCTTTACCATTTTATCATTTCAAAGGTTAACCTAATTTACATATCTCATATGAAAGCTGACATAAATCTGTATTCAATTTCGTCTACTAACGCAAAGTCAGTGGTTATAGTGACTACCATTTTACTTATATATATATATATATATATATATATATATATATATATATATATATATATATATATATATATATATATATGTATGTGTGTGTGTGTGTGTGTGTGTGTGTTCGTTCGAGTTACTTAATTATCAATATAAAATGTTACTACTCTATTAATACATTAATACTCTTGCTTAAATTTGGATTCCGCTTAATATAAATTTCAATTGATTAAAACACATCAATATTAAATACTTCTATTCATTACAAAGCCTTTCTCAAGTGGTCATACATGCCGAACATATTTAGCTACCATATTAACTCACCAGATGAAAGCGTCTAGACTAATGTAGTCGATTTATGTCATATACTCTCTGATTCACCGAAACGAGTACAGTACATCTGTCATCCTCATTCATTTATAAAATGCAAGGAATGAAATGCCAGTCTCTCTGAATACAATATCTATTACTCAGATATCCTGCATGATGTATCTAAATTGCCAATTAAGCATGTACAACTCGGACTGAAAATTATTTTATAAATATTTTAAACTTACATTTTACCTACAGAGTAGTTTATGGTGTTGTTATAAGTAGGCCTTAAGGAATCTTTATGATAAAACGGTTGCGTTACTGATTAATTAATTGTTAAGGTAAATATCTATATTTTTTAACCTACGCCTCTTGCCTGTAAAAAGGAAAAATAACTAACTAAGACACACACACACACACACACATAACTATCTATCTATCTGTCTATCTATCTATCGTTCTAAAGCCTAGGGCAGGCCAAGACCGTCCCAAGAAGTTTCCGCCATCTTGGTCTATTAGACGCCATGGCTCTCTAGTTTGTGGTGCCAACAGTTTTTAGGTCTTTTTCGACGCTGTCCAGCCATCGAGTAGGAGGGCGACCTCTTTTCCTAACTCCGTCTGGTTTAGTGAACGTTATCTTTTTTGTCACAGTTTATATAAATATATATATATGTAAAGAATTAATTAGGTAAGGAATAGTTAAATTAAATTTAAAGGGGACTTCGGGATTAATTTATTTATTGACGCCGAACGCCACTATTTTCACAGAGCATAGAACGAACGAGCCGCGATTTTAGGGGAATACCCTTTTCTGAGAGATATAACCTTCACTCGCGCCTGTTGTCGTGCGAGCGAATCTATTTTTAGAGCAGGCACGAGCTTGCGAGGAGAGAAACTATTACATAATTTCATATATGTAAGCGTCTCGAATATTCTATATACATCACAGGGCATGCGCGAAAGTTTTCCGCCTAAGTTTTAACAAAGGGTTAATTGTATAGCGTCTTTGGATTTCGAATTGAGCGGAGCGCACGTCAGAGGTGAGAAATCGAAACAATAAAGGCACGGACTGAATCGGGTTAAATAATAGTTATTCAATAAAGGATTTAGATGTAAACTAATTGTCTTTAGTTCCACAGCCCTACGATGTTACTGACTGCATATTTTAGAGTAAGTAGTAGGGGAACGAGTAAGAGGGAGTACGAGAATTTAAGCTCGTCATATATATATAAATATGTATATGTGTGTATACAGGGGGATTTTTATTAAAATGACACTACTAAGAGCCACCTGTATTGCGATCTAAAGGCGACCACTCACGGAGACTTCTGAGTCTCACGGAGACATCTTGGGCGCCGGGAGTTTGGGCCCCTCGGACGCCTGGCGTTGGCCACTCACGGGGACTCTCGGAGTTCGAGGCACCGGACTTTTGGAGTCTCGTCCACCTTCCTTCGCACACCCGTCATTCTCGATTAAGCGCAGTTCATGTCGGTCGGTCGTGCTGTAATCACGCTCACTATGGATCTCGGAAAAAAATTTAGCGGCAATTTTTGTCGTTTTATAATCCACTCAATATCGTTGTTTTCCTCCTTTAATTTGTTTATAAGAGCACAATTATTTCGTAACTTTAAAAATACGTTATGAACGTGAAATAGTGTAAAGTATCGATTTCAGAGGCACAAACGTACTCATAAACATATGTTTTCGATATTTGTAGTAAGTTTCTTAAAATTTCCTCATCTTTTTAAATCCAGTTTAAATGGTTATTTATTTGCCGAAATAAATTCAAGTATCCACACTCTTCGCTTTAAATACGCACACAATAAATCATATTAAAGCTAAAAAAAATCTAAAAACTCAGATTCTTTAAATTCAAAATAAGAATTCGAATTCGGTCGTAAGGAACTATGTTGAATTATTTAGCGTTCTCCTTAAATTTCAAGTAAGTGTTATTAAAGTAATAGTGCGTTTTAGGCATAAAAACATTTTCTCCCCTCCACAAAGAATAAAATTGTCTGTGATTTTCTTTTAAATTAAATTCCTTGATTTTATAAACCACTAAAAGTTGTTTTAATCCTTTCCTTTAAGTTTTAAAGCGCAATCATTTCGTTACTTTATGTATGTGATTTTCAAATATGGTGTGAAAAGTTTCGAATTCAGGCACTCGAAACTGCTCATTAATGTGTCTCCAATATCTGTAAAGAAATACTTTTAAGACCTTAAACCATTTGTAAAGCCAATTGAAAGGTTATTAGTTTTTCGATATTTCTTAAATTATACGTATTCTTGTTTTTATGTAAGATACAAAAAATAATATACCCCAGTTTTATAAACAACTAAAAATAGTTTTACTCTTTTGGTAGGAAGTTTAAGCTTATTTTAAAATTTTAAGAGTGGGTTCAAAAATCTTCAAAAAAGGTCCATTTTTATTTTCTTAATATTTTGGAATAAAAAATTAAAACCTGAAACTCCTCGCTAGGTGTCTCTATGAAACTTTGTACAGGTTTCCATTGTTTTTTTTAGAGTTAAAATTCTGAAAACGTTTTCCCTGAAGCAAAAGTTACACCAATATATTATTTTTTTTATTTTGCCGTTTAAAAATTTATTCAACAAAATTTTTATAAATCCTTAAGATAACTTATCTGGTAACCTTCCCTTTGCACTAAAGGGAAAAACAAGCATGTAAACAGTGCCGGTTTGGAAAATTTTTTAGCGGAATCAAAAATTTAGCATTTAAAAACAAAATTTTAAATATTTCAAGAATTGAACATATTCACAATATATATAAAGACATTCAGTGAGAAATATCCATGTAAAAGAGATATGCAAGTAGAGAAATACCCAAAGAAAAAATTTTCTTACAGAATGAAGTAAATTAAAAGATTATTTTTTTTTTGTTCCGGACTCCTCTTAGGTAAATTTTGAAAGTGCTATATTTTTTTTCTAGCTAAACCGATTATTTATGACTAACTTAATTTGTAAATGTTGACTTGGTATCAGTACCGATATATATATATATATATATATATATATTATATCATCAAGCGAGCCTCTATGGCATCATTTTAATTTGTGTTCGGGGTACAAAACTCATTTTTATTGTCTTGGCTATAAATATACCGTAGAGTAGAAGTATTCAACCTTTCACATTCGTGGGTCACATCAGCAAATTCGCAAAGTTCCGCGGGCCACACATCTGTGAAATAAGGAAAAGGAAAGGGAAAAAATATATTATTTGCAAACGAGCTTCAGCCTTTGGGCTGAAAGTTTGATTTTCTTTTTATAGCAGGATGATGAAAGATTAATTCCTTCAAAACTCGTCACTAAACTTTTATGTGTATGGTCTGTTTTAAAATGTATTTTGTACCTTTATAACTATTATTAATAAAAGAATATTATTTATTATTTTCTACAAACAACAAAAAATATTATTAGAATAATATTATTAGAATAATCTTCCGAATTAACCTTCCATATGCCCGGTAGGTTTCTATACAGTTCAATAAAATAAATTAAAAATTCGGGGCTAAAAAATAATTTTTCCACTTCCATTTGGTTCGAAAATACCTTCAGGCGTCTAGCATCTGGCGTCCAGGACCCCACTCACGTAGACTTTTCTCGCCTGGAATTCGGTCTGGACTGAGACTCCAGACGCCAGATGTTTGGCATCTGGCGTTTCCTATTACAACTGGAGCACCATCCATTGCAACTGATATTTCTGAAGGGGATTTCTTTTTCTCTGAAAAAACATTCCAATGAATGTTGAGAAGAGTGGATCAACAACAGCAGATTTCAGCGCCAGGACGGCAGCGGTCAACCTAGAACCACGGCAGAGCGGGCAGAAGGAGGTATTGTCAGATCATCTGTCCCAACCTCGGATTCGTCGTGATCAATTTTCAGACGTGTGACTCTCACACAAGCATCCAACATGACTGACTATTCTAGGACGACTGAGAGAGATGAATCTACACTCGAAAAACCCGCATTAGGTTGGGAGTTGCAGTAACAGATACTCCAATTTAAACGCACTCCAAAAATTTGCCCTTTTCACAAGGTCTGCAAGGTTTGACATTTTATGCTGTCCCCCCCCCCTAAAAAAAAAAAGCTCGATGCCCTTAGCTTCATTACTGCTACCTGACAGTAGAATAATACGTACACTATATTATATAAAAAAATGCCGGTGGCCAGACTTGTTTTTTAAGGAATACGAAACACATTCATAAACAACACTAATATTGATAGGTGTTTTCATTATTTTTATAACCACCTGTATATATATATATGTGTGTGTGTGTGTGTGTGTGTGTAAAATCATCTCTAAAAGTAAATTTTACCGTCACAGAATAATTGAACTGAATAATTTTATAGCGCATCTATTTATAATCGAGAAAAAATTGAAATAACTCATATTTGCCTTTTTAGTGTATTACATGAATCTTGAAATTTCATGTGCCCAGCAGAATTATACTTTCATGCTAACTACTTAAATGTGCTGAGGAAAAGTTTGCATTAACGTTACAGATTGGGAAATAGTAGATACGCTCACCTTTAATTAATTTCAACGTCTGGTTGTCGTCACTTTTAATTTATATCCTATATTCAACGTACAGCGCTAACGGCCGAATAAATTCTTATTGACTGTAAATGAATAAAGTTTAATTTAGATTCGTCTCAACTGATGTACTACAGGAAAGAGCAAGTCGAAGAAAAATATGGTAAAAATGCAATCACTATATAAAAATTGTCGTGACATTAGCAAACGAGAATTTAATAGAGATTTACTCCCAGCTGTTATGTAATAGGTAAATGCAAGTTAATGATAGAACGTACAAAGTCCTTTCGAATGGACGCACATTCCATAGCTTATAGAGGGGTTCCCGTCTTTCTTACTGGACGAATGGTACAAAGTGCAAAAAATATTAAGCTAGCCAAAAAAATCGAAAAATTTTAACTCCAGCTTTTTTTATTTAACTTTGAAAATACGGAACTTTGCTACCTTAAAAATGCGCGTTCAACTTGTAAAACCCACTGGAAGTGTACCAGCACAGGCATTTCTGACTACTTCCATTCCTCGTCCAAGTTTTTAAGTATGGAATTCGAACTCAGCGGGAAAAATTAAGCCGAATGAGAAAAAAAGGCGGGGATATATGGAAACTCTGAATTTCGAAGCGAAAAAACAGCTGTTTTCAATGCTAAACACAAAGTGTTGATTTTTCTCATTTTCAGACACGATGCCGATAGTACAAGGAGTACGTATTTTTGGTGCGGCCACATATTTTGATAGCTCAAACACCAACAATGCTTGGACTAGAAATAAGTTCGGTTATAATTTCTTGTTATGGTGTTAAGATTTTTACTACAGCTGAATATGCTCTAGTTACCTTTGTTCCTCATACATGAATATAATGTTTCATGTCTCTTTTAAATTTGTCTATTTTATCAAGCTTTCATCTACACCTACATTTTTTATTATTCGCTTTTTTAAACTTTATGTAGAATATATACCTAAATTAGAAGCATAGAGGTGATGATTTTGGCTAGTTCCGATAAGTTCTGCTGGGAGAACTAATGCTGTACCTGAAGGACCTTAGGCAAAAACGGACGTCCGGCTTGTAGGACGCAGTGATCAAAAGACGCCCGTGTACGAAAGTGCAACCGAAAGGTCCTTTCAGCAGGACTTTTGCCTATACGTTCTATAGTAAAGGTTTCAAATTGGAAAGTAGTAACCATCGTAGAACTTCATATAGGGCATTTGTGAAATACAATGAATATTGCTACGAATTTTGTAAATATAGCCTTTCGTTTCGTTTAAATGGCTTCTATTAAAGACTTCCTATAGCTATGTATTTAACATGGGAGTCTATGGGAATATCGCCAAATATGAGAGTTATCACCCCATTGGCGTGCGTTGGATTTTGTGACTTAGTTTGGTCGCTAGATTTGGCGATATTTCCCCAACTTGCCGACTAAACCTTTCTGGAAATTTCTAGAAATATCTAGCTGTGAATGACCTATAGAGGGAGCTTTTGGAATCTATAAATATACCTGACATTGACATTGGAACTGAGTTCAATTTCCTAGTTAGAACTGAATGTAATGTAACTGCGTTAATTGACGTGTATTGTATTGAAAATTCTGGTATCCTTACTTGTGGTTTTAGAATTTTCTGCTGTTTAGAAGACAGTTGTTACGTCTTTTATGTTTGAGTTTGTGTATACGCCTGAAGAATTTACAAAATAATAAATTTATTTTGTGTGAACTTTCAGAAAATTGTTATTCAATCCTAACGAATTTAGGAAAACGGAACAATATAGATAGATACCGCACTACCATAACACAGGTAAAATCAAACTTAATTTATAAACGGTAACCAGTTAATGATGAAATTGCTACAGAGCAGGCTGCTAGTGAATTTAATTTAGTTCAGGTTTCTCATAACTAGCATCTGCGCTTGGGGTAGTTGTGAAAAACATAGCCTAGTCGCAGCGCATCGGATTTCGTCGTTGATGGTGCTCAGATCGAATCCCGTCAGGTGTCATTAAATACCTCCGTGTCTAAGCCTCCGTGTGATATGGAGACGTTAAATTTGTAGATCGGAAAGTCCCGCTAGGATATCAGAGAAGGTGGGAGAGGGTACGATCCCAACCAGATGTCGCTCCTGGGGTGGTCGGTCAGAATTCAGGTGGCACCTGGCTAGGTTGGACTCCGACCGTTGGTGCCGTTATAAATTGGAGCCGCGCGCCTCAGTCCGCTATCCTATCTGAGCCTGGCCAAGAATAGATCCCAAGAATACCCTGGTCAGGGAGCATCAGAAACAATAACACAACTAGTATAAAATGGATTAGAAAGAACAAATAAGGTAAGCGAACGTCACGATTTTAATTTTTTTAAAGTTTAAAATAAAAACAGAATATAAAAACAGAAATTTATTCTTACAACTGACTAGGAAATATTTGAAGGATTTCCAAAAAATTGAAACTAATTTTTTAAGAGAGCTTCTAGATTTCAAATTTAACTGTTGTAATGAAGATAAACAATTTAAAATTCTTGATAAATAATTCATGAAAATGAATTCTTAACAAACAAACAAAGTATAAAAGGATTATTTCTAACAATCTTTCAAACACATGACATATGTCCAACTTAGCTGCTATTAGAAAAAATGTGAATAAAAATCTTTTACGGCATTGCCGAGCTATATAGCTTCAGCAATACTCCCTATCTTTATGAGATGAAACATTCGAATTTGCAGCCATAATCCCACAATGACAGGCATAATATTTTTTGCTGAATAGCTCAGATATGTCTCTGAGATATGACTCAAAAATAAAAGATACACAATTTTTCTACACCAAGAAAATTCTTGAATATCTTTCCACGAGACCACAAACCCATAGGATATGTGAGTAAGTGTTTTTAAGAACTCAATTTTAAGTTTTTTTATGCCATCGTAAGAAATTTATGGAAAGCTTCAAAACTGCTTATAGGGCTGATATCGATGACGGCTTTTAAAATAAGTGTGAAATTTTATCAAACGAAACGTTCTTTATGCAGCATTATAATGTTTGTGTTTGGGGAAAGCATTTTACTTTCAGAAGAGTGCTTTGAGAATTTGTTATAGGCGTAGCAGCTAGAATGCTGTTGAATTTAAAAGTCGTTGAAATTTCTAAACGTGGTAATGTTGAAGGTATAAATTTCTTTCAAGCCCTAAATTTACATTCTATTTCTCAGTAAAGAATATAATAGATGTTGAAGTATAAAAGGAAATTGTATGCAATAATGATATTTACTAAGCTTTTGCAATATTTTATGAGTTCTTTAAATCTGAAAACAATTAAATTTTTTCGAAAACAGTTTAGATATTTTGTGTGTTTGTACTATTTGTTTTCAGCGAAAAGGTTGAATATAACTTCATTATAATGGAAGTAAATCGACCGGTGTTTCCTCTATTATCAATTTGTAACTATCAGAGAATAATTTCTTCACCAGTATTTAATATGTATTTCTGTTTTAAATTTATTTACTCAACTTTTAAATTATTCTATAATGGTGGGTTTAATTGATATACATCTTTTAAAATATTTCGAAAACATAATGAAAAATGTAATGCATACATATATTTTTCGTTTATTTTATTCAGAGATGTAGCGAATAATGAACATAATTAAATGCAATTAGGCAAATAAACCCACTTTTAGTCATTAAATTTTCATATACATAAAAATCAAGTCAGTTTGTGTAGGTAAAATAACATTGTTTTATAAACAATTAATTTATTCAGATTTTACATAATTTTATTCTTTTGGTTTTGAGAAATAAAATATGCTAGTCAGATTTTATGAAAATCCAGCCTTTCATAGATATAGCATATTCAGAACTGTGGCTAATTTGTATATAATTTACCTCTTCATCAAAAATTCCCTCTTTGATTCGTTAGAATCTTCGTACAGAGTTGTTTGACGTTGTCATCATCAGTGGATGTGAATCGGCGTTCATATCGTTCCTCACCCTTCACAGGTATCCGACATTTTTAAAACTTTAAATCTATTCGTTTACACTTCGCCGGGAGGTAAAACACTGTCTCCATATTGTGTTCAAAGACTTCGAGGAATTTTGGCTCCTAATGCATCTTCACACCTGAAACACTGAATCCCACAGCTCTGATTACTTTTGGTGCAAACGAAGAGTGGCGCGTCCATGTCCACTGTACAACAGCGGCAAAATGAACTTACTAATGAATGTCAAACTATTCAGAGACGATGACAATGACATGTACTATATAGATCTGCGTAAACCGACTAGTGCATATATATATATATATATATATATATATACAACATTTGTCCAGAAAGCTCGGGGAATGACGTCATAGTGCTCACGGTCGTAAGAGTTTGCAACCGGCGCATACCATGCCGGACAGGTGAAGACTGGTCTGAGCCAATTCCTGAGCGGCGGTGATGCGAGTTAGCTTATAGTGAGGAAACAATTCATTGTTGTGTGAAGGTGATGTGCGGTCGGTCGAAATTCAAAATGGATCAGCGAACGAATATGCTGTTCTGTTTCAAACTTGGAAAATCAGCGAAATAGACTCACGAAATGCTGCTAAAAGTTTACGAAGAACGTGCTTCCACCTTCAAGTGCGTGGATGAGTGGTTTAAATGCTTCCGAGATTACTGGGACACCATTTTAGACTCTCCCCGAAATAGTAGGCCTGCAACTGCATGCAACCTGGACAACGTACAGAAAGTGAAGGAATTGTTGGACAAGGATTGTTGTGTAACAGTGCAAATGATAGCGGAGAAAGTGGTAATTGGTCGTGAGATGTCCCACCTTATACTAACCCCGGATTTGGATATACACAAGCTTTGCTCCCGACTTGTACCCCACACTTTGACGCCAAAACAAATGCAAATTTGGTTTGATGCCTGTGGAGAATTCATCGACATGGAGGATCGAAACCCAAATGTCCTGAAAACCATTGTGAAGTGTGACGAGACCTAGTGCATGAAGTAGGACCCCGACGACAAGAGTCAGAGTATGGAGTTGCAGGGTCCAGGGTCGTCGAAAAGCAAGAGAGTGCGAAGTGAGAAATCCCGCATCAACACAATGCTCGTGGTGTTCTTCGACTCCACTTGAGGGTCTCATCCATAAAGAATTCCACCCTGAGGGCACCATGTTAAATGCCACTAAGTACGTGGATATACTGAAACGTCTGCTGCAACGGATCAATCGCGTACGCCTCCAGTACGCCAAGCAAGGGATCTGGACCCTGCTTCACGACAATGCTCGGCCACATACTGCCTTTCTGGTGCAGCAGTTCCTGGCCAACAGGCGAGTCGTGTCCATGAATCACTCACTCTATTCCCCAGACTTGTCTCCCCCGAATTTTTTTGTTTCGAAAATTGAAATCAGCCCTGACGGGGCACAGGTTTTCGGACGTTTCGGACATCCAACGTAATGCTATGACCCAGCTGAAGTTCATAGCAAAAGACGACTATTCCAGAAGTTTCCAAGACTTCTACAGCCGATCCCAAATGTACATTACCGCCTACGGGGATTACTTCGAAGGACGGTAACAGCTGCTTCATGTAAGACAACAATCCATTGAAACTATAGACACATTCACCGAATTTTCTGGACAAAGATTATATATATATATCCTCGGTACTTCTGTATCATATGTGATACAAAGTGAAATACCTCCGCTAACTTTCTCTTCTCGTCAACTGATGACAGTACTTGTCCACGATTATTCTGTTTATAGTAGCGCCTTTGAATCAAAGCACGATGTCTGCACGGAGTCGAAACAAGTTCTTTTATTTCGTAATCATACAAATATTAAACAAATTTTAAAATATACATTTTCTTTGTATATGTACGAGTTACGTATTTATATCAATAAAAGGAATTTTCATGGAAATATTAAAGCATATTAACTTGTTAACCTTTTTTGTATTACATGTGATACAATGGGTCCCTATGACATCAAAAGAAAGATTTTTGTGACTGTGTTTTGTGTGTCTTTTGTCTGTTTTTTTAGTTAGGTTTTGAAAGTTGATAAAAGCAATATTTCTTCAGTTAAAATGTTCAGCTGAAGTGTTTCCTTTACTTTTTTGCAGATTTTTTACACATTCCGCATGAAGCAGCACATAGCAAAGTGGCTAGACATATGCCAGAAGTTCTTAGGTATAGGACCCATCGAAGCAGATGAAGAAATGATAAGTGCTCGGCCTTAACCATTATACATTGTACACAATGGAATGTGTTTTTGTATTTCACAGCAACAAGAAATTGATTTAAATCATTTCATAAGAAATAAAAATAATATAAAGTTAGCACAACAGACTGATTATGCTTATTTGTCATGCAACATGTATTTATATATTTTGTGATATATATATCATGTATTTTATATATTGTGTGATAGAAACTCAGAATTAACTAATTGAAACAGTCTTACCTAATATTTAAATAATTCTGATTGTAGTATCACTGCCCTGATGTATCACATGTGATACATGCTCTCCAAACCCTATATTTTTAAAGAAATATTTTAAATGCCTCATTTCTACTTCATAATGACATAAATAACTATTTAAGTTCCATTTACAAAATATCTCGGTTTTTTTTTGTATCAGGTCTGAGGAGGATATAGCAAATTTCCGATATAGTAGGCCATGTTTCATCCAGTTATTCAACACTGGTGATGACAATAAATCTCATTTTATTTATCTCATTTGTTAATCTTTTATTTTAAGACCTCAAACACAAATTTTGCATTTTCCTCTTTTTAAATTTGTATTCCGGAAGTGCTGAATACAAAGTGGGAAATTATTTCCTAAATTCGATCACTGTAACGACCAACTGGAAGGGACGCATGTCATGATCAGACGGCATGCCAATGATGCATTAACCTGTTACACTGGCCTTACTTTTAAAGAACTCTTATTTTTAAGAATTCCACATACTAATATAGACTCCCTATATTATCTATACCGTCTCAAAATTCCTGGCAAGACGTTTGAATGTCACATGAACAGCGTTCAATAAAATAACACTAACAATTTTCTTTCCTTATTATATTTATAAAAAGTTTTAAATTTACCGACACTTTGCCTCGAAAGCTCTATGGTGGTGTTCTTTATGAAAACAATTGTTAACCGTGTTATGAAAATAAACGGAAATTTAAATTAAATAGATTTTTTTATTATTATTATGATGTTAGGTTAATATGAGAACTCATTAAATACAATCTTCAGTTTTGTTAGATCATTTCAGTCCAATAAACTTTTATGATTTAAAAAATTCTCGCTTCCTCCTTTTACATTATTGAATTTATTTTCATGTTAATTATGCAGGTTAATTCCGTTTAAAGCTTTTGAATTAGGATTAATTTGTGGGAGAGTGGCAGAGAAAGCAATTACGTGACATATTTTATTATTTAGTTTAACTACCCCAAAGATGAACCAAGACTGCAGTTTTAATCACTTGAAACACCCTAGAACAATCAAAATCTCATTACATGTTTGGAATAATTCCCCGGGAGAAACGTGTGCAGACTTCGGCTCTCGATCACTTTTACTCTTTATACCTAGGGTTTAATACAAGGAAGCACAGTGGATTCTATTTAAACTATATTAATACCAATATTACGAAGTAGACGTAAGATGATAAGAGACCATCAGTCTTGAATTTTTTTTCAATATTTAATATATATACAGAATGAGGATACTTAAAATTTTTTTACTACAATGAAGACCCTAAAAATTCAAAATAAAGATATTTTTGCAGAATAATGCCAAGTTTTTCATTTTTTTTCCAAATTACCAACATTTTTCAAAATGCTCAAAATTATATAAGTATTTTTTTCAAAATAATATGTTTACCACATATATGTAAACATAATTGTGCATTGATTTTTTTGTCTATAAAGAATAATGTTCGTGTTTCAATTTTTTTAATGCTAACATTTTTCAAAATGCTCCTTGCGTATTCCAGATCGTTTAATAACTTTAATGTATTAATATATGTTTATCATATACATATGTTAATATAATTGTGCGTTGTTTTTTTTGTGTATACAGAATAATGCCGTTTTACAATTTTTTTTTTGAAAAAGGCTAACATTTTTCAAAATGCTCCATACGCATTCCAGATCATTTAAAAACTTTAATGATTTATTATAAGTTTACCACATATGTAAATATAATTGTGCATTGATTTTTTTTGTGCATACAGAATAATGCCCGTTTTTCAATTTTTTTTTTAAAAAAAAGCTAACATTTTTCAAAAAACTCCATACACGTCCCAGATCATTTAAAAAACTTAATTCCTTTAGTATTAATTTACCATAAATATAATTACAATAAATATAAATATAATTATGCATTTATTTTTTTTTTGTTTGAATCTAAAGCCTTATTTTTTTTTAAATTCTACCTGCTAATTTTTATGTTTTTGCATGTTTTTACTTTATTTTGTGATGTATAAATTTGAAAAAGTATATGTGGTTTTTTAAAAAGTACGTGTGACATGGAACTCAACTTTTGAAATTATTTTAATTATGATCATACTATTTTCCCTCTAAAACAGTATCACTGAATCCCATTTAAATATCCAATTGTTTTCTCATTTTCAAAATTTGTAAAATTCAAAAATCATGTTTCATGCACATTTTATAAGTATATATTATTTGCTTTATTTTTGTCATCTCAAATATCTCTTTGCTCTGAATATCTTTGCAGCAACTTTTGACACCAAGTTTCCTGGATAGAAATGAATGTTTTCACTATATGCAGATAAATATGACCTGTAACATTGCTACTGTTATTCAAGGTCACTTTCACAGGAATGGAGAGTAACTTACCACCAGGACAAGAAGAGGTCACGGACCTTCCATAGCAATGACACAGCAACCGACTTTTGACCAATCAGAGGCCTGATAGTGAATAATGTTCTCGAACATTTTCTGATCTCTAGAAGTTTGGTGCTAGGAAGAATAACGATTTTCAGAAAGTTGATTTAAAACGTTGAGACAGTGAAGGTAGGGACCGGAGATTTTTCTTTCTTTGGTTCGCTTTTATTTTATTCTGAGGACTCCACGAGTCTCTGGTTTGCTTTGTTGTAATGGATGAATGCAAGAGATTAGCCTCAGTTTTCTTCACTAATGGTGGTGGTAAACAAACAAATTTGTATTATGTATAATAATGCGAGAGCATAGTGAGCTCATTATATGTAGCTTTGTCATTATATGTATTTATATGTTTCTCCTTATATGTAGACAATTATTATTTTGTTTCTGTTTAATTGTAACTAATGATTCTATTATCTAAAAAAAAGAAGAAAATAATTTAAATGTTAAAAATATCAAATAATTTTGAGTTTTTTTTCTGTTAAATATATAGATAAAATATGTTTAATCTAACTAATCGCCTTTAATGTTCCCCTATAAAAAATACGTTACTCTATTGCTCTTTATTACTCCACAGTACGCAAACTTTTATGACAAACACTTCAATTAACAATCCGGAGAAATTTCAGAAGAAAATTAAGTCGCATGGAGAATTTTGAAATCTTCTAGCACTTTGGAGAATATTTTGAAATACCAGTCTTATTCTTGCACAAAATACCTATTTGTGAATTTTAAATGACTTAAGTGTAGTAAAAGAACATATTGGAATTCTCATGTGGTATATCAAGAAAAATTATAAAATTAAAAAAATGTCCATTTATACATACTATCCTCTATAGACATCTTCTACAGGCATACCCTCTATAGATATCCTTTAGGGTGTCTCTAGAGTAATTAAAAAAAATGCTCTGTAATATTCAAAAATTTAAATTTTATTTTAATTTGTAAGTGTTTGCGAAAGTCTTAGTAATTTTTCCCATTTCCTAGATTCTGAATTTTTTTGTCATTTTAGAGTGTAAGAGGAATTACTTCAATTCTACTACAATAAATATTTAAATAATAGCAGTTGTAGAACATCAGCAATTTCTATTCAATAGATTTTCCTTTAATGCTGATTAGCATCCAAATGAATTTTCAAAGCAAATTAAACATGGATATACTTCTAATATGAATAACCTTTCATTAATTTATTGTAAGAAAATTATTTTTTAATGCATTTTAAAATATTTAAATAATCAGAAGAGCTTAGAGGGTTTCGATACACCAAATGTATTGTTTGGAAGACATAAACATTTTATAATAGTGTTGCGAATTTTGACTTAGGTTATTAAATTACAGCTATATTGTGGAAATTGTTAATTTATGTATGTGTAAATATTTTAATGTTAACGTAATTAAGTGAATTTATAACTTAATTACCGAAATTATTTATAAACTTTTACTTTTAAATATATTTGGAGTTACAATACAAGACGCTGTCCTGAAGTAACTTATCCTGATATCTATACATATCTCAACATAATAATAATCATTCTCAACGAAAGAATGATTATATTCTCTTAAACCTTGCAAAATATTGAAAAAAAGTGTTAAATTATCTGTTACATACAACTAATATGAGGAATTTTATAAATAACCTTAAATTATTTAACTCAAAATGAATGTATAGTCCAAAAACATATGCAAACGCATAGGAACGGCTTCTGTTTTCTGCCACCCGATAATCACGTGATCTATAGTTAACGAAAACTGACATAGCCTGCGACGTTCGCCTTATGGAATTAAAATAAATTCTAAAGATTTTAACTTCTCATTTCCTAAAACAAAAATTATTTCTGTAACTTGAAAATTATTTCTGGATTTCAATTATTAAATAAATGACTCGTTCTCAACTAATTATTTTCCTTTTGGCAACATGGCCAAATGTAAATATTACATCTCACGGAGAAAATAGTGCTTAAAAAAATAGAAAGACAGTTCTGATGAATTCAAAATTGGTGGCGGAAGAATCCTCATCACTTCCTCCTTAATTAGAAACAAATTTCACGAAGTTGCTGGAATTATTAGTGAGTAAAATAATAAGTCGAAAAATTACGGACTCCCCATTCAGTTACATTAAGATACAATGGCGATCAGCGCGGGAAATTTCAAAAGTGAGTTTGGTAAGTACACTTTTTTAGAATGATAACATTTTTTTATTAAATGTATTTGGTATATTTTGGAAGCTGAACATCTAGAAAATGCTGATAAATCGTAAAATTGACATTAATAGGTGCAGAAAACCGAAATATTTGTTTATCAAAATCGTCGATTTCGTGAAATTTGGAAAACTGCTTTGGGGAAAAAGCTTCGTTTGCAGTGAAAAACGTTTTTAACTTTATAAAAATGTGTATATCCTTAAAGATGAAGAGTTGTAGAACACATGGAAATAAAAAATTTGTTGATTGGTGGACGGAAAAGTTTAATTTTGTATGCATGAAAATAGTGGACATTTGCGAAACGGAAAGGAACTGGCCCACCCGGGATGACAGCTTTTTCTATTGCCCGCTTCTTTTGAGTTCGGCGGTTTTAATTTAATAATTTAAAAAGTTTACAGTTTTGAAAGTTGAGGATGGCATCAGTGCACGCGTCTCTTCCGTCCGCGTCCATCGGTACCAGTCGCGATATCCTGCTATGCTCGGTTCGCGAGATTAGCCCGTCCTCGTGTTTGCTGACTGACAAACTAACATTTGTTTACCTTCCGCTGTTATTATATAGACTAGCTGAGTGGCAACCCGATGTGTTGCATTTTCGATTTAAAATTAAATGGTTTTATTTATTAAAGATTAAACTGTTTAATCACTTTTAAAATTACATTAGAATTTTTAAAAAAAATAATGATTTAAAATTCTTTTTATCAAATTTTAGTTTTTGGCTTTTGAAATAATTCTTTCAAATTTCCGTTTTCAAATTTTGCTTTTTAAACAAAGAAAGAAGCTCATTCAATTAGAAAAAAATTCTAAAGGTTTTAACTTCTCCTTTCCTGAAACTAAAATTATTTCTGAGGCTTTAAAATTATTTCTGGATTTCAGTTATTAAATGACTCGTTCTCAACTAATACTTTTTCATTTTGGCAACATGGCGAATGCAAATAGAAATTCTCATGGGCGAAAAAGTGCTTAAAAAAATAGAAAGACAGTTCTCAGGAATTCAAAATTGGTGGCGGAAGAATCCTCATCAGTTGCTCATTAATTAGAAACAAATTTCACGAACTGGCTGGAATTATTAGTGAGAAAATTATTAAGTCGAAAAATTACGAACTCCCCATTCAGTTACATTAAGATACAATGGCGATCGCAGTGCGGGAAATTTCAAAAGTGAGTTTTGTAAGTACGCTGTTTTAGAATGATAACATTTTTTCTATTAAATGTATTTCGTATATTTTTGAAGCTGAACATCTCTTCAATGCTGATAAATTATAAAATTGACATTAATAGGTGCAGAAAACCAAAATATTTGTCCATCAAAATTGTCGATTTCGTGAAATTCGGAAAACTGCTTTGGGGGAAAAGCTTCGTTTGCAGTGAAAAACATTTTTAACTTTTTGAAAATGTGCATATGCTTAAAGATGAAGAGTTGTAGAACACATGGAAATAAAAAATTTGTCGACTGGTGGGCGGAAAAGTTTAATTTTGCATGCATGAAAATAGTGGAAATTTGCGAAATGGAAAGGAGATGGCCCACCCGGAATGACATGTTTCTATTACCCGCTTCTTTTGAGTTCGGTGGTTTTAATTGAATAATTTAAAAAGTTTAAAGTTTTGAAAGTTGAGGATGGTACCAGTGCACGCGTCTCGTCCGACCGCGTCCATCGGTACCAGTCGCGATATCCTGCTATGCTCGGTTTCCGAGATTAGCCCGTCCCCGTTTTCTGCTAACTAACAAACTAACATTTGTTTACCTTCAGCTGTTATTATATAAGATACTAGCTGAGTGGCAACCCGATGTGTTGCTTTTTTTTTTAGTTAAAATGAAATGGCTTTATATCTTAAAGATTAAAAACTCTTTATTCACTTTTAAAAATATATTAGATTTTTAAAAAAAACAAAATAATTATTTAAAATTTCCGTTATCAAATTTTGCATTTTAAACAGAAAAGCTCATTCAATTAGAAAAAAATTCTAAAGGCTTTAACTTCTCCTTTCCTAAAACTAAAATTTTTTCTGGTACTTCATATTTATTTCTGGATTTCAATTATTAAATGACTCGTTCTCAACTAATAATTTTTCCTTTTGGCAACATGGCCGAATGAAAATATTATCACTGTGATTTCAGGGAATACGGAAATGACACGAAGAGTATTTATTGACCAGATTTTATTGACCAGATTGCGGGGAACATCACCTAAAATACACCTCCGGAACGTTCCCGACATTCCTACCGGAAGTGTGAGGATTATTCCATAAACCTAGGAACCGGAACTGAAATATAAATAATAGATAAATTTGCATACAGCTCGCATGCAGAGCAAATTAAAATAAAATATGTTCTTGCACCCGACGGCGGCTGGTTTCGAACCCGGGACCTTAGGATTAGACGTCAGGAGCGATACCACTGAGCCACCGTTACTTCGGTGAACGGAACTTTGAGAAACGGAAAGGAGCTGGCCCACCCGGAATGTCAACTTTTTCTGCTCTCCTCTTCTATTGAGTTAGGCGGTTTTAATTGAATAATTAAAAAAGTTTAAAGTTGTGAAAGTTGAGGATAGCATCAGTGCACGCGTCTCGGCCGTCCGCGTATATCGGTACCAGTCGCGATATCCTGCTATGCTCAGTTCGCGAGATTAGCCCGTTCCCGTGTCTCCTAACTAACAAACTAACATTTGTTTACATTCAGCTGTTAATAGTAAGATATATATATATATATATATATATATATATATATATATATATATATATATATATATATATATATATATATATATATATATATATATATATGTATATATAAGACCCGAATGGTCATCTCCTGAAGAATCACAATCGAGGCCGAAATTAAATGCAATTCCAAATCATAAGAACAATTGAAGTTTATTCCATGAATTCAGAAACATGTTGCTCGCATTGAAGCTAACCCGCGTCTTTCTTAAGGGGATGGTGGACCTTTCAAAACGATTTTTGAAATTTTTACCACAGAGATATGAAATTTTGTATATATATTCATTAAAGTATAACAATATTAAAAACCTTATAAAATTTTATAAATATCTAAAAAAAAAATATTTTATAATTAAAAAATTTAAATTAAATTATCCTTCTTTAAAATGCTCCTTGTGACTCAATTTTAAACTTTTCCTCTTAATTTTGCATTTATATTGCTTATAAATACTTTCTGAACAAAGTTATGTATTTTTTTGTACTTTCGTTGAATAGTTAATTTTTAGAAAAGATTTTTATGCTTGTACTCTGAATTTTCGCGAAATTTTTGTACTTTTCTACACTAAAGTTAAACTTTTATAACCTAAATGACCTCGAATCCTAAAATGGATACATAACTTTATTTTGATGTATTACAGAAATATTTATTATAAATTTCATAAAATTTCGTCAAAAATTATGACTGGAGGAGCATTTTAAAGACTTGCAAATCTGGAAATTTCTCATTTTGAGAAAATGTCATTTAAAAGATAATTTTTTTTCTACCTTTAATACTTTCAACTCTAAAGCCAACAATTTTTCATTTTTCTTTTGACTACACATTTTAAATGCATTTCATTCCAATATTTATATGTTTTTAAAATATTAATACACCCCCTAAAAAATTCCAATTTTTGCTCTATTTTTGGTAATTTGAAAGTCCACCATCCCCTTAAAAGCACCAAAATACAATTAGCTCAGAGAGGTTGCCAGAATTGGCGTAGGAAGTTAGTGTGTGGAAAGGCGAGGCGTTTTCGTCAAAGAGTAGAAAAAGGGGTTACCAGAACCGAGATAAAGTGCAGAATATGCGATTAGAGGTTGTTAGTTAAATTATCACACACACACACACACACACACACACACACACACATATATATATATATATATATATATATATATATATATATATATATAAGGGGTTTCCAACTCACAAGTATCCAAGGGCCGCAATCGAAAACACCTGTCTAGTGGCGGGCCGCAATTTAATCAGGACCATACCCAGGACTTTTTTTCTTGTGGGAGGGGGATTTGGAGGATTTGTGTATAGTATGTACTATGAATTTTTTAAAAATTCGAGGATGAACCCCCAACAACGACCTTGATTATAACAGGCCAACTTTCGTTAAATTACACAGACACACACAAAAAAGTCAAATAATAAGTGGGTCGAATAAGAAGGGGGGGGGGAGTATGAAATAGAACATGAGTGGACACCCTACTTTTCATGGAATTCGAGGAAAATCAATCTTTTTTGTAAATGAACAGCATTTGAAATCAATATAGATTTTTCCGAAAACATTTCTCGTTAACTAAGAAGATCTAAATTGATGCTGCAAATTATTTTCCTAGAAGTCTTCGCGGGCCGCAAAAAAAAGGCACCGCGGGCAGCATGCAGCCCGCGGGCCGCCAGTTGGAAAACCCTGATATATATATATATATATATATATATATATATATATATATATATATATATATATATATATATATATATATATATATATATATATATATATATATATGTATGTATGTATGTATGTATGTATTCATTTATTTCTTTCCGTTTAATTACAGTTTAATTTTCACCTTTCGGGCTGAATCAAAAAAAGGAAGACCCACAACTCCTAAAAAAATCACGCTTCTCCTAAGAAAAACCCGATTATTCTAATAATTTTTAAAAAAATACGGACGGATCTATCAACCTTCACATCTTTCCGGGGCAAGTTTTTTTAGAGAAGAACTAAACGAATCTTTCCATGTTCCTGCTGCTCCGTGTTCTAGTCTCGATGTTGAACCTTTGGCCCTTAAGGCTGCCGTGTACTAACCCTATTGAATTCACTCACCTCAATGTTAACTTATGGAGAAAATGTGTCTGCTATTTACAGCTCCATAAATTCTGATAATCCAATAAAAAAGGTATTTTCAGATAGCCTCGACTTTTCTGCACCATGCAACTGGATTCATTTTTATAAATTATGTCCACCAAAGGAATTTATGAGCGTTTAAAACATACAAGGTTTTTCCCCAAATAATTTAAATTTAAAAATATTTGCATTTAGAAAAACGAAAAATGCTTCATGGTGTACAGTTTTTTAAAAAAAAATCTTGAAATCCAAGTTGGCAATCCTTTTCTCCATAGGTTAACAAATTTTCTCCATAGGTTAACACTGAGGTGAGCGATTCCATTAGGGTTTGTACACAGCAGCCCTAATGCTGCTTTGATACAATGCATCACATTGAAAGGGAGGCCAATTTGTATTTTTACCAACTTCTGGATGGCCTTTCAATGTCTGTGCTAACATAAACCAAATGACTACTGCTTTCGCATCAAGGAAATTAAAGATCTTCTCTTCAAATTGAGATTTAAAGATATTACCTTACAATGTGTCCCTGATCATTGTGGCTTTCATGGTGTGACATGGAACTCGACTTTGTAATTATTTTCATTAACATACTGTTTTATCTCTAAAAAAATATTTTTTTCTGATTTTATAATCTCGATACAACATTAATTCGGTTCCATGCAAATTTATAAGTTTATCTATTTTATTTTGTAAATCTTAAAATGTATGTGTACTTAAAATCATTCCTGTGATTTTTCGTACCGGTTTTTTAGGGAAGAAAGGAATGTGCCTTCCGGAGGCAATTTAGCGTAACCTGTAACAGTACGAATAGTACGCAAGGTCATGTGCAAAGAATAGAGAATTACTTGCCACCCTCTCGGTTATTAAGGGGATATAGCTTCCCCATAGGAACGACCCAGCAACCATCTTTGAACCAATGATAGCTGAAAGGTGTTAATTGTTCGAGAACATTTTCTGACCTCTGCTTTTCCGGGGCTGGACAATTTTTAACGGCTTTCTGGGTAGTTGAAGATAAGGCCGCGACTGAAAAAGACCTCTTGCCTGTTCGCTCTTCACCGACTCGCCATTTTTTTTAGTATGCTGATTTTCCTGTTCGGTTTTTACCGATTTTAGTAGTTAGACAATAATATATAATCTTCAGTCTCCAATGAGGGTGGTGGTGAGTAATAATCAATTTGTAATATATTTTATCAGGTGGAGCACAGAATAATTTAATATGTGTAACTAGGATTTACTATGTGTTCAACTAATTTCTGAAAGTATGTTGATAATTATTATGTTTCCTGTGGAAATTTGTAACTAAACATAAAATTAATTTTAAGTAAAAGGAAGAGAAATTAAATGTTAAAATTACCTATTAAATTCGAGTTTTTTTATTAGTTATGTCAGACATGTGTCAGAATGTGTTTTCTCAAATTAATAATTTTATAAAAAAAAGCCACTATACAATTTTGTTTATTACATGTTCTAATTCCACACATGGCAACGAAGATGCCAACACATTGGATAAATTATCCTCAAACATGGGCCGACTCCTTCTTCTGTTTGAATTCTTTCCAATTGCATTAGCAACATTGGAAGGGGCATTGGAAGGGGCATTGGAGTATTTTCATGAGCTAGATGATGAGGATATATTGGAATCGTCATGAACAGAATATAATGATGAACCATAATTCGCCATTATCCGTCCAGAACCGGATAATTGGACGGATGAAGAAGCTATTGATGATGATATTTATGTGAAAATGTCGAATCCCCTAAAGTCATTGCTGGTGAAATCGACATTTTTTTCTAATAAATGTAAAAGTAAGCAATATAGTAAGAAAAATAAGCATATTGTATGGGAAAAATGGAGACTCTACATGGATGTAATGAATTCTAAAATAAGTTTATTAGAGTTTAAGAGATTTATATCTTTGTGAGAGCCATATCTTTGATAAAAAGGCTTGAAGAAACGCAGATGAATTCTGTTTTACCCGAAACTTCACATATTGGAAGACCATCTTCAATTCAAAATCTAATTCTCAACGAAACTTGGAAAGACCGTATGGGCCATATTTATTACTAAAAATAGTTAAAATAAAGAAAAAAGATGCAAACACTGCAAAAGTCAAACAATTACTGTATGTAATAAGTGTAATGTACCTCTTCAGGCGAAACGTTTCAAAGACTTTAAAATAAAAAATAAATTAATTAATTAATAATAAATAAATATATATATATATAAATATATACCGCTTTGAGCTGATGTTGCGAAAACGCAACATTTTGTAACTCTCGTAAAAATAAATTTAATTTTATGAAAACAACTTATTTGTGTTATTAATGTTCTAAGAAGTGTTAAAAAAGTGTTTGGTGCATTTCCTATAAAGGAAGCATGAATCGGTCTTAAATGGGCTTAAATAACTTACTGTGACTCTAAAGACACTTTTAATATTTTTCCAGCTACATTTTTATATGTTTGTAGCTTTTATTGCTTACAGACATCGTAAAATTGGAGCTTTTACTCCAGACTTGTGAGCTAAGTTGTATTGTATTTACTTTCTCCGTTGATGAATTATTTTTCCTACGAAAAGTTAACATACGTTTGATGCGGTAGAAGAGTCGTTGTTTTCAAATTTTGGTTGGTAATATATTGCTCAAAACTAATATTTGAACCAGGATTAGATACGAATTCCATTCATTTAAGTTTTATTCAACGCTGCATAATAAACCTCAAAGCATGAATTCTGTCTAATAAAATATCACAGATAAGGGTGATAATTTATTTTTTTTTATTTCATTCTCAGAAGATATTGTTAAGTATATATATTTGTTAACAGTTAAAAAAAATTAAAGGAAGTATTATCAGGAATAATTACGCCAACATAAGTGAATTAACCGCATAAAGGAAAGCTTTTTAGAAAAAAAAATATTTTAGTGTTTTAGCTAATGTTTTCTTTTACTTAATTTGTATAATTTATATTTGTCTTACTTATTTAATTTTGTACTTCTTTTCGAGCTGTAATTGTATTTCTAAATATTGAAACCACGTTTGGATTTGTGTTGCCTTACATCTTCTGTTGCCTGCAAAAAACTTTAAGTCTTCGAGTTGCTTACCTTCTTTTTCAGGTTTAACTGTTAGTTTCGCTGTCTTCCAAGTAGCTCGGGGATATCCGTCTAATTGTTTGCTTTTTCCGTTTGGCCTGCTCGTTTAATCTGTGGTTTTAAGTGATTCAGGTTGCATATTGCGTCATTGTCTGCGTGTCATAAATATTAGAATATGCGGTTACACAGCTTATTGATAATATTAGTGCTTTTCAGGACGATACACTGCTACCAAACTATTTAAGCTGTTGCTCCTATTATGTTTATCTTGTTAAATATAATGTAAGTTCTTTTAATTATGATATTACTTCAATAACCAACAAGAAATGAATTTTATGCTTATATTTACTATATTTTAGCAAATTGATTTTTTTATACTTCAAAATTAATACTTTTCAAGAAACGTTTTTTTCCCTTTTAACGTAGGATTACGTTCATTTATAATGGTCCTCCGGAAAGCAAAATTAGTGACGCTAAAACCGTCGTTGCGAGTTATAAATCAAGAGTGGCAAAGAAGACATATGTAACATATTTTTCTTACCATCGACCTATTCTGCATAGGTTTATCACTCATTCTTCTCTTCGAATGTAGGAATTTTATTGCAAAAAAAAGAGGTAAGCAACAATAAGTAATCTTATGTTAATAACCCACGGTGGTTTCATTAGAAGAGACTACCCGATTTTCCCTCTCAGACATTGCAGAATAACTTTTACAGATTAAATAAAGTATTGACAGTTTTATCAATCATAAGTGGCATAGTTACGAATTAATTTACTTACCAAATTCAACGGAATAGGATAAATACAGTTAATCGCATCAAATGAGGCTTATCCTTTCATGTTACTTTTTACATCTGATCCACCTGTTAATGAAAGTTGAAGCTAAAGGTTTACATTCAAGTTTCTTTTAATCTCTTTCTTTATCTCTAAGCCAATCCAAGGAACTTTACTTATATTTTTCTATGAACTAAATATAATGGCATTGCATATCTTCAATATAACCTTTCCTGGTAATTCCATCTCAGACATTTTAGAATATCTTTTACAGATTAAATAAAATATTCGCCAGTTTTATCAATGATAAGTGGCATAATCAATGATGAGTAAAAATCACTCTGGTTCCGATAAGCATGAAACTCTTCACATTATTAATTTGGCCTTCAAATGACTGTTTACTTCATTTGCGAACTCCCTCTGTTGGCTTGAGTATCCAGAAATTTTCTGTGCTTTCTTTTCTGATACTCATTGTATGATGTTCGTGCAATTCTAAGCATTTCATCTTTAATCTGAAGCCGCATCTGTTTGATTTTTTCGTAAATGTCCTCTTTTATGACTACAGTCTCTTTCGAAATGTATATACATTTTCCAGTTATATATACTAGTACTTTAGTACTTTAGCGAGCTTCCAGTGTTTAGCTTTCTTGTTGGCTTGAAATTTTCTAATTTTTTTCTTTACTATTACCACTCCTTTAACACTCGTTGTTACAATGAGCATAAAAATCTGGCTATTTTCATAGCTTAAGCCAGTTTAAATCTTGGAAAAACTATCATCTTTAGGGGCAAAAATTCCTGCCTTTGTCTGTTCCCACCCTTTTTCATTTTTTTTATCTAAAACCTCTGATTTTTCTAGAAGTGCAAATTATGCACAGAATTTCAGCCGTCTGCTCTTCCTACGCTTGGTTGAACTAAGTTCCTGTAACTCTGCGCATTTTCATATTTAACTAAAAGTGTCCCATTTTCAAACTAGTGGTTCGGAATGTTTTTTTAACTCTGAATTTTGTAAGATGCGACAAGAAAGATTACAGACACAAATAAACAAAATGGGGGATTATAATCTAAAACTAAAAGAATACTTTCTAAAAACTGTGAAACTTCTCTAACTAGTCACATTAGGCCGTTTAAAGGGCTGGCCCTCTAAACGGCCATATTTTGTTCAGAACCAATTAGAAACCACATAGCTAACCTTACAGAAAAAAAAAATCTTTTCGACGGCGAACCTTTAAAACGGTCACCTTTTTTGGAACCATTTCTGTCCACCATAAACAAGTTGCACTATATCTTCTTTCAATTCTTTATTTCAAGTATCACCGGTTTCTAAGTTTCTCTAGAAAATACATTGTGTAACACAATGTTTGTAACTCTTAAAATGAGTTTCTATGCAATCACATATTTATCATCCGAAGTATGTTAAAACTGAAGTAACATGCTCTTAATTTCTAACTACCACTTACCCCGCCATCACTTCTAACAAGTTGCATAACTTTCGCAAGGATCTCCCAGGTGATGCGTTTGTAATTCCTTTCGCAGTCGCCTATCTATTTCTAAGATACTAAGAGGATTTCAACTTCTCCGACGCTCTTGCGTATTTATTTCCCCAAATATTCGTATGAATTCGAGATCCAGGCTGAAAAATAAATCATTGTGGAGATATTAACCCTTTTCATGCACTGTAAACGGTGTATACTGTAAACGCTAAACAACAAATAAACCAGACAAGAGAAATACAAAAAAATGTTTCCTATAAAATATCCTAGAAGTCATGCATATTTAAAAATTTTATATTTGAAAAGTCCGTGTATCTATTCCTTATTTAAAATTTGTTGCAGTGAAAAAATATTTCTATTTTTTCATTTTTATTATGCAACGTTTTGAAATCACTTATAAATTAATCGTGCATTTTGAAAAGAAGTCACCTCCACTTTTCAAAAACTCATCTCCACTTTTCTCCAATTTTTCTGCCCACCCCCCAAGTTTAAAAAAATATCAACAAATTATATTTTTGCATCAGGATTGATGTCTTATAAACATAATAAATATTAATTTTAGTCTAAATAATGCATGATAACTAATAATGCATGAAGGTGAGTAATAGTTTTTTCCTTCTCATCAACAATTTTCAAAAATGGAGATGATTCCTTTTTAAAATGACCGACTCCAGTATAAATAAGCGTATCGGCACTGCACATTAGAAGTACCCATACTTTTCGGAACATATGACCAACCTTATAACATGAAAAAATTGCTTAAATTTGGGGTTCATTTTATGGTCCGAAGTTAACATTAAAATAAATTAAATATTTTATTACATATATAAATACATATATTGTTACGGATTTAATATATATTGTTACAAATTTTACGAGTCTATGGTAATCTTTCGAAATATGAGAGTTATCGCCAAATTGGCGATGAATTTAGTGACTTATTTTGGTCACCAAATTTCGATATTGCGCTAAATTTGGCGATATGGCGTCAAATGTTCGCCAACCTTCTAGACCTTTCTAAAAGCTTCTAGATATTTCTAGATGGCCGACCGATAGGGGGCACTTTGGAAGTCTATAAATACACCTAGCATTGGCATTTTAACTCAGTGTTTTTTTCTTCTGAGAATCGAATGTATTTAAAGTGCGTTAGGCCTGTATTCTATTGAAGACTCTGTTATCCTGACTTGCATTTTTAGACTTTTCTGCTGCATAGAAGACAGTTGTTACGTGTTTTCTGTTTGAATTTGTGTATGCGCCTACAAAATTTACAGAATAATATATTTTATTTTGTGTGCACCTTCTGAAGAGGTTTTATTCAATCCTATCGAACCCTGGAAAATGCAACAAAATATATCTATATATATATATAAAACAATTCCGTAACTGCCTGACGCACTGACTGACATACAATACACAAACCAAACCGCTGGACCAAAAGGGCGGAAATTTAATATTAAGAAAGTACATTAAGAAAGATATTTGAAAAAATTCTTCTTAAATTTTTTTAAATTAAATTTTTAAGCTACTTTAGTAACTTTTTTTAAGTTTGCATTTAAATTAAAATATTGATGGTTATAAAATTTATATCACGAGAAAGATTATAAAATTTCTTTTAAAATGAAAACTTTTTCGAATCTTTACCTCCATTTTCTGATTTATGGTGAATTTTTAAATATTAATTTTTAGAATTTAATTCATTAAATGCTAATCACGAGATTTCTTTTTCTGATACTTTAAATAAATTTATCGTCACGTGCATAACAACAAACTGGACAAAACAAAATTTCCTTGCTAATGTGGCAGACGATTGGGTATTATCCAAATAAATATTAAAATACAGTAAAAGAAATGTTCCTCAAACTGTGCTATATTATTTAGTATGTCATATTAGATTTAATTTGAAGATTTTCTTCAACATTAATTTGTCTATAAAAATATCCCTTACGATTTTTTATACATATTTTTTTACATCAATTGTATACATTGATCGACGCATTTATTATATATATATATATAAAAAATATATATTGGCATTAATTGCATACATTGACCGTTGTATTTAATTTGAATGTACTCCGTAGCGAAGTGCGGGTTTTCAGCTAGAATATATATATATATATATATATATATATATATATATATATATAGTTGGGTCTCTGTTTAACGACGCCCTACTTAACGACGATCTCTAATTAAAGACGATATTTCCCAGTCCCGGCCCCTCCGACGTTATGGGAAATATTACTTTTTCACAAATTCTGTTTAAGGGCGATCTCTACTTAAGGACGATTTTTTACGGTCGCTTGAAAGTCGTTAAACAGAGAGCCAACTGTATATATATATATATATATATATATATATATATATATATACACTGAAGTGCCACTGAATTAGGGATACCTTCCTAGTAACGAGTTGGGCCTCCTCTGGCTTTGATAACGACTGCAACACGACGATGCATAGATTCAACAAGTTTCTGGAAACGTTCCACAGGAATGGCTTGCCAAATATTGGCTAAAGATGCCATAATTCAGTAAGGTTCTTTGGTGCTGTGTGATGGCCTTTCACGCCTTGTTCTAAAATATCCCAAAGATGCTCAATAGGATTTACGTCTGGGCTTCTAGGTGGCCAATTCATGACAGAGAAGTTAGAGGAATGCTCATCCAACCAGCCAGTAGCCAACCGGGACTTGTGAGAGGTACAGTTGTCTTGCTGGAAAACTCCATTGCCGTGCGGATAACAGAACAGCATAAATGGATGGATGTGATCACCCAGCAACTCTACGTACCGAATTGCATTAAGGGAGGTTGGTACACGCACCAAAGATCCCAAGCTGTGCCACGAAAAAACACCCCAGACCATGATTGAGCCACCATGCCCTTGTACAGTTCCAGCCAGGCATGCAGGATCCATGGCTTAATGAGCCTGAAGCCATATTCTCAGCCTTCCGTCGGCGTTATGTAGTCGGAATCGAGACTCATTACTCCATGCTTTTCGTTTCTAGTCCTCTACACTCCAGTCTCTGTCCTCTCTTGCCCAGGCAAGACGTGCAGCCCGATGGCGAATATAGAGCAATGGTACTCTCGTAGGACGGCTCCCGAAACCCATACGGCGAAGCGAGCGTTGCACAGTCCGTTTACTGACTGTACGACTGGCACCATCATTAAACTGGGTGGTAATTTGAGCTACTGTTTGGCTTCGCTGGCTACGTACAATACGCCTGAGCCGTCTCTCACCCCACACTGTCAAGACTAATTGTCTTTTGCAGTTTGCCCGATCGCTAGTTTTTTTTCACCATCCATGTATTCTTGGTATACTCTTGACACTGTAGACCTTGAAAATCCTAGCTGTCTGACGATTTCGGAAATTGAATGGCCCATGCGTCGCGCACCTACGATTTGTCCGCGATCGAAGGCGTCTAAATCAGGCAGTTTACCCATACTGGCAATACCAACAACTAATTCAGAACAACCACAATACGCGCTATATATGCAGTTACCACAGCGCCCTCACTTGCGCATACATGATGCGTAGCGCTACGCAATTTGCATAGGCTTTGCTATCCCTAATTCAGTGGCACTTCAGTGTATATATATATATATATATATATATATATATATATATATATATTGGCACGTGTGTGTGTGTGTGATTGGTTCAGAAATCACACTTCTTACTTAAAAATGATAAAAACTAATTTATTAAAAAAACGATGATATGATGCAGTATGTACAGATGAAGAAACTTTCAATAAAAATTAGATAGTCCGCTCGAAAGCAATTGAATCTGCTGCTATTTTCACGCGGACCCCGCTTTCCACTGCACGTGTGTCTTCACGAGAATTCAAGGTCACTTCGTTCTTCTAATCCGCGAGACAAACGCACCGTCATGTCTTCTACGAGCGAGTGAGCGACTCGACTTATTTCCAATCTAGATGCCGGCCTTTTATACGAGTGTCCGGGAAACGTCTGCTTGCGTCGGACTCGGGGGTGGTCGCCTTCTTCTATTCCCACAGCGTAGTGTCAGAAGTGGGATTTGGCTTCTTCACTTCCAACAGCGCTCGGCCATCGACGTGTGAGGTTCCCCGTGTGAGGTCCACAGAACTAAAGAAAAAAGACTAAAAAAGAAGTGATTAAAAACAAAGAGAAAAAAACTTTGGCAAGCATTGATCTCAGGTTGCAACTCTGTAGCGATCATGTGGCTTCATCTTGACCACTTTGTAAAGTACTAAGAACTTGGGTGTTAGCTTCAGACTTCCCTCTAACAGGGTTCTTTTCATTGTTGAAGAGTCATTGATGTTGTAGACTGGAGAATTGTGAAGATACATTGATGTTGTAGACTGGAGACCAACGGCGCTTGTATTGGCGTCGATACTTCTCTTGTAGTTTGCAGATGTTCGCTTCTGTGAGTTCACGTATAGTCTCTTTCTCCTGCATTATGTCGTGCAGGAATTCTTCATCGAGGATTTTTAGGTTCGCCCTGTTGATTGATTTGCTGACGGTGCTGCTGATGATTCTCTGCGCGTCAGGAACGAACTTGAAGCATTTTGCAGGGTCGCCCATTTGTTTATAATAATTTATTGGCTCTGCTAAAGGCAATCTTCGCGACCTTTGTGATACTGGAATGTTATCTTTGAACACAACATTCAAACGCAAATCAGTCTTTCCAGGCTGTTTAATTGGTTCATGGTCTCCCGCTAACTGAGGAACCTGATCTCGCACACAACTATCAACGTCAGGTGATGCGCTGTCAATCACCGCTGAACAAAATGGAAGTTCACTGAATCTCAACAGTCTTTTCACCTTGGCCGTCTGCCAATTCTTTTTCCTCCAGAAGCTTCAAACAATTTGGCGGGAAGTTTCCAAGCATTTCTAACTGATCACTGACTAAAGCTAGAATTTCAACGGGTTTGCAAACCTCGTGAAAAGCAAAAGAAAATGTTGCAGTCTCAGCAAAAACTCTGTTTCCGAAACAATCTTTCATTGGTATAGTGCCCGATGTGGCTTTCTGTAGAACAAGGGATTTATTTACACGTATTAGCTCCCTTCCAGAATATTTGAGAAATTTTATTTTTTTCCCATCTACGAGAATATCAATAAATTCTAATTCACAACACATCACGATTTTTGGTGTTGTTTTATTTCCAGTTACCACGGAATCATTTTACGTCTCGTTATATTTAGACATTTCGTATCGTTTCGGGCAGGTGCAAGCAAAATGAAAGTTTTATCCCTTCCCTCCATATACATAATAAAATTCTTTCTGCTTGATTATTCTGATATCAGTTACGCAAAAAAAATTCATTTTTGATTCGCGGCTTTTGAGAGCATGCTGCATTAGTCTCATTAGTATTGTAAGGTATACACAAGATTCGATTCACAAGAATCGAACTTTTGAGTGAATTAAAGAAGCTGCTTTAGATATGCTAATTTCGGCATACGCGCTTAGTATAAATACCACGCAGCGTCATTAATGAAAAAAGGGGCGGTTGTTAAGGTTGAAAAGGTGTTATCCTGCGCTAGCGCTTAGCGGGCCAGAAGTTTACGTGGCAGTACTGCTGGTTTGACTTACTGTTCGTGAGTATAAAAATATATTGTTCTTGAAAGCTGTGTTTATACATTCCGTAAAAGTAGTACGCATGCTTATTGCTGTAAAAGCCAATTATATGTGCAACGAATTCAATAACCATTGTTTCATGTATAAACTGTGTTTACTTCAAATTCAAATAGAGTGCCACTTCAAATTATATACACCCAAGTCTGGGTAGAAGTGAGCATAGATTCTCTATAGTATGCAATCCAAGATGATTTACCTCAGACAATGATTTACCTCTGGATGAAAAAAAATAAGTCACATTCTCGACCTAAGTGATTTGGGTTAAACCACATTTTACTCTCACGAACACCTACGTATTCTTTAGTTTTGAAATCCAATGTTTCATACAATTTATCAGCAACAATTAAATCACACAATTTTCTAAAATCCTTTTTGATTTCTCTAACTTGACAGTAGTAATCAAATGTTGCAGTCAGTCGCGAGGCAAATTGAAAGTGCGATTCATTTTATAACCATTGAGCATTTTTAAAATTACTCCAACACTCTCTAGGTTTCGGTTGAAATTCAGCTAAAAACAACCCCTTTAGATTTTCATAATCCGACAATTCCTCTTCGGTTGCATATGTTAAAACATTATTAGCTTTTACCCCTAGCAAGTGAATTAATACCCCGGCTTTTAAACCTATAGGAACTTCCTTCGTAGCGAATGCTTTCTGTAAAGAAGAAAAAACATATGTAATGCCTCGGTTTCTCAGGAAGAGAAACTGTTAGTGCTTTTACACGTTTTATTAAATTCTCAATACTAAATTACGCCTTAGTTCATTCACCAGGCAATGATTGCTTTTGTAACTTTTCCAGCTCAATTTGCTTCTCGAGTTGGGCTAATTTAATTTTTTCAATCCCCAATCTAAATTGCTAAATATCTGATTGAGTCATGCGATCCTCCATCACCGATTTGATAACACCACGGAAAAATTCTTCTTCCGTTTTAAACACATCAAAATTTTCAATCAGTTTCTTAATATCCACAATTTTAGCTTTATCTGGTACAGTTTCTCCAAGTTCCTCGGCAATAAGTTTCAAATCATCTTTCTTCAGGTTATTTAGAATACTCATTTTGAATGCAAAAAATGGCAGAGTACCTCTAGATTTCACCAGGATGTAACCGGCTTCGAGCCACCAGAATGTGGGTGTCCGAAGTGATCGGCCGAGCCCCCAGGATGTGAGATTGATTCGTTCGGAAATCACACGTCTTACTTAAAAACGATAAAAACTCATTTATCAAAAGAACGATGATATGATGCAGTATGTACTGATGAAGAAACATGCGATAAAAACTAGATAGTCGGCTCCACAGCACTTCACTCTGCTTTTATATATATATATATATATATATATATATATATATATATATATATATATATATATATATACATAATAAGTCTAATAAAATACAAAATTTTTTTTTTCTAAAAATCATCCCCTAAATTTAAGGTGCGTCTCATAGTCCGTCGCGTCTTATGGTCTGAAAAATACGGTACATTAAAATGTACTATTTTGTTCCTACCGAATGTTAATGACGAATTGCTCCGTAACAGATATAATGTCTGCATTTTAATACCTTTCGAAATTACATACATTATCCCAGAATTATAGTTCACAATAAAAAATCTCTTAATTTTTCCGTCCTCAAATCTTGTTGACTTGCTTAACAACACATGATTTAATATATTTTAGATTTTTTACAAACGTTGCACACTGCTTGGAAAAGTCTTTTATTAATCAAAACTTGAGATATTCATTAATAAAACTCTTTAATAATCTCATAGCTGTAAGCTAATTTATCTGTTTATAGAGCTTCACGTTTTGTAATATGATCGAGTCTATGTAAATCATAATTTTTAAATTCATATATCTTAACTCCAGTGATCTCGATAGATAAAATTACACGCTTCATTTCTGAATATTTTAACTAAAATAGACATTCAGAGATTTTTCATTGAAATAATCTTTTTATACTCTTCTAATACGCGAGAAATCTAAGTAACAAAGACACGGAATTTACGAAATTTTCATTAAATATGAAAATTCTATTACTTCAGTCAAACAAGTATAAAACAATCTGCATATAGATAAGGAAATAATATTCGCTATTTAGTTTTCACATATGTAAGTAGGTGACGATACTAGCAATATGCAAACAAAATTTATCTTCACATAAGGACAGGCATGATTAATAATATATATATTTGAGTAGAAGAAATTATTTCTGTCATTATTAAATTATACAGTAAAAGATGATCTTTACTTAATTATTAAAATAGTTATTCCGAAAAAATATAATAAAGGATAGTCAGTAAATTTAATTTAATTTCATTAATAATATTCAGTAAATGTTCATACCAGCTTAGATTAAAATTAATTAATATATCATGTAAGCAATAATTTAATTACAATTGGACAGTATAACCGTCGGTCGTATAGTGGAATATTTCTTTATACATTGATGATTACTATATGTGGCGTTAACAAATCAATTTACTAAACATTACGCTAAACATATACAATACACAATTTATCATTAGAACATATTATGGAAATATCGCTTCACATCAATTCTATGTGATTTTCAGGTTTATCGAAAAAGGTTGGACGCATTTCGGAAACTCATAATTCTGATATAAATTGAGCAAACGCAATAATATTCTTTTCAAACAACTTGGCAAGTGTCCAAGATTTCTAAATGTAACTGGTACGAAACCGTGACGTTTTCAGAAGTGATTTGAGATAGGAGGTGTCTTCGTTCGGCTTTCCGTCAGTGCAATTGCGACCGTTCAGGAGAAAGCTGGAGCAGTGGTTGTTTGTGATAAACACGACAGTAATTTCGTTGAACAGTTTTAACAGATTTGTACTCCGCTAACCACAACACACATTGAGCTTTCTACTGAACGGTCGCCATTGCACTGACAGAAAGCCGAACGGATACCTCTTCCACCTCGCATCGCTTCTGCTCAACGTTCAACGTCACGGTTGCGTACCGGTTACATTTAGAAATCTTGGACACTTGCCAAGTTGTTTGAAAAGAATATTATTGTGTTTGCTCAATTTGTTTTAGAATTATGAGCTTTCAAAATGTGTCCAAACTTTTTCGATGACCCCGTATATGAATCTCTCTTTATATATATACTAGCTGAAAACCCGCGCTTCGCTACGGAGTACATTCAAATTAAATACAACGGTCAACGTATGCAATTTATGCCAAAAAATAAATATATATATTTATAATAAATGCGAAGATCAATGTATACAATTGATGTAAAATATATATCTATCTATGTATATATATTTATAAAAAATCGTAAGGGATATGCATTTTTTTTTTGATAATATCCAATCGTCTGCTGCATTAGAAAGGGAAAAAAATATTTTTTGTCTATTTAGTTGTTACGCACGTGACGATAAATTTATTGAAAGTACCAGAAAAAGAAATCACGTGATCAGCATTTAATAAATTAAATTCTAAAAATTAATCTTTAAAAATTCACGAAAAATCAGGAAATGGAGGTAAAAATTCGAAAAAAATTTCATTTTGAAGGATTTTTTATGATCTTTCTCGTGATATAAATTTTATAACCCTCAATGTATTATTTTAAATGCAAACGTAAAAAAAAGTTTAAAAAACAGCTTAAAAATTTAATTTTAAAAAATCTAAGAATTTTTGAAAAATCTTTCTCAATGCACACCTACACTATTAGAAGAATCGCCATGCAAAATTTCAGCCCTTTAGGTCCAGCGGTTTGGTCTGTGCGTTGTATGTCAGTCAGTCAGTCAGTCAGTGAATGAATGAGTGAGTTACGGAACTGTTTTATATATATAGATAGATATAGATTAAACGTTTGTCATTTGAAGAAACGTTTAATTGACAAAACGTTTACAATATAGACGTTTACAATATAAACGTTTACAATTGACAAACGTTTATAGATACAAATTGGTATCTCAAAATTAGAGTAAGAGATGAAATAAAAATACAAAAATAAAAAAAGGATTTTAAGTAAAGAATGTTTTTTTAATTACTTTAAGCACCTAAAATAATATTCAAATTAATATTACGTTACTTAATAATTGTGTGCACGTCCGCCATCTTGGATTTTTTTGCGCCAACTTGGCGATTTCACCGTGTTTTGAGGAGTGGAAAAATTCTCGCCAATGTGTTTTAAGCGGTGTTTTCAAAACGCTGGACTTTGAATTTTTTTAGCTTTTTTAATAAAAACCACCTGTTTAAATTATGAAACTTAGAAAATTTTTTGAAAAATCATTTAAACGTTGGACTTAGATTTATTGTTGGGTTTTTGATAAAAACCACTTTTTTCTGAAAAAATCATTCTCAAATATTGGAAATTTTGTCTTTTTCTTTTAGCTTTTTTAATAAAAACGACCTTTTTAAATTGTGAAACTTAGAAATATTTTTGAAAAATCATTTAATCGTTGGACTGAGATTTTCTTTTTGTCATTTTTAATTAAAAACTACCTTTTCAAATTATGATCCATATGAGAAATTTGGTCAAATGAATTTTACTTACAGATAAAATTTCAATGCCATCTATTCAGTTTGCCCTAACTCTTTGACTAATAGCAATGAATCACCAAAATATTATGCCAATATATTGTTAATTAGAAAAAAAATACAGCATTTTCGTACCACCTAAATAACTTGCAATTTAAAAATTATCTAAAATTCAGCTTTGAAAAATGTAAAATAATTATGAACCCATAAATTTATGGTGAGTAACCAGATCCTCTTCTTTTTTTTTTTCTTTTTTTTTATAGAGCATTGTGGTAATGAAATTTTACTTCAGATTTGACCTTAACCAAATATTTGGTGCATACAATAAAATCGGGACAAGGATTATTTGACCATTTATCCTGCTGTGTTGGAAATAAGAAAAAAAAACCCTTTTCCTAAACCAATAACTTAACCTTAACTAACTTTTTAACTTAGGTTCCTGGGGAGAGAGAAGTTGAAGTTCAGTTATTTAAATTTATTTGTAATCCACTACAACTTGGAATTATTAAATATTTTAAAATATATTGTATTTAAAATGTATACTGTATTTTACATTTTACGAAAAAATGATGGCAGATAATTTTTACTTCAAATAAATGAAATGGTGTATCATTATAGTATACTAATTGACAATCGATAAACAAAATTAAAAGCAACTTAAATTTAATAAGTTAACGAAAAACTGATAATGGATTCAAAAAGTTTCAACAAAAAGACTTAGTTTTAAAAATAATTTACTCTTTTGAGTCTAGTCAATTTGACTCAGATTTCCAGGTCAAGGCCAAGATCTGACCTAAAATTATTATACTGTAATTAAAAGATCACATCAGAAATAACTGTTTGATCGTAAAATTAGAGAATTTGACATTGGGTTATTTTTACCAGAACGCAATAATTATCGCCATGCGAAATGCGCCAAACCCTGGCGGAAAAATCCAACATGGCGACCGTGCACACAAATCTAGAGTATCCCCCCTAACTTTATTTCTACTGATCAGATATACATAATATATAGCCTATGTCCATCTGGAATAATGTACCTTTCAAACAGTGAAAGAATTTTTCAAATAGGTGCAGTGGTTCCGGAGATTACCCTCCACGTACAAAATCGCTCTCTCTTTATATATTAGTATAGATTAATCACCAACTATGAAGTAGTTCCCTAGCACGGGCTAATTAACTGGTGAGATATTAACACGATAAATATCAAGGCAAAGTAACTGTCCATATATTTGGTTCTAGTTCCTTTCTCATGACAGCTGAATGATAGTGGGTTTTTCGGCGCGGAAAAAGTGGCTCGCCTCCGTACAATGAAACGAGATGGGGAGTTCTCTTCGCTCCTATTGGCTAATCTAGTTACCGGTTGCTTCTGACCTTCGGCTCGCTGGAAGTCATCTCTGGACGGGCGGCATCGCATTTGGCTGTCGGGCCGGTAACCTTGAACTCCTTCCGACGTAGGGTTAGTCTTTTGACGGGGATCACGGTCTACCATATGTTGATGGGGAACAGGCGTCAGCTCCTCTGCATCAATGAGAGCGAGGTGGTCGGTGCTTTGCAACACATCGCATGGGTATCTCAAGCAGGCTCACGGGGACTATCGTCTGCTTCTTCACAGCAATTCGGGCTGTTCTCGAATATCTCTATGCCGGCTATTTCTGCATGCCCAACTTTTCTTATCTTCATCGAAATCCGCATCTACCTCATAGCTCTACCTCTAGGGGTGACTATTTCTCTTCCTATCTGCATCGATCGCCAGTACCATCTCTACTTGAGTCAATTACCATTACGGCTGATCGTCAAAGCTATCTGCTTCTCTCGAGCTCAATCTACATCTTTTAGCTAGGCTAAGTGTATCAATGTAAACCGTCTCTCTATGTCAGGCTCTCTATAAATCACTCCGCATCTCTAAGTGGCATTGCATCTCGAAGCAAGGCTAGGTCTATATGAAAAATCTGCGTCTCTAAGAGTCTCTATCAGCTAAAAATTCTCTCTTACGATGAATTAATCTCCACCCACTTTGGGCCTCCATTGATTTTATCATTTAACCAATGGACAAATTCGGACCTCTACTTCTGGACCGCATATATATTTTATTATTTTCCTTCCTCCAATCTATATTGAGGGGGTGCAAAGCCTTGTTTTCAGATGCTATCTTTTCTGGAGTTCCAAGTCCCACGCTCCAAGGGACTTCCTTCAGTTCTCCGTAATGAACTCTCCTCCATTTTTCGTGCCCCTTTCTCCAATTTTACTTGTACTCCATACATCCTCATCTGCACTTTCGTCTGGCCACCTCATTAACCACAGGTGGCCACTCCTCGCTGAATTTCACATGCCCTGGTCATATTACTTCCTTTCTTAATAATGCCTCTTCTGCGCCTGTTTTGTATCTCATTCTCTTCTAAGAAACATGTCGGAGCCCTGCGACAGACAGTATTATTGTGAGCTGGTATTACGACCTCTTTTTTGCTGTTTTGTTGAAAAAAATTATTATTATAGGGAAAATAACATTCTCATTATTAATTGGGAGAACTAAACCTCATCGACTGAATTTTTTAATTTAGCACTTTATAAGAACTATTTTAATTCAGTTCCAGCGAAGCGTGTGTTGGTTCCATGTCGAATGAAACTGTCCAAAAATTAGTTAAATGTTTTGTTTTTCTCTGTATTTTAGACTGGAGTGGCCTTTTGTAACCCGATTTATCGACTCTAAATAGTTTGTCCATAGATAAAATTACAATATCACTTTTCCATCATTTTTCCATCAGATTAGTTGTCCGCTGTGCCATACTGTACTGCTCATTACACGGGCGAAATCTAAGTCTATAGCAAAGAAGCTCCTAAACAGGTTGTTACTATGTTGACGTTTACCCATAGAGGAAAAAGTGCATCGATACAGGTGGCACAGTGAGAAAAACTGGATGGACCTCATTGCCTAGAAAATGTTCATGTCCATTATGACGAGAGAGGTCATACTGGACTCAAAATTAGGACCTAAGTTACGAAGTTTAACTCTGATGAACGTTAACCTAGCAGGACAGCTTAGACAACCTGCAAACGACCTAACCTATGTCTAGTGGGTATGCTGTAGGTGAATGCCTATGTAACATTGCTGTTCTCCCTGAATTCGTAAGTTACAGGTTGGAACGTTGTGTTCAGCTGAAAAAAATAATCTTCTTTTTTTTCCTTTTTTTGAAGACTGCCGCGCCATAAAATAAGAAATAAAACACTTACTCTTTCTGAGTGGACTCTTTCATGTATATCATATTTCGAAAGCCTATGATAGACATCCCGGAATATGCAAAGAAATATACATTTCAACATATCAACTACTTATCCACCTTAAATTAAATCTCGAAACTAATTAATTTTTATCGTTGTGAATTATCTAGTAACAAAAAAAATGCTCTTTCCTTTTCTATACCATTTATCATTCTTTTGTAGAGTTTACTTTAAACTTGAGCTTGAGATGAAATTTTAAGAGGTGCCAGATTTTTCTGATTTTAGTGTGCAGTCCTGTCAGATTTCGAAAAAAAAGATTGACAAACAGGTGAAACACATTCATTAATACATATGGTAATCTTATGAGATAAATCATTGTTAAGATGATATGATATTCCACCTTCCAATATTCGTGTTTTGCACAATGTCGATGAGATGCAATTATAACTTACTCAAAAAAAGTGAAACTACAGCCGAACCCCCATATATCGAACTTCCCTATATCGAAATTTTCTATATATCGAACTCTTAGCAAATCTCCATGTTCATTACATAGAAAAACCGTTTCTATATATCGAAAAAATTTCTATATATCGACATTTTTTTCACGACATATTAGGAGATTTTATTCCGATTTAGAATAAAATATCCCAATTGTTTGGCGTTTGAAAAAATACTTCGTGGACTTCAATTCGCGGAAAATATCCCTGATCAAGTTTTAGTGGTCTGAATAAATGCGAACATTTCTTTGATGAACTTTCTGCAAAACTGGCTGTTCAGCAAGATATTCGTAGTTTTGTTTAAAATGATGCAACTGTGATCACTGTAACCACTGTCTCGATTATTGTTAAATTTATCTATCTCGATTATTTTTAAATTTAAGTAGTACTCAATAAATCTATCATATTAATTCATTTTGTAGTTAATAACTTTCATTTAATGTGATTCGCATATAAATTAGAAATGGAGTTTCGTAAACGAAAATTAGCTTTAATTTTAATGTTTTAGGAGAATTATGATAAAATTAAGATCAATTCTATATATCGAAATTTCTATATATCGCATTTTTTCCTGCATTTTGCTACTTCGATATATGGAGGTTCGACTGTATTTGTTTTTTCTTCTGTAATGGTTCATTGGCTGGAATATGTGAACAAACAGGAAGTATGACCGATACATTAGCTACTCTTCTACTGCATATAATCGCATTGTCGGTTCAAGCAAGTGTCCCAGAACTTACTAGATTTTGTGTATCCTGAGCAAAGAATGGCCTTTGCCGTCTCCAGAACCAATCTTGAAGGACATCATGAACCTCTGCCTCTTTAGCTAACCGGTGGCCCATGGAAGCCTTTTTTCAATGGACCGAAGATGTGGTACTAACCTCGCGACAAATCAGGTACATAGCGGACATGGTCGATGATCTCTCAAGAGCAGCATCGCAGCAAATCTTGTCCACCTCATTCGATTCCAAAGCGATGGCCAAGTGTACTTGAGCAGGTCTCACTATGCCCCGTGCTCACACATCCATTACTAAAATCTCTAACACGTCCGAATACTGGGCATTGTGACAGACACTCATGCCTATATACATATCTCTTACGACTATATATTTCAAATTCAGTAAAACCCTTTGTCGTCAAAAATTGAATAATCGCTCACTGGGTTTATTAGGAAGCATCCATGTCACTACCATAGAAAACAACCTTGCTAAAACACATTCAAACAGCACACTGACACTTCCCGATGATAGCAACTCTGTTTCGCAACATATAACGTCGTCTACTGGCGCAAGGACAAAGCTTCGGGTAATCAACCCCTTCCTCTAAAACAGAAACTCTGTTTATTTTAGCCACACTTTTATATCAATACTAGCTGACTACCCGTGCTTCGGTACGGAGTACATTCAAATTAAATACAACTGTCAATGTATGCAATGAATACCAATATATATATATATATATATATACACTGAAGTGCCACTGAATTAGGGATAGCAAAGCCTATGTTAATTGTGTAGCGCTGCGCATCATGTATGCGCAAGTGAGGGCGCTGTGGTAACTGCATATAGAGCGTGTACTGTGGTGGTTCTGAATTAGTTGTTGAAATTGCCAGTATGGGTAAACTGCCTGATTTAGACGCCTTCTATCACGGGCAAATCGTAGGTGCACGACGCATGGGCCATTCAATTTCTGAAATCGTCAGACAGCTAGGATTTCCAAGGTCGACAGTGTCAAGAGTATACCAAGAATACATGGATGGTGGAAAAAAAACTAGCGATCGGTCAAACTGCAAAGGACAATTAGCCTTAACAGTGCGGGGTGAGAGACGGCTCAGGCGTATTGTACGTAGCCAGCGAAGCCAAACATTAGCTCAAATTACCACCCAGTTTAATGACGGTGCCAGTCGTACAGTCAGTAAACGTACTGTGCAACGCTCGCTTCACCGTATGGGTTTCGGGAGCCGTCGACCTACGAGAGTACCATTGCTCTATACTCGCCATCGGGCTGCACGTCTTGCCTGGGCAAGAGAGCACAGAGACTGGAGTGTAGAGGAGTGGAAACGGGTAGCATGGAGTGATGAGTCTCGATTCCGACTACTTAATGCCGACGGGAGGCTGAAAATATGGCGTCAGGCTCATGCAGCCATGGATCCTGCATGCCTGGCTGGAACTGTACAAGGACATGGTGGCTCAATCATGGTCTGGGGTGTTTTTTCGTGGCACAGTTTGGGATCTTTGGTGCGTGTACCAAACTTATTCAATGCAATTCGGTACGTAGAGTTGCCAGGTGATCACCTCCATCCGTTTATGTTGTTCTGTTATCCGCACGGTAATGGAGTTTTCCAGCAAGACAACTGTGCCTCTCACAAGTCCCGGTTGGCTACTGGCTGGTTGGATGAGCATTCCTCTGACTTCTCTGTCATGAATTGGCCACCTAGAAGCCCAGACTTAAATCCTATTGAGCATCTTTGGGATGTTTTGGAACAAGGCGTTAAAGGCCATCACACAGCACCAAAGAACCTTACTGAATTATGGACAGCTTTAGCCAATATTTGGCAAGCCATTCCCGTGGAATGTTTCCAGAAACTTGTTGAATCTATGCCTCGTCGTGTGGCAGCCGTTATCAAGGCTAGAGGAGGCCCAACTCGTTACTAGGTAGGTATCCCTAATTCAGTGGCACTTCAGTGTATATTAAAAAATCGTAGCGGATATTTTTATTAACAAAATAGTGTAGAAGAAAATATTCAAATTAAATGCAACGCTCAATGTATGCAATTAATTTGTATGTTTAATATCCATAGCACATACTAATTTGAATAAATTCTTAAAAAGCTTCCATCTCAATTAGTCAAGTGGTTAAATTTTATCTCCTACCGTATTTTAATATTCCTTTTGTCAATTTATTCCATTGTTATGCACGTGGTGGAAAATTAATCTGAAGTATCACAAACCGAAAAGAAACGACGTGATCAGCATTTAATAAATTAAATTCTAAAAAATAATTTTTAAAAATTCAACAAAAATCAGAAAAGGGAGGAAAAGATTCGAAAAAGATTTCATTTTAAAGGAGTTGTTAGGATCTTTCTCGTGATATAAACATTATAACCCTCAGATCCTTATTTTAAATCAAACTTAAAAAAAGTTACAAAAGCAGCTTAAAAATTAATTTACTAAACATCTAAGAAGAATTTTTAAAAAAATATTTTTTAGTGCACTCCTACACTTAAGGAGAATCGCCATGCGAAATTTTAGCGTTTTAAGTCCAGCGTTTTGGTCTGTGCGTTATCTGTCAGTCAGTCAGTTACGGGACTGTTATAGATTATAGTATATAGATTGATTATAGTATATAGTATATAGATATAGTATATAGATTGGCACCAATTCTTTTTTTGCATTATTTTCCCAAAAATTCCCTGTCATGAAATTGAATTATTGATTGAACACTCTGTTACCGAGTGTGGCAAATTCCTACTAAATTCGGCCAACTACGTCACGAGACTTCATTACGGGATCCCCCATTTGGGGAACCAACGTGACTCTCTGTGAATAGACCATACAGAAGCATTCAATCCATCACCGAGATTTGAACCTACGCCCGCATAACGGAAGAATGCATAGTTAAAAAGAATGGAACGAGAGAAGAAAATACCCAATGACAATACCCAAATAAGGTATGCTGAAAGGTAAAATAATGATAAATAAGCATTTTCTACAGTTTTCACGCCCTAGAACGGGGAGCTTAACTCTAAGAGAGTGGTAAGAGTAATATATCCTTTCTAGTTGTTTATGCTGTGGTTATCTACAGTAAGGAACAAAATACGAACTTAAAAAGCGAAACTCATTCTTTGACAGTTCAAAACCTCTAAAAGATGCGTTTAACAGGTATATTGATTTGGTGATTCAAATATTAAATTAAAGATAAAGGAATCATACGTCATATTAAACTTTATAAACAGATATTACTAAATATTGGGTATATGTTCAGATATTACCTACTTTGGCTATGTTTTTTCATTGTTGTTTGTTTTTCTCGCAAAAAACTCGATCATTTGACTTCCTAATATTCCTTCATCGATTAATGGTACTAGATGTTGCTAGTTGTCCAACTGATTTGTTTAAAAGATCTAGGAAATAATGGAAAATCTGAACATTTTTTATTAAGTATATTAGTAGAAGAGGTTAATTTATGTATGATTACTTCATACATATATTCACAAATGTTCAGGCAAACTATTGTGAGGTTTTGGTCTAAAAACCAGTGGTTTGGAAAGGCGCAAAAAAATTCGAATTTTCTTAATAAAATAATTCATTTAAAATTAGTTAAATAAGCCCCTCTATACATTTCTATTATTTATTACAGAAGATTATGTAATTAATTATTTATTTGTATTATAAATAACTCCTTTGTGTTTAAGAATGACTACTGTTCACTAAAACATATTTAATTGGTTTGCAACCTAGACCATTTTCCTAAACATTTCCCCATCGTACCGCCTGAGGGGTGAGACTGGTTAGAAATGGCACCACAGGAGTCAGAGTCTGATTTAGACAGCTGCAAAATCAATTTTGACCGAGCCCCTCCCAACCCCAAGGGGTGACATCTAGGGATCGTACCCTCTCCCATCCTCTCTAACCTCATAAAGGTACTTCCCATTTTTTAATGTACCTATATCCGTCCTATACACGGAGGTATTAAAGACGCTTGACGGAATTCATTGCAAACACCAACATTTCAGTAGGACGACGCTCTACCACTAGGTTACGTCGGGCCCTAAAATAGTTTTACCATAACGAAACACATTTTTAATTATCAGAAAGATGGCAGCAGTAAAAATTTGAAATCATCCTCTCTTCAATTTAGACAGTCAAAATTAAAAAAGTATGCAATATAAAATGAGCGTAATAATTCCTATAACTTGCCAGTATCTCTACAGATTATCTATATATATAAACAGTTCCGTAACTGGTTTACTCACTGACTGACTACTGACTGACATACTACGCACAGACCAGATCGTTGTACCTAAAGGACTGGAATTTTGTATGGTGATTCTTCTTATAGTGTACGGCTGCACTAAGAAAGATTTTTGAAAAATTCTTCTTAGATTTTTTAAAATTTAATTTTTAAGCAGTTTTAGTAACCTTTTTTTAAGTTTGCATTTAAAATAATAATTTGAGGGTTATAAAATTTATATCACGACAAAGACCATAAAAGGTCCTTTAAAATGAAATCTTTTTCGAATCTTTACCTCCATTTTCTGATTTTTGGTGATTTTTTAAATATTAATTTTTAGAAATTAATTTATTAAATGCTGATCACGTGAATTCTTTTTCTGGGAATTAAATAAATTTATCGTTAGTTGCATAACAACTAAATAGACAAAAACATTTTTTTCTCTTGCTAAGGCGGCAGACGATTGGACATTATCCAAAAAATATTAAAATACAATAAAAGATATTATGTTCCTCAAACTGTACAATATTAACTCTACTATATTCTTTAGTATGTACTATTACATTTAATTTGAGTATTTTCTTCTACATTATTTTGTCTATAAAAATATCCCTTATTTTTTTTTTTTAAATATATATATATATTTTTTTCTTCAGTTGATTACATTGATCGTCGTATTTATTATAAATAAATAAATATATATACATACATACATACATACATACATTTATTTATTTATTTATTTATGTATTTATGTATTTATGTATTTATTTATTTATTTATTTATTTATTTATTTTAACTTAATTGCATACATTGACCGTTGTATTTAATTTGAATGTACTCCGTAGCGAAGTGCGGGTTTTCAGCTAGTTATATAATATATTGTAATTTGTTTGTGTTCATTTCAATTATCTCTTTTTTCTTATAAATTACGTACGCATTTTCTTTACACTGAAATGCAGAAAAATTTATCTCAGGTTTTGTTTTATATAGGTAAATTTTATACAGGATTACAGATTATAAAGTAGATTTTACATTATTCAAATATAAACAAAGTATGGCTACAGAGAATAGTAATTAGCCTAGAACGCTACTGAATTAAAATTACTATTTCTGAAAAATATTTTTATTTGTAGTATTAGACGACGGCTCTGTAAAGATAACTTTTTTTCTGTCCGTGACAGTCTGTGTAAAAGATTTAGCGAAATGCAAGACGAAAGTGGTTACATTGTAAATATATTAAAAAACAGATATATTTTAATATTATTGGGATTAAAATTCTCTAGGGATATCATGTTCTTTCTGACTATATGATTGAAATGCGTAAAAACTAGAATTAACATTTAAGTTATATTTTTTTTTGGCGTATATTTTTACAAAGGTTTGTTTGAAATAAATTTAATTTGATTCTAATAAGTGTAAACATTTATTTATAATATTCATGAGCAGAGACTATCGATATATTTGCTGGAAATAAAATATAAAATTTTAACTAATGCATCTAAAAGAAAAAAACCCCGCTAAAATTAAAGATCATTTGATACTAATGACCGTTCTTTTTCAAACACCTATAGTTATTTTACAGTAGAAGAATAGCACCTTTAAAAGAAAAAAACTATATTATTTTTTTTCCTTTTCCTCTTACTTTATAACGTGTTATTAATTATCGGTTAATTACTCAAAATGTTTAAAAAATCTCGTATTCATTTCCTATTTTTTTCGGGTCGAAAAAAAAATAATTACAATTTTGACAGTTAAGAATATTTCATTGGAGGAGAATTCTGGGCAAAAAAATATATTTCCCTTTTATTTCGTTCTTCATTTTTTTTTACGCTTTTTATTAAGAGGGAAATTATATAAGTTTCACTATAAAAGAGAAATGCGTTTTTTCTAAAAAATCGAAATCTATCATTAGATATTCCAGAAGAAATATTTAACATTTGTGTTAATTTACTTTTAAAATTGCATGTAAATGATATTTTAAAGAAAAAGGATACATATGCATTAATTTTTTTCCTAAGTACTTAGATTTTTATATATTTCACAAATGCGTTTTTCATATTAAATTTAAATAATGTTAAACATTCAAGTTTTGTTTAATTCATATTTTAAACTAATGTATTTTCTCCTGTTTTCTCGTGGATACCATTTATGCAAATCTACTAACACTTAAAGTATCCGACTGAGTTTAGAGCAATATTTTTTCAAAAATTGCACTTCTAAAAATGTCTGCCTTATTTTTCGAAGAAATATAGCACCAAACTGAGAAAATTATAAAACAAAATAGACTATAACTATGCAACGTTTTAAAAAATTGAAGACTTTTGATTAAAATTTAGCAAATTGTTTCATAAACGCTTCTAGCTCTATCAAAGGAATTTACACGTAATACATTAATTTATTTTTATCAAATGTACGTAAGGCACTTGTGAATGTAATGAACTAAAAGCTAATCAATATTTTGAAATCTCACAAAAATACATTTTATTATATACAACGAGCTGAATACCCGTGATTCACTACTCAGTACATTAAAATTAAATACAACGGTCAATGTATGGAATTAATGCCAAAAAATACATTTTTAAAGAAATCGTAACTGATATTTTTATAGACAAAATAATGTAGAAGAGAATATTAATTTTAAATCCAACGGTCAATGTATGCAATTAATTTGTATGTTTAATATCCCAAAAACATACTAATTTGAATAAATTCTTAAAAAGCTTCCATCTAAATTAATCTAGTGGTTAAATTTTATCTTCTATGTATGCAATTAATGCCAAAAAACATATATTTATAAAAAAAATCGTAACGTATATTCTTATAGACAAAATAATGCAGAAGAATATATTTATGTTAAATACAACGGTCAATATATGCAATTTATTTGTATTTTTAATATCCATGAAACATTCTAATTTGACTTAAAGTCTTTAATACCCCATCGGGCGCGTTGATCTGACAGATATATGCGTGTCAATATATCTGCTTTTGTCCCCTAAAACTTGTTCTTACGACCTTGACCTTATCAGTATCTGTCCATCTGACCACCTGCTCATTTGGAATGCAGTAACGACCAGTTCCGTGTAGGAGTATTTCCCGTTTTGAAGATTGTTTGAAGTTTTGTATCTGTTAGATACACGCGCCCGATAACATTTGTCTTTTGAAGCTTTACGGAAGTATCAAGATTCCCGTACGTTTTTGATTTATCTTTTACCATGATGAGTGCTAAACGCTTTTTAGATTTGAATAATCAAAATGACCTTGAGCTAGTTCATAGTATTCTATTTAGTGATGGAAATGAATAATTTCATGAAAGTGATGATGACGAAGCAGATATTTTAGAAACGTGAAGTTTATTCTAATAGCAGTGAAAGTGATTGTAATGACTCAGAACTTCATGATGATGCTAGTAATGATGATTTTTATGTAGGAAAAAACAATAGTACTAAATGGGCAAAATTGATTAGAAGAAAAAATGTCAAAGGTAGACCGCAGAATATTATCACAAAATATCCTGGAGTAATCGGAATTGCGAAATGTATACAATCTGTATACGGCTCTTGGAACTGTTTTTTCTGACGAAACATTGGAAATAATTGTGAAATGCACTAAAGAATACATTTCTGCAATTTCTAATCTATGTAGTAGAGAAAGTGATGCCAGACTAACAGATAATATTGAAATAAAAACCTTTATTGGTTTACTTCTATTAGCAAGAGTTTTGTGAAAAATACAAATTGTAAAAAAATAAAATAAATAAAAAAGGTCCTGGATTAAAAGCCTGGACCTATAAAGAATAAAAATAGAAGATTTAAAGTAATACAAATTAACAGAAAACAGATAAAACAGAGATGTATCTGACAGATACACCGCGCCCGATGATGTAAGTTTGGAGACGCGCCCGACGGAGTGTTAAAACTTCTATCTAAAATAGTGTAGTGGTCAAAATTTATCCTTTACCGTATTTTAACCCATTTAAGACTGGCATTCCGAAAATTGAACATTAATTTCTGTATTTTTAAAGGCATGTTCTAAGTTTTGTACGTCTGAAGTAACATTTTTATTTTATTCTCTATACTTTATTTGATCCTAATAAATTTTTTGTTTCCACATTTGCCCGCTTTTAGCACTTGCAAAAAAAATTGTTCTGGTGTTTTGAAAGGGAAAAAAATGACTAATTTCAAATATTAACTGTAGATAGCAGCACATGTTAAATTTTCGATTTCAGGCTTGGTCCGAGTTTACTAGAGACTAAAGAACAAAATGGCTTCAACAGGTAAGGCATAATTTTTGTTTTTATCTTTCTAAATTCATATTTTTAAAAAAATGTTGCGAAAACGCAACATCTGTCCAATGTGTATTACTTAATTCTAATGTCTATTATTAGAGCTGTCTAGTTTTTATGCAGTAGATTGGTATTTTTTTTCATTTCAGATAAGTTTGTCTCTACAAAAAAGCGATTTTTGACATTGGAAGAGACATTGGAGTATTTTCATGGGCTAGGTGATGATGATATTTCAGAATCATCGTCAACAGAAGCTAATGATGAACCATAATTCATGAGTATCCCTTCAGATCCGGATGATTTGACGGATGAAGAAGCTATTGATGATAATATTTTATGTGAAAATGTCGAATAACCTAAAGACATTGCAGGTGAAATCGACATTTTTTTCTAATAAATGTAAAAGTAAGCAATATAGTTAGAAAAACGAGCATATTGTATGGAGAAAATGGATACTCGACATGGATGTAATTAATTCTGAAATAAGTTTATTAGAGTTTCAGAGATCTATATCTTTGAGAGAGCCATATCTTTGATAAAAAGGCTTGAAGAAATGCAGATGAATTCTGTTTTACCTGAAACTTCCCATATTGGAAGACCATCTTCAATTCAAAATCTAATTCTCAACGAAACTCGGAAAGACCGTATGGGCCACATTATTACTAAAAATAGTTAAAATAAACAAAAAAATGTAAACACTGCAAAAGTCAAATAATTACTGTATGTAATAAGTGTAATGTACCTTTTCATGCGAAATGTTTCAAAGATTTAAAAATTTTTTAAACAATTTTATAATTTTAACTTTTTATATGATTTAAATTTTTATACCGCTTTGAACTGATGTTGCGAAAACGCAACATTTTGTAACTCTCGTAAAAATAAATTTAACTTTATGGAAACAACTTATTTATGTAATTAATGTTCTATACTATATTATGTAATTAGTGTTAAAAATATGTTTGGTGCATTTCCAATGAAGGAAACATGGAGTGGTCCTAAATGGGTTAATAGTTTTTTGTCCATTTATTTCGTTGTTATGCACGTGAGGCAAAATTAATCTAAAGTATCACAAAAAGAAAAGAAAACACGTGATCAGCATTTAATTAATTTAAATTCTAAAAATTACTATTTAAAAAATTCCCCACAAAACAGAAAATAAAGCTAAAGATTGGAAAAAGATTTCATTTTAAAGGAACTTTTATGATTTTTCTCGTGATATAAATTTTATAACCCTCAATTTATTATTTTAAATGCAAACTTAAAAAAAGTTACTTAAACAGCTTAAAAATTTAATTAAAGAAATCTAACAAGAGTTTTTCAAAAATGTTTCTTAGTGCACCCACACACTATAAGAAGAATCGCCATGCAAAATTTCAGCCCTCTAGGTCCAGCGGTTTGGCCTTTGCATTATATGTCAGTCAATCAGTCAGTCAGTTATGGAACTGTTAGTCAGTCATATTTTACCATACGATTTACTTTTGCTGTTTCGATTAATCGTTGATTCGTCATCAATAACTAAGAAGAAATGCTTTCGGAGTCCAATGGCTTTTAGTTATTCTAAAATTTTAATTTTTTTGAAAATCAGCGCTGATTTTTAAGTTTTATGCTGTAGGATACGGTGTTTTATTAGCCGTAGTAATTTATCTGATATTAGAATACCTCTTGTCTATTACGTCACATATTGTACACGTCGTATAATACGTGACGTTCATTTGTTGTTTCTAACTCAATGTAAACAATGTTTGTAACTCATTTTATGTGTGTTCATTTTATCACTGTGTATCACATGATAAATGTATATGTTTGAAACTCAATGCAAGTCAACTTTTGTAACTCATTGATGTATGTGTGTTCATTTACTGTTTGTAACTGAGTGTATGCGAACGTTACGTTACATTTCTGGATGCAGGTCTTTTGCCTTTAAATGTTTCTTTATAATTTTAATAACCATTTACTAATGAGGTTTTACTATGTTAATTTTTGTTATGTATTTCGAAAAGTGCTGTTGTCGTGCCTCCCGTCTTTGATCAGCCACTGTAAAGATAAACGTGAGGAACGGGTTCCATCCTATGGCTCCAGGCCGTTAGGTCGTTAGTGCGTGAACTGAAAAATCTTTTTGTTCTGATAAACATCGAAGTGATAGCATACCAAAGTATCCATTAATTGAACGAAAGAACAAAATGTATTGTAGAAACGAAATCCTCATTTACCAATGCTTCTAAAGAAAGTTAAGGACTATTGCCGGAACCACATGATCATGTGTAGAAACTCTCCAAGTAGCACGTGTACGTCGGGCCACCCTTCTGCCGACATTTCACCGACGTCGTTAGGTCGTTCAAACGTTGACGTCGTTAGGTCGTTCGAACGTCGACGTCGGGATTCGAATTGAAACTGGCTGGACGCCTGACTTCGCTTTCCGACTCTATACAGACGCAAATTATCTGCGTCAAATTTCTCTCCTCTTCTACCCAAGACGTTATTTTTCTTAAGAATTATTAAACTTTAAGTTTTATGTATTCAGTTCTGTTTCCTTTGGAATGTTTTTACATTTAGGAAGTCAGTGTAAATAATGAGATACGGGATTATAGATATTACCCATTATTGAAACGCTTGTGGTGCTACATGAACCGAAGCCGCACATTTCAGACCAAAGCTTTTATGGACCAAAGCTTATATAGTCTGGAACTTCCGGCAAGGGGTGTTCCGGCACCATTAGAAACAACAACAACAACAACAACCCATTATTGCAATTCTTTTATACGTTTAAGATAGTATTTATATTTTATTGTAATTACTTGGTAAGCGTTTTTAACTTTCTAGTTTTGTTTCGAAAAAAGCGCAAACATAATTTGTGGCATTCGGAAACCCCCAACGCTGTTGTTTTCTGTCGTGCTTGGTTCAATTAGGCAATGTGACGTCGTCCGCCGACAAATCCGTTGGCGCAGTGGTAAGTCCGCCGTCGCAACTGGCATCTACCCGACCGTTAGCCGTAGTTAGATAGCCTCCGTAAACCGACATTGGTCCGACATAGTGTTGTTACTAGGGATCAAAGCTAATCGGCAAAGAGCAAATTATTGATATTGTAAAAATGATGAAATTGACAAAATATTTTGCATCTCAAGTGTTTAAGGCTTTCTCCAAAATTTGTCTACTAATTTTTTCAATACCCTCGAATATGGTGGAAGCTTATTGATAAGATCGAGCTATCGATACGACGTATCGTACTTTGCTTTTGAATATTTTCTATTTAGCGTTAAAATTCATTACAAAAATCCAAGTTAAATCTTTTTTCTCTACAGAATTATAAAAATATTATTCGCTACGAGACGCATTTTCTTTTATAATCAAGAATTTGTAACTATTTTGAAACATCGAGCTACTTTTTAAAACCGACGATATACAAAAATCTATAAAATATAATTAGGGATTCTATTGTTGGATTAATTAGGAAGACTTTTGTATAAAAATACATTAACAGATAAGAGTTTTGCGTATGACATAAAGTCAAATAATAGCATTTAGATACCTTGAAAATCTTTTCTTTATATATTTCTCTTAGATCTTACATTCAGTAAAGCACAGCCTTTGGACTTAAATCATATATACATAAGTTACCTATGAACAAATACTCTTGTTCTCTTTTAAATAAATATGTTCAGGGCAAATAAATTGAGGATCTGTTGAATTTATATTCCTGTATGTTTGAGGATTAGTTTTCTGTAAGATATCCATTTACATTTAAATTTTACTGCACTATCTTTAGAGAAAATAGAAGTTATTTGCATGAAATAAAAGATCAAGTAAATAGATAGTAAACAAATATAACTATTAACCATACATACATACATATATATATATATATATATATATATATATATATATATATATATATATAAATATATATATATATATATATATATATATATATATATATATATATATATATATATATATATATATATATATATATATATATACTAGCTGTACCCGTGCCGGCGTTGCTCGGGTAATGTAATTGCCAATTTTTTAGTAGCCTTAACCCTTTGTTAATGGGCGTCGCTGTCATCCTTTTCCTCACCACGATACATTATTTTACCAATATAAATTTAATCCTTTCTGGCATATTTTGGCAAAATGTTTGACATAGGATTACTTAAAACTTTCCACAACAGTCAGCTAGACGAAAAACGTATTAAGATGTTTATTGTGCTCAAGTTGGAGGCTTAAATCTCAGCAAGTGTATTCTAAGATTTTTTCCACAAACACACCACAAATTATATGATATTAACTAAGTGTTGGCCAAAAAAATTACGGCATTACTAAATGCGATTTTTTAATCGATTATCACTGCAATAGTAATCGATTTCCTTTAACCACCCAATCCCTCATAGAAAACAAACGCCCCAACACATCACGTGCTTGACGTCGAAAAAGACACGCCTATTTTCCCCCTCTTTACCTTCATCCGGAAATGAAGAACAAAATCTCCAAAATGAGATTTCTCGCAAGAGTTTCCGAATCATAAAATAAATTATTAAAAAATAACTACAATTTGTAAATTAATTTTGGTTCTGGCTTTCGAAACTGTGATGTCTAGGGTCTCTGAGATAAAAATTTCGTAAAAATATAACGACATTTACGTATCGATTCGACAATTTGGAAAAAAGGGTCGCGGCCAAAATCGCGTTTTTTTCCGAAAAACGGGTGCGTACAGGCGATCGAAAAAAATCACAATTAATCGATAAATTAAGACAGACAATTTTAATTGTGATTTCCGTATAGTGTGTAAGGTATACACAAGATTCGATTCACAAGAATCGAACTTTTGAATTAATGAATTAAAGAAGCTGCTTCAGATATGCTAATTTCGGCATACGCGCTTAGTATAAATACCACGCAGCGTCATTAATGAAAGGAGGAGAGGTTGTTAAGGTTGAAAAGGTGTTATCCTGCGCTAGTGCTTAGCGGGCCAGAAGTTTACATGGCAGTACTGCTGGTTTGACTTACTGTTCGTGAGTATAAAAATATATTGTTCTTGAAAGCTGTGTTTATACATTCCGTATAAGTAGTACGCATGCTTATTGCTGTAAAAGCCAATTATATGTGCAACGAATTCAATAAACATTGTTTCATGTATAAACTGTATTTGCTTCAAATTCAAATAGAGTGCCACTTCAAATTATATACACCCAAGTCTGGGTAGAAGTGAGCATAGAAACTCTATAAGTGTCATCTTTCCCGTATAGTCTCGTCCGAAAAAAAATTCTTGGACGGATACGTTAGGTTTTACGGGGCTTTTACTCGTCCGGGAGCTCCAAATCACGACTAAATATTTAATTACGGAAAATCTAATTAAAAAATCGAAAAAAGGGCTTCGAGGTGCATAATGAGACCTCGGGGGGCATCTTCGTGTCGAATCTCAAGACTGTCCGACCTGCCGTCTTTGCGCCGTGCCGCGAGCAGACAAAAACTCGGTCACACACACGCAGACTTTGCCTTTTATATATAAAGATATAGTATCCGACTGATGAAGAATATTGTGGAAGAAATTGAAATTAATCATTCTGAAATCGAAGATTCCGCTTCTGATGCTGATGAAGAGGAACACATAAATGACGAAATATCCACCATCTCAGATGATACAGCAGCGATGAGTGTAATTAATAAGTTCTTGTCAACACAAACTGTGGAAGAAAGAGTGTTGGAGTCATTTGATGTATTGGACAAAGATCTTCATAAAATATTTTTGAAATCGGCATCACGTCAGAAAAAGATTACCGGTTATTTCTGTATAAAAACAGTGAGCAACTATTAAAGATAAAATCAATTTATTTCCATTTGTCTTCATTTTTAATTAATTTAATTAGTATTGTATCTGTTTAATGTAGTCGATTTTAGTCAATTTATTTCATTAATGATCATTTTTAACAGATTGTATCATTCATTCAATACATCATTATTGCCTATACATAGGAGCTAATGAGTTATACATTTTGTGAATTATAACATTTTCTTAATGGTTTGGATATAACGAACCACCCGATATAGCGAACAAAGGCTTGGGACCATTGAAGTTCGTTATAACGGGGTTCGATTATATATATTATTCAAAGATAAGTATGACGTGTAGATCAATTTATTCCTAACACTTTAAAGTAATATATTACGACAATCTGTCACATTTACAAAATCTCGCATTAAGATATTTTATCAACTAACAGCGCCCCATAATTTATCACAATATTTTAAGCGTTAATAAGTGGTTAAAGAGTTTTGCCCGTCACAGTAACTTAGATAAATTGGTTGTTAATAACAGGAGCTCTTATGGGTATATTTAAGGAAACATCTTTTCTGCTCATCAAAACTGATGCTCTTAAAATGAGTTTAATTTATGCATCAGCTCTATAAGTTCATTTAATAACATAGATGAAGTGTGGAGTAATGCTACTGGGAGTATGATAAAGATCCTTCCAGGTACCTTGTGTTAAGAGTGAAAATCTTGCCCTGTATCGAGGAAGCTATATTACTTTAATATGTTAGTTTTGAAAGCAGAATATACTCATTTTAGGTACACAGGACATTCCATTAAAATTTAATGTAACGAAAGCATTCATAACATGATATTCCCTTACATTATCCGGTTGGTTGGTTAAGAGCGTTTAATTCAACTTAGCTACCCGAGGACTAATTATACTGGAACCTATAATTTAATGCCAATTCCGAACGGCTATATATATACATTTCAACAGCGACTCTGAAACCCACATATTCTTGTTCCAAACGCGAGCGCCCTATTGATTCGGCCATCGCCTGGCAACATTATCAGGAGAGCCGACATGTTATGACGTGTGCTTTGATGTCCAAAGGCAATAGTACAAAAGTGAAAAATGAAACTGCATACGAATTTCTGAATTAAAACCCTTTGAGAGGTGCCGTTTGCACAGTGCAAACGCCTAAATCTACTCTTTTATCCACTTACATTCAATGCATTCAAGTTAAATCAGCAGAAAAGTGTCTAGTACTGCCTTCTTTTATCAGCTTAAAGAAGTAAAAACATTTTGCAACCTTTAATTGGAAAGAAGTTCAAGATTCTTTAGGTTGAAAAAATCGGTAAAAAATTCTACACCATGCAAACGGTGGATGTTGTTGTCCCGGAAAGGGTTAAAGAAGAATAGGTGGTATAAGTTTTTACATAGGGCTGGCAATTCTGGTTTCTTCGCTCAGCAGTTCTTTAATGTGCCGTTATGTTTTGCATACAGCAATAGAGGTGAGTGATTCATAGCTAAAAATTGAAATGCGTTGTGCAATAAAATTTTGTTATCCATAATATTTTTTTATAAATCTTAAAATTCAATCCCTTTTCCAGTATTCTTACAGTCCTGACCCCACTGTATGCCATTACTAGCTGTTTACAAAGTTGAACGAAGTTCAATACAGGTGCTCACGTTATTTCCAGCTGCCTGGAGTTCACTGAAGCAGCTTCTAAAAAATGCCGTCGCCGCATGATTTTGAAAGTGAACCGAACTATGGGACCACTGCATATCATCTGAGAGATGCTAATCTGGATTAGAATAATACGTTTTTCACTGTACCTTTGTTTATTTATCTTTGTGATTTTACTCTTTGTTTTCATGGAACGCCCGTTGTATATACATACCTCAGATTCAGCAATTTTTTAAATGGCTAGAACTAATTTTATACATCGGACATATACTATTTGTACATCAGCCATATTCCATCAGCGATATTCCATATTCCATAAGCTCCCTCGAGTTGTTCTCGGTGAGAAAAAATGGAGACAGGATTGGCTCACCCCTTCAGTACATCACTGGTATGACCGGAAGCGCCCAGGGTTTACCCTAGAGTTTCTGGGAGACAGATCTGACCAAACGGCTGCCTCATGGCTTATCAGTGACCATTTATAATGTATGACTTTTGAATATGGCAGCAGGGTCTTTCCAATTTGTATTAAGTGTAAGGAGAATCCGGCTTTTCCTGACCATATCCCCGATTGTTTGGGCTTTGCACTTGACGACCCCGAAGTTTGGGACTTGCACTTGACGACGAGGGACTGCACTTGTGTCCTCTTTTGGTGCTTGATTTTGCTAGGGTGCACGGACTCATGGATTTGATCTAGCTGGCGCTAGATCGCGAAGGGTAGGCAACAACAACTACTACTACAAATCTGCTTTATACTATTACATTTCTAATTATCCCCTCACACCAAATACAGTATCCCTGCCTTAAAAATCAAATATCCATTCTCTCAGCTTTGCAGAGAGTTAAGCTAACCACAAAATGACTAAGCCATGTCAGGATATACCTAAAAATGTTCAAATGCCATAGCAATTTTGTCAAGGATAATGGAATATTTTTCAAGCTAAACTTCCTTGAATCTTGATTAGCATTCGACAGTGTATATTATTAACAAAAAGTATTCATGAAAATTTTAGTGTTTGTCATAAATCTATTCCATAATTTTCATTTATATGTCTCAAGATTAAGAAAATTCCCTTTTTTTCTAAAGGATATCATTCTAACCGTTTGATCCAGGAAATTACAATACAAACCCTACAATACAGGTATAACCAAAATAGAATAAATTGCTCTTAATAGAGAAACTTAATATATATATATATATATATATATATATATATATATATATATATATATATATATATATATATATATATATATATATATATATATATATATAATGACATAAATAGAAGTTCTCATTGGATTGAAAAAAGTTGTAGAAGTGTTTAAAAATTATTAACAAAACTATAGTAAATCAAGTGTAAGTTTATGTTTTGAATGCAGTAAAAGCCCCTGAGAAATAATTGGTAAAGAACCTACCTTAGGATTGATTTTAAGGTTTCAATAAATGAGATAAATTTATAAACATTATTTCATCCACAAATTAAAAAAAAAATTTAACAGGCTTGTCCAACTCATGGCCCATGGATCGAAAGCGCCCCTGGACAGCTAGTAATGTGGCTTCACGATGTCGTAAACTTAAAAAAAAATTGTGTGATATATAAGGAAAACAAAATATCTTCCGTCAAATATTCCCCTAGTTTTTTATTTATACTTCTCTATCTTTTAACGTTATAATAAAAAATAAATTTTAAAGGAAGATTTGTTTTTATATACATTTATTATAATATAAATTTTATATGCGGCCTTAAACAATTCCCCTTCACTCTATTCGGCCCATACAATCTAAGGTTGGACATGCTACGTCTAAAACATAAGCAACCTTAATATCTTCTGAGTAATTTTGGCTCACAATATCCCTTAATTTCCTAGTTAAATTTTGAGAAACATTATATATTTTAATGTAATTCTATCCAGTAACAGATCATAGCTGAGGGGCTAGGACCCAGGTATTTGACACCAATACCCTAGGTATTACTGTAGTGTGAAACAAAAATGTTTGTTAGAAGTTCCAAATTGTCTTTCAATTGCACACCCTTTTATCCTCCTGCTGTAAAAGGTAACTAAATTTAATAAGGAAACCAAACCCCTGTTATCTGTGATAAACGTATGAGTTTTTTTCTTTTTACTTTATATGGAAACTCGTTTGAAATCTCCCCGGCCCCCTCCCCTTTCGGGTATCGGCCATGAATCACTAAAGACCAGTCGCTACGTAGCAACACCTGAATACACAGTAGAGGGTTAATTTCCGAAGTTCAGTGACATTTTTCATTGGTCTGGGGCTCCAGGATGCCGGACAAACAGTACAGATCTGTCATCCACTCAAAGCACCCCAAGTCCCTTACTTTATATGGAAAATAGAAAGTTAAACAGACAAATTCAAAAATATTTCACTGAAATAATCTAAGATTTTATAACAGACTAGCTGAATACCCACACTTCAATACGGAGTACATTCAATTTGAATACAACGATCGTAACGATAGAACGATCGTAATCAGTTTAAATAAAATGGTCGTAACGGATATTTTTATAGACAAAATAATGTAGAATAAAATATTCAAATTAAATCTAATACAACATACTAAAGAATAAAGTAAAGTTTGAGAAACATTTCTTTTATTGTATTTTAATATTTTTTGGATTATGTCCAATCGTCTGCCGTATTAGAAAGAAAAAAATGTCTATTTCGTTGTTATGCCCGTGACGTAAATTTAGTTTAAAGTATCACAAAAAGAAAAGAAACCACGTCATCAGCATTTAATACATGAAATTCTAAAAATTAATTTTTAAAAATTCTCCAAAAATCAGAAAATGGAGGTAAAGATTCGAAAAAGATTTCATTTTAAAGGAATTTTTATCTTTCTCGTGATATAAAATTTATAACCCTCAGATTATTATTTTAAATGCAAACTTAAAAAAATTTACAAAAAGAGATTAAAAATTTAATTTAAAAAATCTAAGAATTTTTCAAAAATATTTCTTAGTACATCCCTGCACTATTAGAAGAATCGCCATGCTAAATTTCAGCCCTTTAGGTCCAGCGGTTTAGCCTGTGCGTTATCTGTCAGTCAGTAACGGAACTGTTTTATGTATATAGATTATAAAATAATATTAATCCAAATCATTCTTCCCACATATTGAAATAAAATGTGTAAAATTTACAAATTGGGTCCAAATAAGAATTCCAATCATTACAGGGTGCTATTTTTTTCTCCTATGATAACACAATTACTAGAAATAAGTGGACATCGAATAGTAAAAAACAAAACAAAACAATTAAAAATTTATTTTCTTTTTTAAAACCAATTATATAACATTGCATTTTAGAACAATACAAGATTCCAGTCATCCTTGTGACTTTGTGAACTGGCAAGGTGATAAATAACTAGAAATTTCAAACTCTCTTTAAAACTTCCTCTGTTAAGGTAGAATTTTGGGTCTCTTGCCTCTCATTTTGAATACTTCAATGAGAACGTGCAGGGTAATTAGAATGTATGAGTTAGGAATGCGTATCAAGCAAATTTTTGAGTGATTTATATCTCAGTCGAAATTACTTCTGATAATTAATCTCTGTCGAAAGGTTCAAAGTGATATACTGTCTGAAGTTTTAATTAGATATAGAACCTTATTGTTCCGATTCATTCAATGGGTATTCAATCAAGAAGTAAGTAATACCCGTAAAAGAAATTAATGTTATTATTAAAAGAAAATGCGATACATGTAAATGTATATTAAAGTTACAACAGTTGAAGAATAGTTTTTTATACCTTAAGAACAGGACACTTTTCGGCATAGAAATGGGTATAAATTAATATATTTATTCAGAACAATTTTGAATACATTTATACAGTGGGGCACAGTGAAATTTCATTCTTAACTTGTTAACACTTTCAGTGCAACGAACGCATATAAGCGGTCAGAGAAAGCGTTCACCATGGTCTATGAAAACATTTAAGGGTACGAACGTAACCATTGAATTAGAACAATGAACGCATATATGTGTTAGATACCAACAATGTTTGAATGCCTACAGAAATACAGAAAATGCCTTTCTATTCTACACGCTTGTAAAATGTTTTATAAAAACAGGTTCATTCGATTCCTGTGTGTATTTATAGTGCATTTGGAAGAAAACTCAGCTACGTTTTTAAACCCTTAAGTGGGCGCGCCCATGTACAAAGTGCAACATTTTCGTGATTTTGAATGGTTTGTTTCTACAAGGTTTGAATGTTCTAAGCAGTTTCTATTTATAACTACACCATTTCAAATGCAGGTCTGATTTTATGATCCTTGTATTCCTTTCCATTCATTTTTAGTCGTGATTTAACCGTCGTAAACCAGCGATTATACTGGATTACAATACGACAGAAGCAGGAATTGATGTAGTCGATCAAATTTGCAGCTATTACACGGTATCCCGCATATCACGAAGATGAACAATCTCATTGTTTCTGAGGTTTTTGGACATAATAGGAATCGATTCGCAAGTTGTCCATAGATGCATTAAACAGGACAGTTTTGAAACAAGGCGATTGTATCTGCATTCTTTGGCCTTTAATTATAAATATATCTCAATATTATCAACATTTTATATATTGTCATAAAACTCAGAATTAATATTTTCAATTTGAAAAAAAGAGTTTATTACCAAAGGAATAATCAATGTTGAAAGAGACGTTGCAATTTGTGCCACGCGCGCCTGCTGATGTTCCGAAAATTGGCGCGCCTGCTGAAGGGATAACTGCGAGTTTTAGGATTATGACTACAGTTGCAGTCAAAAGGTTTTCCATCGAAACTTCAAACTTATTGTACCCATCCTAGCTTCAAACAGCTAAGGGCGGAAGGGAGTAATCAGACAATGCGAAATAAAACGAAAGTAAAAGGAATTTATTAACTGTTATACAATCGAGAAGCACGAGTATACCAACATTTAAAAATATATGAAATTTATTAAGAATAACCCAAATTTTACAGATAAAGGTTTTTAAGCTGCGAGTCATTTGCATGCAAAATAAACTTTAAACTAATGGCATGGTTCATTAGTGACCAAAAAATGTGCAAAAGACTGGATGAAAAACATTGGTATTAAATAAATTGTTACAATATTGATAATTGGTACTCAAATGTTACAATATTGGTTTCGTAAATAAAGTTAATCGTCTGGACTGCAACAAAGGTAAACATGACAACCTATGGTTTTACACTAGAATCTACCCGAGGCCAAAAACCATCTTCACTTGAATTTATTTTCTATAAATGTCAACCTAATTTGACCCAAGAACTTGTCATCAAATTTCTCGGCTACCAAGCTCGGGAATGAATCGGCAGCTATACAATATTCTGTTAAAGAGGTTTCTTATGACAAAACTGTCATAAGAAATTAGGATGGTCTACCATATTTTTAGCCCCAAGCTCTACCTAGTTTTGGTAGTACGAGTATTTCCTTAAGGGAAAAAGGTTTTCTCTAAAACTCTTGAAAACTCTGATGGGCAAATTATTTCCCTCATTTTTCAATAACGACACACTTTAAGTTTTAACATGGAAGTGTGGAGTATTTCCTATTTTACAAGACTATAAATATTTTCAATTTAATTGCAGTGTCCTTGCTTATAAAACCTGTTTTAATTCCTATGAAATCTTCTTTTCAAATGACTCTTCTTTTCTCACTTTTCGAAGAACCCGTTATTTACGCAGTCAAATCGAACTATTCCTGGATCGTAGGCCGGCCGGTCGATGGTCTATATAGGCTAGGTCGATGGCATTCGGTTCCAGGGTCTTTGGCTTAGCAGCGATGCTGGAGTTGGTATTTTCGCATAAAAAAGGCATTGGATGGTGCAAAAAATACAGATAACTTAAGCACAAATTCATTGATGTGGTTTGACGAATTCACTTTTCATGGTTTTTCTTAGCCACTGCCATGTGCATATCTGGAGAGTATCGTAAAGCCTCTATCAAACATACATAAGGTTCATGTATGGTTATGGATGTTGTATCACGTAATTCAGTGAAACCAAAAGTTTTTTTAGACGAGCTGAGGGGGGGAGGGTAACACCTTAAAAATGTCTGGAGAAAGTTACCAACTACATCCACGGTAATGTTTCGTTTGGCGATGGAACCTTTCAAGATTGCAATGTTCCTATCCATAATTCTGGATGCATCCATGGTTGGGGTAGCATGATAGTAAACACAAAGCAGCTACCTTAGCTAACCAGACTTGAATCTTATGGAGCTAGTCTGCTTTGCGTATTCTGGAGAACAAACTTAGGATTATATTTCCCCCCCAACTCTTCCGTTAAGAAGTTTGTTTGGGTGTTCGTCGAGGAGTGGTAAGAAAAAAAATATTAATCTTATTCTTAATTTTAATTTATCTATTCCTTGAGAGGGCTCGAGGTGCCTTGAGTGGATTGCAGATCTGTACTGTATATCCTGCAGCCTCGGGCCCTACATGAATGACACTGATCACCGAACATGGGAAATTAACCCTCGGCTGCGTATACAGGTATTGCTACGTAGCGACTGGTATTCAGGCTTCCCGCGCGTATGTCTTGACTACGAGACGCATTACTTTTGTGAATTATCTATTCCTTGAAGTATTCTGGATGTGTTATACTCAGTGAATTGTCCTACAGCTTATTAAGAAAAATGAATAGAATTTTTTCTTAGTACTTAAATTATTTTGTCGAACCCGTGTATATCACGTTATTATTATTATTACTTTTTCTAGTTTTTTATAGAATATTACAGGCAAGTTTATAAATTTAAAGCTTATTTAGTAATTATGTTTAATTTACTCAAAAATTTTTTGAGTTCTTCTCTCATAACCCATAAAACCCGCAATGTATACTAATACATTTTGAATTTCAATTTTTACATTTTTCTATGAATGTTTATTATCTTTATCCCTATTATATAACTTTTCCTCATTCCTAGTTCTATGGTTTATTAAGCAATGGTCTTTTTCTTGTACATACAATTAACATTTATTTCAACTTCATGTCGTGTATTGTTATCAGTAATGCCTAAACCATATTCATCCTCGAGTTCATTTCCATATGTGGATCAATTTGCACCGTTAAAATTTATTAAATACACATTTAAGAATGTTCTAAATTATTTAATTCCTTAATGTCTGTACGCCTCTTAACTGAGACCAATATTTAAGAAAAAAAACCTACAAGGGATTTAAATTTTAATGTCGAATGTGAAAGCTGTTATCTGCTTCTTGGTCCACTTTAAACACATTGTATTTTTGCAAAACCAACACACTACACAGAATATTTCCATTCAAATGGGATCGTGAACAGCTACAAATACACTATCTGGTCAAAAGTATCCAGTCACCTCCCTGAAGAAATGGATCTGGCAGGTGACGTAATTTGATGCGCAACCGAAAGCTATAAAAGTGTTGGCAGTGGTTTATCATGTCATATTTAGGCGTTTGTGAGACAATGAATAAGTCAAAGAAGTTTAGTTACTTGATCGTGGCATTATAGTGGGATGCCACCTTTTTGAGGAATCAGTTCGTGAAATTTCGGACATTCTACAGAAGCCAAAATTCACTGTGAGTGATGTAATTGTGGAGTGGAAACGTCGAGGCAGTGAAACTGTAGAAAAACGAAGTGGCGGGCCGAACAATATTAGTGAACGCAGCCGTAGCACTCTGAAAAGGGTAGTGAAACAAGATCGCAAGTCCTCGTTGATTGAAATCACCCAGGAGTTCCAAAGTTCATCAGGCGTTAGTGCTTGCAGCAGGACTGTTCGTTGAGAGTTAAAAAACCTGGGATTCCATGGTCGATGAGCCGCTCACAAGCCGAACATCACTCCCCTGAATTTGAAGCGTGGATTGCAACGGTGCAATGCTCACCGTCATTGGATTGTGGACATGTGGAAAGATGGTTTTTGGAGTGATGAATCTCTCTTTACAATCTGGCAGTCCGATGTACGTGTCTGGGTTTTGCGGATGCCCGGCGAGCGCTTCTTACATGACTGCATTGTGCCGACTGTTAAGTGTGGTGCTGGCAGCATCATGGTGTGGAGGTGTTATTCATGGTTTGGTCTTGGTTCGCTAGTTTATGTGGTTGGAAACATGAACTCTGAGATGTATGTTGACATTCTGGACAATGCTGTTCTGCCAACTCTGTGGCAATATTTCGGGGAAGGCCCATTTCTCTTCCAACAGGATAACTGCTCCATTCACACATCGAGACTTGCGCAGGCATGGTTTGACGATAGGGGCTTTAAAAAACTGAACTGGCCTTTTCAGAGCCCCGATTTAAATCCCATAGAACCCCTTTGGGACGAATTAAAATGTAGATTATGTAGCCAGCCATTATTATTGGATAAATAGTTATATGAAAATTTCCTTAACTCCTGAAATCCTGATGAATTACAACAGTACTTTTCCAATAACTTTAATGCTAATTTAACTTTGTTAATAAACAGACAACGCCGGGAAACTTAATTTAGAATAGAAAAAAAATTACTGCCGAAATAAGCGAATAAAATAATTACCTTTATATAAGAGAATTGCTTCTACAGCATATGTTTCGTAATCAAATAAACTTCTAAAAGTAATTATCATAGTTAATTTAATCATTCCATTCGCAATTTTAGTTATTTTAAGGATCAATATTTGACTTTCATACTGTGATCGGAACTATACACAAGGACAGCATGGAGCAATAGTATTTGATTCGAAACAGGCATAAGAAATAATTTGCATACGAGAAATGTAGTTATGAAGTAAATTACTTTCATCATGCAATATGCAGTCAGTTTATTGTAGTTTCTAATTCTGCATTCTTTTTGTTCTGCTAGCTCAAATATTGAAAACGTCATGTACAGTGTGCGGCAGATTTAATTCCCACATTTCCATGGGTAATAAAAATCGAACAATTTACAGAAAAAAAAATCTTGAGATTTTTGAAAATTATAACAATTTAGTGTTTTCCAGTAAGTTTTGAAAATACCATCACTCCGATGGCGCCAGTAATTGAGATGAACTACCGAAGCGGTTCTTTAAAGTTTTCCATCACTTTGTTGGTCATCTGTGGAGCAATGGTGGCAACTTAGTCATGAATACGGACTCGTTGCATATTTTCAGATGATCCGAGGACTACCACTTGGTTTCCATAGTGATGAAGACCCATTTGCTTGACACCCATCGCAGATTTTTTTTTTCTATCAGAAAATGCATCATTCGCTTAAGGCCCGTAGTGTGTACAAAATGTCCTCCGTGTCGCGGTTACAGAATCGCTGTTTTTAGAGAATGCCATGATAATGAAACTGTGATGTTCAACGAACCAACTCATGGTGTCTACGGACAAATAGAACCCCCCCCCCCCTTCTGCCGATTGTTGTCACCTCTTGCGCCTCCCTACCATCACCACCCCCTTAGCAGTAACCTTCACAAATGTAGAAGTCCATTCTTCCTCACCTTATATGTAGTTCCAGTTGTATGCCAAACAAATAATGTATGCCTGTACAAATTTAAGGTAATGTAAGGTAAATTTAATATTCTTCATGGTGGAATTTTTAAACAGACAAATATGACTTCGTCCAATAAAACCTGTATTTTACTTTCCCCTGTTACATAGAACCGGTGAAAGTATTGATTTCTGCAGCCTAGATAAAATTCATAAGTGCATTTTTTTAGGGAGGCACGAGTGTTTCGCGGTTGATGCGGTTTCTCTTCTTTTTAAAATGCCCCATAGAGTACTCATTGCCTTCAAAAGTATCATCCCAGAAAGCCCCGTAGACCCGCTCATTGCCGTTAAAAAAATGTACATTATATTAATATACCTTACATTTAATGTATATGTAATGTACTGTATATGTTGTATGCCTGTACAAATCAGTTGAAATTTTACAGTCCAATATTCCCAATTGGGAACAACGAATTGAAAATTTATTTAAAAATTAAATTTCATAAATATTGACTTGAAAAAAATTAGCAGATGGACAGAAAGATAGCATCGAATTTTTGAAATAGATACCACATTTGAAACATAAAAATGGAAAAGTACAAAAAATCATAAAAATGGCCTTTTTCCACATTTTTCACAGAGCACAACTTAAAAATTCATATAAATGGGAAAAACAATTCAATGCTTCTAAAAATTGCTAGGCATATTTAAAAGGGTTCACATTATTAAAAAAATATAAAATAAATTAAAATTAAAAAGAAATGCACTTGGTGCAATTAGTTAAATCTTTATGTTCCCAATTGGGACTATTGGTCTGTCGCCACTGTACTACGGCGACATCATTTCCTGTACTGAGAGCTTTTGGTTGAAAGTTGAAATAATGGTTATCCATATAAAATGGAAATTGATGCAGGGAAGAAGTCAAAGGAAATAGCCTATCTTGGTACTAGGGTTGTAAATAATCTTCTGACAGTTGTTGTAAACCCTCGTCAAGTAGAAATATTTTTGATAACTTTTTTATTACTAATGATGAAGGATCTTGCAAGTAGATATATAAAAGTTATTGGAACTTTCCGAGAACATCGAATTCAAAAATGTAGATTGATGCTCTCAAAGGAGATTAAAAAACTATAAAGATGTTCATTTTATTACCAAAGTGATAGACCGGTATTTTTTAACATTTTTTTATTAACTCGCTTTCTTTTTTGTGTGTGCGTTTGTCCAGTACAAATCTTGCAATTGATTTTTAACTAACTTCCCGACTAGCTAGACATTTGAAACTTTTAGAATAGCTCAGAACACAATGACAATGCATTTTGCATATTTTTAGCCATCTTTAAGAAGAAGTAAATTAATTTTCAGTTATTTTCAGTTCATTTTGTTTTGTAGACTGGTGCAGCCATCTATCGGCTGGTACGGGAACGAAAAGTTAAACGGAAGTTAGCTTCCAATTAACTTAATTTTGCTTCAAGTTGATGGGATAATTCATCAAAAAATTTTTTAAAAATTATTTATTAATACATTGAACTGTCAAGTTTATATGATTCAACAGAATATTTAAAAACATGGTATATAAAAAGTTCTTTTTATCTTGTAATTATATGCCGCTGGACTGACAATTCTGTAGTGACAATTCCTTCAAATTATTGCACTCTTCTCTCAATGCAGTCGACTAAAAGATATTCACGCAAAGATCAGAAGAAAGTGGACATAGAACAACCAAATTTAATACATAAATATAATACTGGAATGGGTGGAGTTGATCTGATAGATAGAATGTTAGGCAGCTACCGTTTCACGTTTCGAAATAATAAATGGTGGTGGAATTTATTTGTTAATGCATTAAATATGACTGTTGTCGCTGGTTGGCTTTTACTTTCAGCAACTCATGAAAAAAATGCGAAGCTGACTAATCTGGAGTTTTACTGAGAGGTTACAATTTCTCTTCTAAGAATTGCACCAAAAAAGCATGGGCTTCAAATAGGACCCAATGTTCACCGCCCTATATCACAGACAAAGAGCGATGGACATTTTCTTGTACAAACAACACACGGTAGGTGCGCAAAATGCACATTAAATGCAAGATTGGTTTGTAATGACGGTAGGAAAAAATTACATCTAACATGCTTTAAATTGTACCATGGAATAAAGATATAAACATAATTTTTTGCTATTTTGTTTAAATAAAAGAAATTGTTTTCATTTCAATTTATAAATTTTCAACTTAATTCTTATCTGCACTTAAATTTAAAAATAAATCTTTCATTCATTCTTACTACTTTGTTTATAATTTAATCTAATCATCACTGTATTCCGTTTTTGAATCCTGTGTAAAACTATAGTCAGAAGTGGCCAATGTTCCCAATTGGGAACACCATGAAAATTATATATAAAATTTTTTTCTCCACATTTTAATGACTAATATCCCTTAACTAAAGCAGTAGAAGGCAAAATATGCAAAAAAATAATTTAAAATATACCTGCATCTGAATTAGGCCTGTAAAGGGTTAAAGTGAAATAAATAAGTAGGGATTAGAAATTGTAAGTTTTTAATCACTATATTTAATAAGTATTATAAGAATATGCGCATAAAAATGACTATTCAAGGGCTTCCGGAAGACATTTAATTTTTTTAACGTAGGATAACTTTCCTCTATAACGGTCCTCCGGAGAGAAAAAAAATGTCCTGTGTCGCGAGTTATAATTTTGGTAGCGTGCCAAACCCAGTAACAGTATATAGTTAAACAGAAAAGAACCAAAATGCGTCAAGAAAAAAGAAAAAAATAAGGTAAGCAAACGATAAGTAATCCTACGTTAATAACCCGCTGTAGTTTCCTTAGAAAAGACTATGTGAATTTTTTTTTTTTTGTTGAGTTAAAATTTTTAATTTTTTTGGGATGGTTAACCATTTAATTTGTAAACAAAATCCCATCATAATATTTCTCATACAGTTTGTAAGAATTAAAAAATTTAATTTTTTTACAAGTGGGGTAATTTAAAATCGTTCTACCTCAAAATATTATTAGAAGAATTTCAAAATTTTTTGATTTATGTAAACAGAAATACGTAAGTTTTAATTTCGATTTAGCGATTTTTTTAAATATTAATGTAAAAAAAATTTAAAAATTTAAAATTTAAAATTTAAAATTTAAAATTTCAAAAAAAATACTGTAACATATTTTTTACAAATCATATTTTCAAAGGTAAATATTTTTTGCTGAAACAAAATTAAAGTAAAATAATTGAAAAAAGACATGTTCCAAGTATGAACCATTTATCGTTAACGGTTCTTGACTTAAAGTCGAGAAATGGGGAAAAAATCCACCATGCTTAATAACGCATTTAAAGGTAAAAACAAAGATTGGCTGCCATTAGAATGTTGAAAAAAACATTAATATCTCCTGTTCTGATCAATATAGAGACATGATTTAAATGTAATTTTATGCGGAAAAGAACAAAAAATTTCTTATGCAAAATTTTTTTTTCCGAAAATTTCAAGAATTTTGTGCCTTGAACCTCCTTAAAACAGAATAAACAGTTTCTCTAATAAAAAGTAAATCTGATGTACATGAATAAACATATGATCTGATGTGCAGTAGAGAGCATTCAATGGCAAAATGCGACAGCAATTTGATCTACGAAGCAAAGAAAAATATCAGATTTTTTTTTTGTTTCCTATAAATCTTCTCCATTATTAAAGACAGTTTCACTAGAAAAATAAAAAAAGTCTTCAAAAAATGTAGAAATAAAAATGTAACTCAAAGTCTACTCAAACAGAAACTTTAAACGAAAATGTACGAAAACATTTAAATTTAGTTAATAAGTTTATCGGATATGACTCATTAAAATTTTAAAAATTATAAATACGGCAAGTAAACGTATTTCAGTCATAAAAGCAAAATCCAGAAGGATTTGAAATTTATCTCCCTAAAAGGAAATCGCATCCACATTACAAATCTCAGAAACATTCAAACAGGAAATATGAACACTTACGCTATATCCATTGTTCAATGCTTAATGGTGGATATATATATATATACAGGTGGTTATCAAAATAATGGGAACACCTATCAATATTAGTGGTGTTCATGTATGTTCTTCGTATTTCTTAAAAAACAAGTTGGACACCGGTATTTTTATATAATATAGTGTATGTATTATTCTACTGTCAGGTAGCAGTAATGAAGGTAAGGGCATCGTGCTTTTGGGGGGAACAGCGTAAAATGTCAAACCTTGTAGACCTTGCGAAAAGGGCAAATTGCTGGAGCGCGTTTAAATTGGAATATCTGTTATCCTCACGCTATAATGGGTGTTTTTCGAGCTATGAAATCGAAAGTCATGATAGCATACAGATGCACGGAAAAACAACCTTTTCCAAACAGAATAGAGGATGAAAGGGAGAGCTGAGTGAAAAAGATGGACGAGGTATTGAAGTGGATTGTGACATGAAGAAAGAAAATCACTGCAAACAAAATGACCGAAGAGCTCAATCTGAATCTGCATGTTCCGGTATCAACCATTAGACATAGAAGGGAACTTCCCAAACAAAGCATTTACGGAAGAGTAGATATTCCCAAGAAACTTGTAATAGATGCCAATACAAAATATTGTCCAAAATGGTTTCTCAAGCGCAAATCCTGGTCGAGTATTATGTCGAAAAGCGGCATTTGGTCCGACGAATCATTGTTCACATTGTTCCTCTCAAAAGGACGTACATATGTCAAGAGAACATCTACACAAGCGTAAGATTCTGGTTGTGGCATCTCAACTGTCAATCATGGACGTAGATCTATCAGGGTTTGGGATGATATCTTATGGATTTCTTCAGGCCCTATTGTAACCCTAAAAGGGAGAATGAATAAGAAGGCCCATGTCGAAATTTTAGCCCATCCTATGGTGCGAACATTTTTTTCTTGCAGGAGATGGTGTTCTCCAGGAGGATAAACCCCCTATACATATAGCTAAATTTATCAAGTATTCATCAAGTTTGAAGAGCGTGCAAAATAATTCAAATATCTTACCTTGCCCTGTACAATCCCCTCCCCCGACTATATATCATCCAACCAATGTGATCTTTATAAGCAGTTAGAGCCAGGTATCGATATTCACCACATCCTCTCTGCAGGAACTTTCATGATTTTTCCCCTGAAGAATGGTATAATTTATTCTTAACCAGTATTTATGACTTGTATAATCCAATTCTAAGGTGAATCAAGTGGTATTACATGACAAATGTGATCCTGTGCCGTATTAATAAAGGTTCCACGATGTTTCTTAGTGTTTCCATTATTTTTATAACCAGCTGTATATATATATATATATATATATATGCACACACACACACACACACACACACACACATATATATATATATATATATATATATATATATATATATATATATATATATATATATATATATATATATACATATATATATATATATATATATATATATATATATATATATATATATATATATATATATATACATATATATATATATATATATATATATATATATATATACACTCATGGACAAAAAAATTAGCGCACCAAGAAGGAGTCTTCAAAATGAATCGAAATTTTACATACATAATGACTACTTTGATATAAGTAAATGATAAGAAAATCAAAGAAAAAGGATAATTTATTTCAGAGAAAAAGGCAAAAGAACGGAAGAGTTAGTACTCCGTTGGACCCCCTCTAGCGCGAATGCACGATGCGATACGATCGGGCATTGAGTCATACAAGTTCTGTATGATGTCTTGAGACATTTCATTCCATGTTTGCTGTAACCTTGCCTCTAGTTCGTTCAAACTCGTGGGATGCCCAACTCGTCGTCCCAAATGATCGCAGATATGCTCGATTGGAGACAAATCTGGGGATCGGGCAGGCCAAGGAAGGGTAGTAACAGTGCGGAGACAGTCTTGTGATACCCTTGCCGTATGAGGCCGAGCATTGTCTTGTTGAAAAATGCCTCCTGGGAGCCATTGCATGAGTGGCAACACATGTGGTTGCAGGATTTCATGAACATACCGCTGGGCTGTCATGGTGCCGCGGAACAATACTAGGGGTGACCGTTTATTGTAGGCAATGACACCCCATACCATCACACCAGCTGTGGGAGCGATGTGTCGCTGTACAGCAAATGCAGGATTGAAACGTTCACCACGGGCTCTCCACACACGAACACGAGTGTCATCACTGCCGAGATTGAATCTGGGTTCGTCGCTAAAGACGACCTGGTTCCATTCCGCTGCAGTCCAGTTTCCTCGTGCGCGGCAAAACTCCAAACGGAGGCGTCGATGGGTGGGCGTCAAGGGCAGCACACGTAATGGGCGCCGCGATACCAACTGTCCTTCAGCCAGGCGCCTTCGTATGGTTCGAGAAGACACAGAGGCCCCTAGTGAAGGTGCTACCTGTGCCTGGATGGCGGCCGATGAAGCAGTTGGCTGTACGCGTGCATTTCTTACGATGTGGCGGTCTTCTCGACGACTGGTCTGTCGAGGGCGTCCTGAGCCTGGTCTTCGTGTACATGACATCTCTCGGGTCCACTGGTCCCAACACCTCCTCACAACACAATCAGAGCGGCGTAATTGACGAGCTACTCGCCTAGCTGACCACCCAGCTTCCATCATCCCGACGATTCTCCCCCTCTCAAACTGCGACAACTGCTTATATTGTCTTCGAACAGGGCGTAATGGCATGTCTATCTCAGCTCTTCCTTTGTAAATGATTCAGCACACTCAAACAAGCTTTGGTTACCTGTTTTATACTCCACAGAGTACGATGTTCAACGCCCTCTACCGGCTATACGTAATGCGCAATCACGCTTCATTTCTAATCATTTGCATATCTCCCCGACATGTACCTTCATTGCAAGTTTCGTTACGATCCCGCAATTATTTCTTGGTGCGCTAATTTTTTTGTCCATGAGTGTATATATATATATATATATATATTTATTTATTTATTAACAGAAATGTAATTGATTTACACTGTCAAAGTAATTGCTCAAAAGAGCTTCCGACAGCTGTAATGCAGGCTTCACACCTGCGGGATAGGGACTGACGCACTTTTGCGAAGCCATCAGACATTTCCTGAATATCGCCGGCAACAACGGCGATCCTGGCGACTAGTTCCATATTGGTTTCAATGGGGCACTCGTAGATTAGGCTTTTCATATGTCCCCACAGGAAAAAGTCCAAACACGAGAGATCCGGCGATCTTGGTGGCCAAGCTATGGGACCACCTCGACCAATCCATCTCCCTGGGAATGTTGCATCTAAATTGTTCCGCACATCCAAGCTGAAGTGTGCAGCCGCACCGTCGTACTGGAATCACATTCTTGACCTGATGGGGGTTGGAATCGGACGCAGCAGCTCCGGACAGCAACACCTCTCGTAACACATCTTTTAAGAAATAAACTAATCCCTAAAGTAATCAAATTAAAGATATACAAAACAATTATCCGGCTTGTGGTAACATATGGTTGTGAGACTTGGACCCTGACATTAAAAGATATTAATAACTTAAGAATATTTGAATGTAAAATTTTGAGGAAGATATATGGACCAATTCAGGTAAATAGTAATCTATGGAGAATAAGAACTAATAAGGAAATAGAAGCACTCATAAAATGCAAAGACATAGTAAAATTTATTAAAGCGCAACGAATATCTTGGCTCGGCCATATCGAGAGACAAACTGATAAGCGAGTGGCAAATTTCTTATGCCGGAAGCCAATGTGCAACAGACCAAGGGGAAGACCAAAAAAAAGATGATTAGATGATGTGTTGAATGACCTAAAATGTCTGAAGATAACCAACTGGAAGGGGAAGACTGGAGATAGAGTCGTCTGGAAAGCGATTGTGCGGCAGGCTAAGGCCTATCACGGGCTGTAAACTAAGAAGAGAAGATATAAATATATATATATATATATATATATATATATATATATATATATATATTATTTATTTACATTTATGAATATACATATATTTGTATTACATGTAATACATATATATATATATATATATATATATATATATATATGTGTGTGTGTGTATGTACGTGTACAGAGACGATAGATAACAATAAAGCAGTGAAAGGGACAGTATCAAACAAGATGCAAATTACAATTACACTGACAGTAGATCAATCTCGTTTGCACGTAACTTAATGAACATTTATCTACAATCGTTTCAAATATATTTGAAAAGAATCTTGCAAATCTTGAAAAATGCTATAAGACTACAGTTACGCTTTGATGTTTGGAAATTTTCGTAATCTTCAAATTCCGAATTGAATTTAGGATCTTATAACCAGGCGTTAAATTTAAGATTTTTCTGAAGCAGTTAAGAAACTAATTTCATTAAATTGAAGTTTTAATTTTCTACTTAACCGAGGATATTTGAGTCACTTGATTATCTGAGTCAGAAACTGTTATGTCCGACACTCTAGAGCAATTAATATACAGAATCTTATTACACCAGAATCATAAAATTTTACTCGTAAGTCAATGTCATGCAAATGACTATTTTGAAAAGGTAAACTAAGAACATATATTATTATATTAATATTTTGAAAGATTTTATTAACTGTAAAAACAATTTTCTCTGCGTCTATTACTTTTTAGAATTATAAACTATCACTTTCTCCTGCAGAAAGTATCGATTTTAATTAAAAACAGTATACTTATATTCTAAATATAGTAATCCAAATTAAAAAAATTAAGGTAACTGGTTGTATTTTTATGATTGTAAACTACATTAAAAGAACATTCTTGTCATTTGTAGTCCGGAAATTATTCAGGCCATTATTATAAGATTGGTGTGGGATTTATACAAATATTATAAGATTTGCGTATTATCATGTACAATATATTATTTTTTTTTTCTCGTAATGATCTGTTTAGCCACAAGCATGCAAAATATAAGTCATTTTATACCATCTTTTTAAAATACTATATGTATACGACAATACATCACACAATGTACCTCATAGCATGTCGAACATATGTGAACGGTACGTACAGAATCCGCCGTATATGATTATGAAGTCGAAAGTCTCCTAAATGATACTTTATGCAAACATGCAGTAAAACTGACTCGGATACAGAGTTTGAAATCATATTATCTTTCAAAATATATTGCATAAGGATAGATCAAAAACAATGTGACATACGTAGATGTGTGATATATCTGCATTGATGCATTTAAGTGTATATTAAGTAAATGATTTTCGGTTTTAAGTTGACTTAACTGTCCTGATCGAAAACATGTTGTAGTTTCAAATCTCCATAGATCAAGCAGGGTTAGATCAGGTCCACGAGACCGTAGACTTTCACAAAGTCTAAATCCAACAAACGGTTTGTCAAAATATCGCTTCTAGAAAATCCCAGGCAGTCATATATATGTTATGGGGAAGCCTGATTGGTCCGGTATTTGGTGAAGAGAAGAAAAATTTGAATTCAAATGTGGGTTAAGGTTTATAATTAAGGTCATATGGAGTTTATAAATGGGAGACACCTGCGATGTCCGCTGAAAAGCCTGGACAAAGCTATCTGAGCCTGTCTGCCTTTAAAAGAAAACAGATAATTATATTAAATTCAGCTTCAATGCTTGCATCTTAATTTTTACTGGAAATTTATAGAACATACTCAATTGTGATAAACAGTTTAATTGTTTTTCTTTTGCTTCAATATGGCAACAGTTGCATATTTTATTGTAAAATTAACTACGTCTTATAGTAAATTAAAATAGTTGGAAAAATTATAAAATAGTTAAAATTAATGGAGGCTAAAACAAAATGTTTTCGCAAAATATCATTCATCTCTCATTAGTTCACTTTACTTCAAAATTATATGATCTCTCTCTCTGTATATATATATATATATATATATATATATATATATATATATATATATATAGTCTTTTTAATTTTTTTTATTCGAAATTAAATTAATTATCAGAGTATTTGTATGAGCATATATAGGAATATATTTTTTCGATAGAAATGAGTTATAAATGAATTATATTTTTATACCCAAAGAACTGCATCATTATTTTATTTTTTCTTATGCTGTTTTTTATGTGGATTAATGAAAATCGTATTATAGTAATTGAGTTATTTTAATATATATTTTGAAAACAATGAAAACTAAGTGGAATAGCTAAAGATAAGATAAATCAGTGCGACAAATCAAAATTTATAATTTCTTACTGCAAACCAGTTTTATTTTTTCTTATGTTGTTTTTTATGTGGATCAATGAAAATCGTATTATAGTAATTGAGTTATTTTAATATATATTTTGTAAACAATGAAAACTAAGTGGAATAAATAAAGATAAGTTAGATCAGTGCGACAAAACAAACATTTATAATTTCTTACTGCAAGCCAGTTCTATGATTTAAATTCAGGAGGTTTAATTTAGGTAGATCTAATTTAAAAATACACTGGAATCTCGATCTATCGCTTTTCAAAGGACTAAACTCAACGATAAATGCGGAAAAACGATACAAACATTTAACAAAGCAATACGATCGTCGGGACTGTTAGAAATAAACGACGAATACGAGAAAACGATGATTTGGAGAACACTTGATCGAGATTCCACAGTAGTTGGTTACAAAGTTTGAAATGATTTTTTTTCTTTTTAGGGAATTGAAATATTATGCATAGCGCTACAAATTTGTGTAGCATTAGAGATAAACATGTTCTTTCGTTCCCCATATTCAGCAATATCATCAATATTTGACCAATTTTATAAGATAGGTGTATTGTCATGTTCAAGATACCAATAATATTTCTGGTAATAATATGTTAAACCACAAGCATTCAAAAGCACATATATATACATATGTGTGTGTGTGTGTGTGTGTGTGTGTGTGCGTATAAAATTTTAAAGGGAAGTTAAAGTACAATTCATACTTTTTTATGATGATTGTTAAGTATTTCCTTGCGGAAAATGTCTGTTTTATCTCATATGATCGTACATAAATCTTGCAAAATATTGGGTAAAATAAATTTTCTTTAGGCACTTCTAAATATTTTTTATATATAAATGTTATTTTACTGAATACGAAACTGCTAAAAGAAACCGATATCATAGTTGATTATACTTCTTATCAGTATGAGATTTTCTTTGGAATTAAACTATAGGTTTGAAATCATACGCTACAAATTTTTCTGCTTTATTTCCATGTTCCTGATTTAATTTATTAAGTATATGCTTGTGTTTGAAAGGCTGCAGAAGTAAATATTTCACATTAAAAATTAATTTTCTTCTAAATATTAAACATTAGTTTTGTTTGTCGAGAACAAACACAACTCTAGTTATTTTATGCTTTCAAGTACCTTTCACCGTGTTAAATATTCTTTCCATGTTACCAGGAGAGGGCGCAGAAAGCAACCTCTGACGGCTACAAATATAGGAGTTCCCTTCTGGAACGAGTAGTTCGAATGTTTGTTTGATATGTAATGCTCGTTAGTAAGGTTCGGCACCTAATAATAGCCATAGTTTTGGGAATAAAAGTTGTTATATTTCACGAGTCAGTAGCATTCTAGTTCCTACATCTTTACTGAACCATGTTTTGCTACACACCGGTACGGGATAGTTAAAAATAATTCCGGATGTCCGAAAAGTATGGTTACACTTTCAACAATGAATTAATAATAGACAAACAACGATTTTCACTTACGGTTTTTTATGTTCCATAAAGAAAATATCAAAGTTTTTTTGCAATGCTTTATTCGACAATTGCTTTATACCACGATTTCAATGTGCGCACCATTAGTCGCGCGCAACACATCAAGTCTATACGAGATTTCTAGCCACGTTCTATGAAGCTTTGCAGGATCAACACTCTGAATGGCCGCTGTAATTCTACTTTTCAATTCATCAGTGTCACAAATTGGAGATTGGTTAACCCGCGAGAACTCGCACCGGGTATGACATACCCGATCTATTTTCATTCAATGTTTTTGTTACTTTCTTCTTATCGGATTTTGCCGGAATTTCGTGTAGCTGTACTCAAGGTCATATTCTTTCAGCGGGGTAAAATCTAGGTCTGCTCTAAAAATAGATTTTTAGATAAAGCTTTCGGAGGGTACGTTATACCCGTGCTAGTCCTCGACGTTGTCGACGAAATGGCTGCAGGGTACACTACAGCAAGAAAATCAAATAGTTGGCCAATGGTTATTTGATTTTCAATGTTGAATGTTGCTGCTATTAATGCCAGGATTTTGTTGATGTCCACGAAAAATTCTCCCACACAGTTCAGAAACAGATGTTTGTTTCTGAAAACACTGGGACTCGTTCTTTTAGAACAACACAGAAATCGTGGGCCTCAAACAAAAACAACTTATTCAAGCCCTTTAATGGAACTTGAAATCACTAATAATGAACCACCTGCAAAAAAACTCAAGACAAAATATAAACGATGTTCAATTTGCCCATGTAATAAGTACAGAAAAACAAAGTTTATGTGTGAAAAATGTGAAAAATGTCTCTGTGTTGAACATCAGTATGTAGTTTGTCAAAATTGTCTTTAATAAATGTAAGTATTACTCAAATTCACTAAAAATCTTTAATTTATTATTTTATGTTCTTTAATTATGTAAGGTTTGCATATCAACAATATTAATTGATATTTAAATAGCAGAAATGAACCAGGTATGAGATACCCGGTGCGAGTTCTCGTGTTCGAAATTGGGAGCGAGTGCTCCCGGGTTAAGAATGTTTTTCATGTATCCCCATAAGAAGAATTCAAAAGTGTTATGTCTGGAGATCTAGAGCCACGGTATTGGACCTCCTCTTCCCATCCACCCCCCGGGTAACATTTCATCTAAACCTTTTCGCACCTCCAAACTCCAGTGTGGTGGTGCCCCATCCTGTTGGAAAATGATATTGGTTTGCAAGCCCTCTACTTGATAAAATGCAAAAATTTCAAGCATATCAAGGTAATTGTCAGAGCGGACAGTTTCTTCGGAAAAGAAAAAATGACCAATAATTCGATCATGCAGTAACCCATGCCACACGTTTACTTAAGGGCTGTCTCATGCTTTCTCCTGTACGGCATGCCGAATGTTGCAAAATGTGGATGTAGCGCCATCTAGTTTACTTTTGATTTACCAGAAACTTTAATCATTTCTTTAAGGAACATAAAAAACCGTTTGTGAAAGTCTGTTTGTTTATTTTTAATTCATTTTTGAAAGTGTAGGCATACTTTTCGGACACCCGGTATTCTGAGGGCTGTCATTAGCTTTCCAGTGCTGTCCGATGTTTTGACAGAAACTATTGATGGAATATACAAAAAAAGGTCATACAATAATCTGAATTCTTACGAAGCAAAACTGAAGTGACCAGTCATTGATTTCAACATTACAGCAAGTCAATCTTATTTTAATTGAACTTAGATTCGAAGCGTAAAATTAATATATTGGATACAACTGAAGGTCAATAAAGTCCATAACACTTGCCTTCATTTCTGCTGTGTCGAGCTCCGTCTCATACTCTGAAATGCACTGCGTTGTCAAGTTATAGGTTTTACGAATATTTTCGAATATCTCCACGATGCGTTTTAATATATAAAGAAACCCTCATATCGAATCTAATTGCCTCAGTAATCTCAGTAGTATTGTCTCAGTAAGTTTTAAAAGTTCAGAATGTAGAAAAAAATATCCCATTGAGAAACATTCCTTCCATAGATATATATCCATTACTCTTTTTTTTTTTCAAATTAAAACCCTCTTATTCAAATGGTGTATTTAGTCCATGATTTCTCCAATATAAAGAAGTTGTTGTTGTTTTTGCCCACTGGCTGGAGTATACTTGAACAGGTTCATATAGATTTGCGGATTGAGGGATGTGGCTTCTGCTTACAATGGAGTCGGATTCATATGGGTCACCTTTAGCCAGGTGTGCCATCTCTATTCTGACGGAACACCTTTATTAACGACATCTGGGGCTACCGTACATTCTCCCATCCATAGATAGAAATTCCAATCCACAGATTTAACGTAATCATATTGGTCCTAGACACAAAATTTTTTAATATCACTTGTCGGATTCAAACTGAGTATCCTAGGTGCCGAAATTCGACGCGCTAACACTAGGCTATCTGGGACCCAGAAGTTCCTGCGATAAACAGTATTTTATATGTACCTATCAAGCTTACACCTCACTAATGCGGTTTGCAGGTCCTACAATTTTAAATTTAGTGCTGTTTGAAAATATGTAATTGTTTTCGCAAACTAAAATTTCCAGGAAAAGGTTTTACAAGGGTCTTTAAGAGACTAACTGCAAATTTACTGTAGCTCATGAAACGGAAATCCCAGTCCTTTGAAACTCACGTATAAAGATGATTCCTTCTTACTGAAGATGTCGAAACCATCTTAAAAATGGTATGGTGTTTTCAATCGGAAGTGTAGTGAATAGAAATGACATCGCTCTTAGCAGTTTGCCCCATAGAGGTGCAATGCGCAGTTATCAGATTTCTGTGGTTCGGAGGATATGAAACCTTGTGAAAGTCACAGGAGAAGGCTGAAACAGTATAGCATTGGGAGTACCTACTCACTCGTACATCAAAGTATACAAGTGTGTAGATAAGCTAAAAAATCGGAGAAAATCAATCCGTGACGAGCAACATTCCAGATCGGCCGTCACTAAGGAAATGGTGCATCACGCTGGCGCTGTTATTCTTAAAAAAATGCGCAAATCTTTAGAACAATGTTTCTCAACCTTTTTTGAGTCGTGACCCGCTTTAATGGTTGCCGCGCAACCTGTGCCCTCCCCCCCCCCCACTTCCCACACTGCAAATTTTCCTTAAAAAGGCCTTTAAAGGCAAAGGAAAAACACTAACAGGCATTTTGCATAATTTAGATTAAACCGAATGTTTAAACTAACAAAAAAGGAAATATTTAAGAAATAGGGAACATTTAGAAACGTTCATCCCCCAGTCAAAGGTGTGTAAAAGTACGGAGAAAACAAAACATAACCTTAAAAAAATACACCTACCGTATGGATTCAGAAGTATATAACAATAAAAATAGAAACATTCTTACATAAGTAAAATTGCTTTATTCCGTTGGGGCAAACTGAAATAGCAATGCGAAAAGTGACAGCAAAGACTGATGAAAGACTGAGAAGTTTGTTCCTGTACAGTTCTGCCCCTGACTGATTGAAGACCTACAGCCGTTCTAAAAGAAAATTGTGTATATTTTTAGTCATGAAAACAAATATACCAAGTCATTGATTGAGAGTTAAAAAATATTATAGGATATCTAAAATAAAAATTCATGCAATTCTGATTTAGGTTATAAAATTTTGACGATGTCAAAAGTACTAGTATGCAATTAGATGACAGACAAGAGTTTAAAAATTTAATTTACTTAGCATATTACGTCATATGAAAAATTTTTGGAGTTCCATTTTTATATTTTGATAAGAGGAATGAAATTCATAATAATCACCAATTTGTTATCAAACCATGATTATTGACTTCAGTACCCTCAAATGATAATAAATGTTATTTATCAAATTTAAGTACTTCGTAATGACTTTTGATAAAATTGCTTCGAAGAAAAATAGTAAAATTAAAGTAATTTAATCACAGCTCAAAATGCAAATGAATGCATCCCATAAAAAGAAATATTTTAGATTTTATTGAATAAGTCTTTACTTCACGGACGAAAAATATTCTAGAAAAGATAATATTAGAACCAAGTTTGGAAAGATTTTCTTCTTTTATCATTATTTTTTTTTAAATTCCATTGATCTTTATCTCTTTTTTTGATTAATTATGAACTGAAAATATTTCAGTTCGGATTCAGTTTTGGTTATGTATGTGGGTCAGGCAGATCATAGAATAATGCAAAAACACAATAAGAGAAGTTTTATAAAACCTACAGAACATAACGTTATATTCTCGCATAGGAAATTTTAATTGTTTATCCCTTTTAAATCGTGATTTGTCTACAGTAAATGAATGAATGCTTCTCTGAACTGCAACTAATATTTTTACTTTTTTTTCTAATATGGTCAGCACTTGTCCGGAGACATTCATCCAAAAAACGACGAATTTGTTGGATTATTCCTTACGGGAGCACAATATATGTGAACCAATATTGGCCCCTATGTGGGTTCAACCACAGTATAGACAAAGCATTAGCGCTAGAAATGTAATCACAAATCTGCCAATACTCACGTGATCAATCTGTCAACGTCGCCAAACGGCTGAAATGATATAGTCTGTTATAGTCTTTGCTATGTATCTTTCCGTGTTGCCTAGATGCATTTTTGTTCTAATATGTGTAAATGAATGTGTGTAATATTAATATTATATTTTATTACCGCATCACACATCAACACAATGCACTAAGGCCATCTAATTTTTCCCTGACGCTTGATCTCAGAATTGGGTATCAGACCCAGATCCGAGTTTCTCAGTGATGTGGGTTTAAGATTAATTTTATTCTAATTCTTCAAAATCTGTGTTTCTCTTAAAGTTAAAAATATAACAAAAAAACTAATATTTCTTTATATTTCTAAGTATAGTTAAGTGTAATTATGTAATTATTAAATTAATGAATGTAAAGTGATAAAGTTGAGATCATTTCGATTGAATCGTGATTATACCCCTATGTTCTGAAATCAACCCCGAATTTTGATATTTGCTACGGGATATCAAAGATGGATTCAATAATCCAAAGTATGGAATATTATCACACTTTATGATCCATTTAACTATTCTACCTCACTCCTCTGAGTGCTTAGAAAGAGATTTTTTATTTTAATAGAATAAAACAAAAACTCTCATTATCTTGAGCTGAAACTGTAAACGATAGTATGATGACAGAATAAATACATACGTATCATGAAAATTGTCATTTCGGGATAGCTAAATTTGAACTGGTAAAAGGCATTATAGAAGGAAAGTGTTCTACAATATTTTATATATATATATATATATATATATATATATATATATATATATATATATATATATATATATATATATATATATATATATATAAAGAAGGTGAGCGGATTTTGTATGTGGAGAGTAATTCTTTCACTATATGAAAGGTACATTATTCTAGATGGACATAGGCATTTTATGTATATCTTATCAGCAGAAAGGAAGTTAGGGGCCTAAATGTTGAGCTGATGCTTCATCTTTACAATTTTTTCTTTGTCAACCATAGTCAAGTAACCATAGCAACTCATCAAACGATATTTTCCTTTATTATCACTAAAACATTTCACATTTGAATTTTCTTTGTGAACCGTAGTCAAGTAACCATAGCAACACATCAATCTACATTTTCATTTATCATCGAAAAACATTTAATATTTTAAAGATTTAAATGGAGGAGGTATTGCTAAATGAGAAAAAGATTTTTTAAATTGGCAACGTTTAAGGGTTTATTGAAGAAAATTACATTTGGAACTACGCTTTTATTGCACATTTAAGGGAAAAAAGACGTACAATTTATTGGCTATCAAATGGAAATTTATTGGTATAATATTACAGAAATTTATTAAGCTAGCCCATTAAAAATGTGGTATACCATAAAGTTTTAAAATAAATTATACCTACCTAATATCTACTTAAGATAGATTATTGTTCAATCCGGACAAAGTCAGGACGAATATATATATATATATATATATATATATATATATATATATATATATATATATATATATATATATATATATATATATATATATATATATATATATATATATATATAATAAAAACACAATACTTTTCTTTAGAAGATCAATAGCAAAAACTATAATAAATAATAGCAGATTGTCATTACAATTAACGCAAATCTCTGTTCTAATAAATAATCTCGTATCTGCACATTTAAAAAAAAATTCTCCATCAAAACATAACCCTATTTTAAAAACCATGGAGATTTAATATATCAGTTACAATTTATAATAGATAAGTGCATAAAAAGTCTCGTTTAAAGCTTAAAAATGATCACCCTTAAATGCAACTTTTTTTTTTTAAATTTACGTTAGCTAAAAATTAGAATTTTATATTAATTTTCATACATATCAAAAAACCCCTTCTCAGCAAAATTGTTCATAATTCTATTTTTTTTTTTTTTTGCATATGGCCTTTAGGGTATTGAAACTCAAAGAAACTTTAAGTTTAAATGCGAAAACACTTTTTATAAAATTATTGCTCCTCGTATAAAATGAAGTAGTCAAAAATTATTAAAATAGAATTTCACTCGGTAAAAATTCATACCTATTTATTTAAGAGTGGATCTTTGAATATTAAGTTTATTTACCCTAAAGAGTATGTGTAATTTAAAAAAAAATAGCAATATTTACACATGATTTTTATTGATAGTGTCAAATATTGTCGGAAATTGCCAAAATGTTGAAAAATGAAAGACAAAATAGCAAAATAAACATTCTTATTTCATGTGCTTTCTTATAAGATTTACTGGAAGCCTTTAATTACATAAGGATACGGAACTCCCTAATTTTTAACAAATTTGTTGATTATTCCCTCAACAAACCAATCATAGGCCTCCAAACGATTAGCAATGAAATTTTTAACGCCTATGATTTGTTTATTTTTGTCTCAACGTCATCTTTTCCTTAACGCTACGCAACGGACTCCTATGTGAACAGGCCCATAATCATACCGATCTGAAAGGACGTAATGCGTACAGAATAGCGGTGTCATCTACTGACGAGCTTTGTAACTAATTTTGAAAATCGGGGAAGGATAAATTCTCTGGTCACCTAAGCAGAATGCAGTAAACCATACATTTCTATCACATTCTGTTTTTCTTTAATTTAATTTTCAAATCGATGCAGTCATTTTTGGGACACTCGGTGTATATATATAGGGTATTTCATCCAGACTGCCCAAACTCTGCACAACCACATTCCTTGCTTGGAGTACACAAAAAATGCCTAAAGAACTGTACGACAAATAGTGTTCGAGAAAAATGCGAGAGAAAAGTATGCCGTTATATCCGGCGTACGAAAAAAAAAATATTGAATCAAGGACATCGGTGTTTGCATATGTTTGCAGACGAAGATGTTAAAAATATCCACCTCGCATATCGAGGCATACGTGCGCGCGGAATGACGTCGTCTTTTGAATCGTATTTAAAAGGCTGCATCGAATAGCTACAGGGTAATCTTAGCATGGTGACAACGTATCCCGTTCGTGAATATTGTGACATGTACTTTATCTTCTGTCAATAAAATGGTAATCTCTTACGAACTGCTAGGGAGTATGCCCGTTGATGTCCATCACGCTGTCCTCCCGATTCCAAAGTCATCCGCAGGTTGTACGACAGACTGAGAAATACTGGAAGCATCGACCCTACGCACAATCTCCACGATGTTGGTGGAAGAACGCATAGCGGCTGACGCCAGCACAGGAAGATGCTATACTTCGGCGGGTGGAAGAAACTCCCAAGTTGAGCACACGCGCTCTAGCTAAGGAGCTGAATGTGAGTAACAGTGCTGTGTACAGGCTATTACGGGTAGAGGGGCTATACCCATATCATTACACAACCATGCAAGGACTACATCCAGATGACTTTCAGTGACACATTGACTTTTGTGAATGGTTATTGCAACATAGAGCTGATAATGCTTTCCTTGCACATATCTTGTGGATGGATGAAGCAGGCTTCACACGAGATAGGATCTTCAACAGTCACAACAGCCATATGTGGTCAGAGTCAAATCCTCATGCAATCCGCCCGTATAGACATCAGGTCCGCTGGTCTGTAAATGTGTGATTGGCAATCGTAGGCAATCGTATGATTGGACCATACCTGCTGCCTGAACGGCTCAGGGACATTCATACTTGGTATTTCTCCGTGATGTATTAACTGATTTCCTAGATGACGTACCTAAGCGACAATACATGGCCTATGGTTCCAGCATGATGGAGCTCCGGTGCATTTCAAATCTCCTATACATGATTGGCTGGATGTTGAATACCCAGGCCGCTGGATTGAACGTGGTTGGGGGGGGGAGGGGGATGACCGGTATCATGGCCTGCCCGATCGCCAGATCTGACACCTTTAGATTTCTTCCTATAAGGCCATCTGAAAGAATTGCTCTATCGAAACCTAGTTTCTACAGACAGTGACTTAGTTGGTCATCTTCATGCTGCGCATACTTTTGTGACAGCACGCTGCTGCAACGTGTGCAGTCAGCCATTCCCCGGTGCGCACATACATACCTCAATATGCGTGGTGGGCATTTTGAACATCTTCCTATGTAAACATATGCAAATAACAATGTTCATGTTTCCAATAAAGATCTTTTCGTACACCGGATACGACGTCAGACTTTTCTATCGCATTTTTCTCGATAACTATGGGTCGTACAGATAGAGTTCATTGGGCATTTTTCATGTACTCCAAGCGAGGAATCTGGCTGTGCAAAGTTTGGGTGGTCTTAATGAAACACCCTGAAAAAAAAAAAAAAAAAAAAAAAAAATATATATATATATATATATATATATATATATATATATATATATATATATATATATGAGATGACCCAGATGGTCATCTCCTGAAAATAATGCAATCGATGCCGTAACTAAAGGATTCCAAATCATAACGAATAATTGAAGTTTATTTCCCGTAAAGAGCAATAAATCTTATTCGCTTCGAGTCATCCCAGCGTCTCACGTAGTGCGCGAATAGATAATTATGTCAAAATGGGATTGCCAGGAATTGGCGGGGAAAGTTAGAATATGGGAAGGCGCAGAATCTCGCCAAGGTGCTAGAAAGGTTACCACATGAGAAAGAAAGTTCAGAAAGGGCGATTAAAGATTATTAATAAAATTATCACACACACACACACACACACACACATATATATATATATATATATATATATATATATATATATATATATATACAATGGAATCTCGATCTATCGTTTTTAAAGGGACCGATTGAAATGAACGATAAATGCGGGAAAACGATAGTTGCGGAAACATAACAAAGCAATAGGATCGTTGGGACTGGATAAAATGAACGACACATACGGAAAAACGATGGATCCGAAAACGAAGGAAGATGAATTTTTTTGTTGCACAAATTAAAGTATTATGCTCTGTTATTCCGCAGCAGATATATTTTCCTATTCCACTGCACATTAATATAGTATTTTACTGTTTTCTAAATCTGAAAAGCGTTTTCCATGAATTCTTTTTATTTTAATATACATTCAACAAAAACATCTAAATGTATTTCCATTATTGCCATCATACACAGTATTTGAAAACTTATTCTTTTAGCTCTCAGTGATTGGATAATACGTAGGTAGGCTGAATTGTAATGCACACATGCTTGTAGAGCGCGAAATAAATTACCTTCAAAACAGCTCCAAGTGGCATTTGGAAGTTCCATCCCTCCTCAATACGCATGCGCAGGTTTGAAATCGTCGTGTTCATCCTGTTTATTTTGAAAAGCGGTAGTATGAAGACGTGTTCTAGTGCTATGTCAACGGCGAGTTATACAGCGCGCTGTTATCGAATTTTTAACAGCTGAAAAAGTGAGTCCTACTGAGATTCATCGTCGTTTAAAGGCTGTTTAAGGTGACGATGCTGTTGATAAGGGTACTGTAAATCGATGGGTAGTAAAATTTCGTGGTTTCGAGCCTGGAAGAGCCTTAATTGTTGATGAAACACTCAACGGGCGTCCGATCACTGCCACAGACGATGAACATCGCAAACTCGTCGACGATTTGATTCAAAACGACCGGCGAATCACTCAAAAGCGTATCGCAAACCATAATGCAGTATCCAAGGAATGTGTCTGCTTCATTATAGACGATTGGGATACCGTAAAATCTGTGCTCGATGGGTACCACGCCGTCTCACAGGCGAGAACAGCGTCGGACTGGAGAGGCTCTGCGAAACCTGAAGTTTGAACCGATTCCACACCCTCCTTATTCCCCCGATCTTGCGCCTTGCAATTTTTATTTTTTTTCCTCTACTCAAGAGAGACCTAAAGGGTCTAAAGAGACCTAAAATCATTACACCTCGGACGATGTGGTGAAGGCAGCTGTCAAGTCGTGGATTCGAGAAAAGTCGGAAGAATTTTTCACTGACGGAATGAGAAAACTTGTTACATGTTGGGAGAAATGTGTTAGCCTTAACGGTGACTATGTTCAAAAATAAATATATGATTTTGAAGCTTAAGAATTATACTTTAATGTTCTTTTTGCCCGATCTCGCTATTTCTTTTTGTTCGCGCTCTACAAGGATGTGTGCATTACTTTTCAGCTTACCCTCGTATATGAATATTCAAAAGAAGTTTTGTTGTGTAAAAAGAAAATTTTTTTTATATTTTTACATTCATGATGTATATTGTATGACATTAAATCTATCTCTTCTATTATAACGTTTAGTAAAAAACAAAAAGTACCTTTTGTCCGAAATTACAAAAAAAAAATAGAAAACAAATTTAGAACTACAAGATAAAGGGATACAACAAGAAAATTCTGTATTGTTATAAAGATTAAAAAGCTATTCATTACAAAGTTTTTCCTCTTGAGTTTTTCCTCTTTTTAATTATAATGAAATTACCTACACAAATGGAGGGAAAGAAAAGATTATTCTTTTGAAGATATAATCATTTATAAAACTTAATTTATTAAAATAATTTTGAAGTAAAATTTTGTTGTTTAGAAGTATAGTTTTAGCTAACAAATTAAACAAGAGTTTCGTGTTAAAGTTTAAAATTTTTTACATTGCTTTTTAAAGGATGAGATATAATAATATTAATTATAATATGAAGCAATTTTTTTCTGATATATCTTAGAAAATTTACAAAAGTAAAAAACAAGTGAGTTAAAATTTAGTGTGATTTTACAGTAATACTTAGCTCTTTCATTTTTGTTTTTCTCCAGATGTTTCTACTTAAAACTAATTTTGTGATTTAAAAGAAAATCATAAATATGCTACATAATTATTAAGGAAGGAAATATTTGTTCTCTCAAATTCTTGAAGATTGGTTTAAGTTGCATTCGGGATTAGCTTGTTCGCGACTTTAAACCTGAATGTATAAGTATTTATAATGCTTTCATAGGCCTCGGAACATTCTAGTGGTTAATGCGTCGGGATTCAGTTTTGAGGATGGTGGCTCCAAGTCCCGACAAGCGTTACTAAATGCTTTCGTATCTACGCCGTGTATGCACATATCTGTGGGTCGGAAAAACCTCCCGGGATACGAGCACACTAGATGTCGTCCATGTGGGTACTCTGCAGGAATAATTACATTTTTCCCACGGAGAAAAATGTAAACAAATCAGATGGCATTTAAAAAACCATATTAAATATATATTATTACATATGATAGAAAAATACAAAATAGATAATACATAATCCATTATTTTAAACTCACTTGAATTTAAATTATATGCAACATAATTTGCAAAGATTTACATGCATACATTATGTAGGCGATTACACATGATTAAACTTTTACAAGCCTAACTAATTACGTAAAGACTACTAGTGATATGTATATTTATAAAACAATACAAGGTCATCGAAACAGGTGTCCGGGATTTTCGTTGTGCACACCGGAAGCAACAATCGACCTATTGTATTTTGCGTAGCAGCAGATGGTATGTTACGCCATGGTCACCGTGACTGTGCTGGAGCATGCTTCGACGCTGTGTCGTCGCGTCTCCTCCTACATGGGATTTGGGGTTGGATAGGAAGGGACGGTCAAATTTTTTGGCCACCAAGAACGCCCGATTTAGCAGCTCTTGACTTTTTTATATGGAGTTACGTGAAAAACATTGTGTACGCTACATTGTGTAGATCCGGGATTATTTCATTAATCGGACAGAATCACTGCTGAAATAGCAACTACTCCTCCTATGATCGAGCGTACCTGGATGGAGATACTATAGCCTAGAAGTTTGCCGAGCGACGAGGGATGTTCATATCGAAACCTACTAAATAATTTCCAAAACTAGATTCGTCTCTGTACCTTTTGGCGAAAAAAAACACCATGACTTCTTTATGGTTCTTTATTTCACGTTACAATTACGAGCTCCTTTTCCGCTGACTCCATATATACTGTAGTAAAAATTTTATTGCTAAACTTTTGCTTCCACCTATACTATTTGAGTTCTCGTCTTATTTAGTACACTGCTGGCCACTGTAAATGCAACACCCTGAAGGAAACATGCAAATAACATGAAATTTACAACATGCATTAGCGGAGGTGAGATATGCAAATGATTAGAATTTCAGCGCACACACACATCACGCGCGCCTGTGGCGCCACTTCAAAGCGCTATTTAAGGCTTGGAGATTTCGACGATTTCAAGTTCGGCAATTGTGTTTTTCTTGTGGTTTTTTCAAAAAAACGATCAATTATGCCTCGTTGAAAACAGCGATCATCTTTTGATCAAGTATCCTATTTCTACAGAGGAAGGATAGTGGCCTACCGAGATTGTGGATTATCTTTCAGGGAAATCGGTAGTCGTGTTGGACGAAACCAAACAACTGTAATGTGGATATGTGATCGTTGGATGCAGGAGGGTACGACGGACCGGCGTGTTCGATCGCATCCACCTCAGCGCACCACTTCACGTGATGACAGGCAAATTGTGCGCATGGCAGTGACGGATCGCTCAGTCACATCACGAACCATAGCACAGCACATGCAGTCTGTAACGCATCATCCAGTGTCTGCGCGTACCATTCGACGCCGTTTACAGCAGAGTGGTCTATCCGCAAGACGTCCATTGCTTTGTCTACCCTTGACGCAGAACCACAGACGTCTCCGCCGCCAATGGTGCGATGACAGAAGGATGTAGACGGCAGAATGAAATGAAATTGTCTTTACTGACGAGTCACGCTCCTGTCTGCAACACAACGATGGTCGCATTCGAGTCTGGAGACACCGTGAAGAGAGGATGCTGAACAGCTGCGTTATGCAACGCCACACTGGTCCTGCACCGGGTATTATGGTATAAGGAGGTATTGGATATCACTCTCGCACACCTTTAGTACGCATTGCCGGTACTTTAAACAGCCAGCGCTACATCTCCGATGTGTTGTCCTTCCTTACCTTCAGGGCTTGCCCACAGCCATATTTCAACAGGATAATGCGCGACTACACGTGGCACGCTCAGAAAGGACTCCTACGTTTCAAAGGGTAATAAAAAACGAACGAAACAATTTACGAGAAAAATCATTTTATAGTTTCGCAATATAATTATAATCTAATATTTTTCTACTAGTTTTGAAAATAACATTGATCAGGTGGCATCCGTTATTTACGATTCATCGCTGAAGCCGTTCTCTAAAGTTTTCCATCACCCTGTTGGTCATTTTTGGAGTCAATGGTGGCCACTTTTTCCTGAATAGGGGACTCGCGGACTCGTTGCAAATTTTTAGGTGTATTAATGTTCCGTGGACCATTTGATTTCCTTAGTAATAAAAATCCACTTGCTCTCAAGTTTAAACCCATCACAGGATTGTTTTCCAATCAGGAAGGCCATCAATCACAAAAATCACAAAGCACAACCTAGATGCCCTCTTGGACCACTTGGTTCCCTTGGTAATGCAGATCCACTTGCTTTCAAGTTTGAAACCCATCGCAGGATTGTTTTCCGATCAGGAAAGTCATCAGTCGCAAAAATCCCAAAGCGCATCCTAAATGCACTCTTGGAAGACTTTGTTTTCTTGGTAATGCTGATCCCTTGCTCTCAAGTTTGAAACCTATTGTAGGATTGTTTTCCGATCAGGAAAGGCATCAGTCGCAAAAATCCCAAAGCGCATCCTAAATGCACTCTTGGAAGACTTTGTTTTCTTGGTAATGCTGATTCACTTTTTCTTAACCTTTTACACGCCGCACTATGATCGAAAGGTAACACAAACTATTTATTGATAAAAATCACATTAAAACTCAAACATAAGAACTATAAGTACTTTTTTTTTCAAGAAAAAATTTTTTGTATATGATTTATAACATGTTCCCAAAAGGGAACATTGGTGGGAAACACTTAGTTTTTCCACATGTTTTTATAAAATATGATTAACGACTCTTACATTCAAATTTCGATTTCTGTATCCAATTTTTTAATAGTTATAAGTCAATTTCTAAAATTTATAGAGTAATAGCACAGGTTAAGCAGAAAAATAGTCGGGGTCCACCCCCCACCCCCCGTGGTGGTGCTCAAGAGCTATACCACCTTAACTAGTCAAGAGGTGCAACGAAGCTTTCAAAAGAAAAAGTTTTCCCACTAAATTAAAAAAAAAAAAATTATTTTACAGTTGATGAGCAAAAATTACTATATTTAAACAGTTTTACAATTATTTATTAGCATGTTAATCAAACAATTGAAAAACCATTAGAAAAAAGGAAGTAACAGATAATCTCTGTGTAAAAATTCACAGCACAATAATAATATGAATGAAAATCTAAAAAATACAAGGAGGAAAAAAATACTACCGAAATTCTTTAAAATAAGAAAAAGAAAACGAAAAATGATTTTTGTTCTTAGCTTTATTTGCTCTACGTGTTTTCTGCTGTCTATCGTAGGTACGAAAGTATTTCTCATGCAGTCTTTTCTCACACAAAATATTTTTTTTCTAGTATTCGTTTGGAATACAACACAACATCCTTGTGCTGATGGCACAATAAAATGTGAATCTTATTGTCTCAAAGATTCATAGCAATGTGCGTGAGGTCCAGGAACAGAATGGATTTTCAATGTCTTGCGAAGCAAACACACAGTTGCTTCTCTCCTGAGATGCGATAGTTCTGCTGTTGTACCATGGTGCAAATGTAAATGCAAAATCCATCCAGCAGCGACAGCCATGTTTAGCGCATTGCTAAATAGATTCCAATGCCATTTTTTCTTTCTAAACATAGGTCGATATGATCGAAGAAGTCTGTCTAGTAAATCGACACCTCCCATCTCCTCATTATACATTTTTATCAGATGTGGCTGAGAAACATCAATTTTTTTTTGGTTTTACGATAGGCTCATGGGTCGAATAATAGGATGTCCAGTGACAAATATAAGCTTGACCATCACTTCGATACTCAAAATTTCCTCTTTGCCATTTTGAGGCTTCCTTTGGTGATTTCAAAAAGCATCTTCCTGTCCGAAATTCCCGAATCGTGCCAATTGCTTTGAAACCCTTTTAAAGAAAACTCAGTAAACAGATTGTGTGATGAGAAAAAGTTGTCAATGAAAATTTCATGCATCTCTGGATTTTCAACACTGGATATAAGCTCCCACACAACTCTAGATCCAAGAGAAGAGTTTTCTATTTCTGAACTTTTTCCACTATAGATTCTCATAGCATATGAATAGCCACTGCTGGAACACAACATCCATATTTTAAAACCAAACTATATTGGTTTACCCCGTATAGACAATTTACCCGAATGATGATCGTAACAGGGCACTATGGATTCATCTATACTCAATTTAGAATGGAAGTGACATATCCTCTCTCAACTGAAGAAAATCGCAGAGTAAAGGAAAATAATGAGAACTCATAATCACGTGTTTTCCAACATATTATGTGCCCCTCCAATAGAGTCATAAACAACGTCTAACTATCAACAAACACGCGTTTTTCAGCGACAGCTATGAGTAATCCACTTCAGACCCATCGGAGTCCCCCTCCCCCCTCTCCGTCACACACGGGGGGGGAGGGGTGAACAGGCGTAATGAAAGTAGATCACAGTCATAAACATCTTTCCTTGATACGTACTAATAGCTCTCGTATTCGAAAACATTTTATCAATACTCATATGCACTGTAATCAAAATAACTTATGTTGAAAAACTAACCTTTACACGCCAATGTTCCCTTTTGAGAACATGCATATTTTTCATCTAATAGTAACAACAAAATTTAATCTTTATTGATATAACTTATGTTCTTCCAAGAAAATGATCATTTTTAATTACTCCCTCTTAATTTTAAAATTATTTTCTGAATGTTGAATTTTATACGAATTTTTGAATTTTGTTCGACGAAAAGTTAGAAAAAAGCCAAAGTTACGATTTTTTCCCCCGAGACACTATTTATTTTATTAACATAACTTCGATGCCAAAAATTGAATCCATATCTTCGTTCTAAGTAATAATTTTTATAGAGAAATATAAATAAAATTGAATTTTTCACAGAATTTTGAAGTTGATGTTCCCTTTTGGGAACATTGGCGTGTAAAAGGTTAAGTTTGAAACCCATCGCAGGATTGATTTTCGATCACGTAAGACACAAGTCAAAAAAATCCCAAAGCGCCTTCTAAATGCCGTCTATGTCGCGGTGACAGAATCATTGTTTTAAAAGAACTTCTTGATAACGAATACGATATGTTCACCGAATAAACTCATAGTGCCTACTGACAACTAGAAATTCCTCCCGAACTGTTGTCACCATTTTTACTACTCTCCGTCTCGTTCGTGTTTTATTACTCTTTGAAATTTGGAAAACCATTCTGCCGCATCGATTAATATTAGAATTACTTAATATCTGATATAAAAATTCTTTCACCACCAGATTGTGCAGGTAAATTCAAATAAAAATTTCCTTAATTTAAAAAATCTGTGGAGAAACGTTAGATTCAATTAACATCAAACTGGGTAAACATGAGATTTGAGGGAAAACTCAGAACAAACGGTTTTAGAGATCAATTCCTTACCAGTGACCTTTAGAAATGTCGGCGTCCATTATGCTGCAACCTGTATCTGTTTCGAAAACATCTGCTAATCTGTAAAAAAATTCAAATTTTACTTCACTCGTAAAATACAAACTTAGGAAATATCCTTTAAAATAAACGTAAAAATATGTTTAACATACTCAGTATTCCCGTATACGATCACCAAGTGGTATCAGAATTTAAATTATCAACCTCAGTCTAATGTTTCTTTTCACGCTTCGAGCGGCCACAGCATTGTATTTTTATTTACAGAATAAAACATATTGAATAATGTCAACCTTTATTAGATTACTCAACTTCAGCAATGAATAAATACATTTTTCGCAAGGCATGAGAAATTTGCCTTTATGTAAGCATAGACAACTTTATCAGAAAATCACTTAAAGGGGCTATCAAAAGAGTCTATACAAGGCAAGATATTTTTCAGCCCTGTGAGCTCTCATGGGGAAAAAAATTGAATATTTTAAATGAGGAGAGCGCGGCGAAGGAATTTTTTTTTTACCTTTAAACGTTGAGATTATGAATATTTCTTTGAAGAATTCAGATAAAAAACAAGTTTGCATTTTTATGGAGGTGATATAATTTACCGGTGTAGTTTTGTGACACGAAAAAAATTTTATATTCTGACTCATAAATGGGAAGTAAAGAATCTGTATGTTTTGATCTTTCAAGATTGCATTTGAACGAGCATTTTTAGTCTCCATGAGAATGAAGATAATGATAGAATTTATCTACACATTTATTCAACTGTAAGTTTCATTAAAAAATAATGCTGTTGGACGATATCATTTCAGTAGAATTTTCATGCAATTCATTAATATAATTCTTTAGCTAAAATTCAATAATATTCTTTCTGCAGATTTCAAAAATCCTCATAAACTAGCATTTTATATTTCTATACATTTTTCAGTTCAGTTTCTCTTACTCTATCTATGTTACAACATTTTACGCAACCGTCATGTAAGACATTATTTGAAATGTTGTTCAGAATTTAAAACTGAATTAAAATGCCACGTTTAGTATTTATTGTTAGGATTTATTGCCTAATAATAGGACACTTGAAGTCTTCCAAAGTCAGTACTTGCTTTAAAGTTTATAATAAATCTTAAGCCATATTAGGTAGTAATCAAACTCATTTTTGAAAGACATCTTTGTAAAACTAATACTTACCAAATATTAAGAGTGTGACTGAATAGGAAGATAACATTTTTTAATATTTAGTAAAATTCGAAGAGACAAAACATGATTATTTAATAACATTTTGACTTCATTATTTTACGCAATATCTATATTTATTGCATTACAATGTATTTATATTTATAAAACACATTTCTTCTTCCTGGTGTCACCGATCCATAAATCTTCACGTTACTTTAACTTTTACATAATTATGTATTTTTACTGAATATTATTATAAAGTATTTCATTTATTCTTTTGAAAATCTAAAAATATAGAAATTAAACAAACGAACAAAAATAAAGGATATATCTCTGGTTTTAGTCAGAAAATAACGACATAATTGTAATCTTTTTATTCGAATTAATAATGAATTCTCTCTTTATTCTAATTAGACATTGTTACGCTTGTTTTACTTAGTTTCGATGATATGTCGCCAGAAATAACACAGGAAAACCGTATCAAGATAAGAGAGTAGAAAGAAGAGCGCAGATATGTCTCAGAGTTCTAGACGGACTGTTTATGGTAAATTCATAACAATTTCTCTCTATCCTAGACATTCAACGCTATGAAGAGGATTTCCGTTTAAACTGGATTCTGGAACATGGGATGTGGACTGTGCAATCTTGGAGCAGTACTGTGCTCTATAATGAGTCCAGTGCCAGTGTAAAGGCTCATTTTCATCAATTCTCTACATGAAGAGCCATGACTTGATTAAATCTATTATGGCATCCAATAATGAGACTGGGCTGGTGGATTTAGAATGATACAGTCGGAAGATATCATGTTAGATTTGCACTTTTACGAAACATTTAAAGTGTTACGTCATAGGACAATATTTATCGTAGTTAATTCTTGCAAAATAAACAACTATACTGTACAAGAGTCTAAAAAAATACTAAGAATGAAGGTCTAGGAGAAAGCTGCTCTATTTCATACGTTCGGTAATATTTATAAGACAGGTTCATTTTAAAATAGCGTGGTAATATTGGAAGTAAACACTGCAACAGTATGCTGGAGAAGTATGCAGATCACTAATTAATCAAGTGTCAGTTTAAACCCAAATTTCCATTGAATCTTGCCCCAGAAACCCTCTTTAATGTGTTAAAATCTTATCGACGTCAAGAAATGAGCTTTATTAGGTGCTATCGTTAAAATCATGATGTGGGAAGATGTCATGTGCAACCATCTTAGAAACATGTAAAAATCACAAAGCTGAATTCTTAAAGATCCATAGTATGTTTTAAGCCAAGAAAATTTTAATGTTGCTCTTTTCGATCTTTGTGTCTCAAATTATCACCAAGAATACGTATATGCAACTAAAGGGTAATCACGTTTTCTTCTCTAAAGCAACGTTTTCAATATTTTATTTCCTTTCGTATTGTTTTTAACCCTATTACAATCTTTGGTTTGATCCTTTCTTCTTGATTGTTTATAATCTACATATTTGTCTAAACAATCTTTACTTATATAAAAGCCTAGAGTAGAAAAAGTGTAGGTAACCATTCCGGGACGGACCAAGTCGGGAACATCTTAACATTGCGACGCCATTTTCTGAAATTTTTCTTGAAAAATAATACCACAAAAGTTACATATTTTGAAAGCCTTTTAAAAAATATGAAAATTTCAAGTGAACACCCTAGCTCAAAACCGTTTAGTTTTTTAAATATCTTCAAATTAAAATATCCATTGAAAAGAATCATTAATTCAATTGAGTCATTCACTTGAATTTCGAATTCATTCTACTCCATGGTTTTTCATATTCCCTTTAAATAACTTCATTTTTAATGGTTAATTTTAATGTAAATTAAATTGTGTTTCACGTTTTATTTTATTGTTGTTTACTGCTATTTAAGTATCGTTTTCAGCAATGACTGCTGTGTGGTGAGTCATTCACTTTTGAAACAGTTTTGGTTTAGTTTTGATTTAGTTTAGTTTTGTTTTGTCGTTTACTGCTGTTTAAGTACAGTTTTCAGCAATGCCCGATGAAAATTATAAATCACCTCTTGAAACGCTGATCAACATTCCGCCATTTTTGACGGGGGTTATATACTAGTTTTTAACATAATACAATAAAATTTATGAATTAGAAATGTTCCCCGCACGTTTATGAATTTTCAAGTAGCACTTCATATAAGTAGATATATCATCAGTTTTGATTCGTCAGCATATTTAAGTTTCTGGTATATCTGCTAATAAATACCTCTTGATGTCACGTATTACGTCAACAATCCATCATGCTTCTGCCGTCCCGCTTTTGCCTCGATCTTGACGTATTTTATGTCATTAATCATATCCACCTGTGTTACATTGGATGCAATATGCAGATGATGAAGTATGCATTCTATGAGTTGGCTATCACGCAATTTACTGTGCAGACTTACGTCCATGCCTTGCTGTGCTCCTGGAACTAATCACTTATCTAAGAATTAGTTATTGAAATTTGAAGGAGTTCGATATGTATTTGCTATGATGCTAGTTTGTCATTCGGTATTCGTGCCAAAGAGTGTCATTTCCTCGACAAGAATATACCTAAGCATAAATGCTTAGAGATAAACGTGATAGCATTACATTTCGTAACATATAAAATGGTTTGATGATGATATCCTTATACGAATCACAGTAAGAATTAAAACTTTTATTAGAAACAATCTGAAATCTTTACAAATTGGCCATGCAGATATTTTAAGATAAATGTATATAAACTTTCGTAAGAAAGGACAATATTTGTTCCACGTTCGATTCGTGAAAAATTAATACGAATATGTAGTAATGTACAGCTTTGTCAGACGCACCTCCCAGCCAAGTTTGGCGATTTTGTGAATGGCGTGGTAACCATGATATTTTGGCGATTTTTTTTTTTTTTTTTTTTTTTTTTTTTTGGGGGGGGGGGAGGATTTAGTCGTTTGCGGTTGTGTCAGTAATTAGATTGACAGTTTAAATTTAATAATAAATAATGAGATTTATAATTTTGATTGTTTTCTTAATTTTTTAACATTACCGCAGGGTTGAGTATGTTTTGTATTATGTTTGTATATTTTTGCTATTTCTGCTGTGGTTTTTTTCCCGCATGAATTATTGCTATTATGTAAGGTAGGAAATTTATTTGCTAACTGAGGTTAGCTAGAGATTTCCGTAATGTTTTTGCAAGTTTAATACATCCAGCGGTAATTTCCTTTTCCCAAAATTAGATTCTTGAATTTTCAGCCTTTCAAGTGAAATATTGTTTTGTGTCCTCTAGAGTGTAGTTTGTGGCAAAATGAGTGACATTATTGAATTGAGATTGTTTAATTTCTATTTTATCGGAAACAGGTGTGTAATATGTTTGTGTGTGGAGAATTTGTGTTTACGGCTACAAATAACCGGCTGGGGATTTCTGTTATGTTTATAAAAGTTTAATACAGCCGGCAGTAAGTTTGTTTTCAACTTATTTGTTATTTCTTGGTCAACATTGATTTTTTTATGTTTACATTTAGCACTTCAAGTCTAACAGGTGTGCAGAATTGGGAAAAGTTGTCGCCACGGAGGTGCGCTAAAAAAAAAAAAATTGATGCCAACTTTTCGCCAACGGAGATGCGTCTGATGTCACCGAAATATATCTAATAGTTAGTATTAGTGGTAGTACGAGTAATAAGAGAGTGATGCTCATATGTATAGATCCAAATCAATTTATTAAACCAATCATAAAACATATACACACAATATTATTCATTGAAGATTTCCGAATTTCTATCTCATTAACACCATATATATATATATACATTTCAAATTATCTTTCTTCCTATATCTTATCAATACCTTAATTATGATTATTTATCTAATCTTCATTCTCATCAATATCAAATACTAACATTCTTTATCTATTCCCTAACATTGTTTGATTATCCTACATTCTTAATCGATACACATAAACACATTACAAAATTATTGCAAGATACTAATTCAATTAATATGGATATCCACAATCACTATTTTATGATAGATATTCTATGATATTCTATCACTATTTTATGATAGATATTTTATGCATTGGGTAAAGATTTCACCTAATCTGCCCTATCTAATTAACTGCGCTCTCTAGTAGGCATTGGGCATTGCTAGGATAAGTCAAAATACTCTCCTACCTTTTCTGACGACACATCGACATCACAAGCCTTGCTGGGGTGATCATAGGACTTTTCCGGGCATGGTTTTGCGGGTCCGGGGGAACGGCGGTCACTATCTGTTGCGGCGGCCTCAGCGCGCACGTCTCCGAGAACACACTCGCTTCGGGGGAGCGTTCGTCAATCCGAAGGTCCGTTCCTCATCACAAGCATGGCTGGGGGGTCATCGGGCTCTCTGGTCCAGGGGAACGGCTGCAATCATCGGCATGCGGCGGTCTCAGGGTGCTCGTCTCCGCATCTAAGCATTTGCTTCGGGGGCGCGTTGGTCCAGGGGAACTGCTGCTCCTCTCTCGCTAAATGACAGGTTAGTCGGTCGGCCTCTCCGGTATTGGGCTCTGCATCTATCTTATATCGGTTTGCTTTTCGGGTACCGAGGACTTGGCTTGTCTCTCCTGCATTAAGTTAGCAGCCCGTCATCTCCTTCTCTCTTCCTTCGCCGTCTACAGGGGCTTATGTGTTCCTCGTGAGAAATCTCAAATCATTCTGCTCTCTCTAAAAACTTTTTCTCTCGAGCTCAACTTCCATCATTATTTATTCAGGCCCTCATTGGTGGCCACCTTCTGTCCTATAGGTCGATCCGGGGCCCCTTCATTGGCCGATCACCCATTTTATATTCATATTTTCTCCAATCAATATTGACGGGGGCAATCGCCCTTGCACCTGTCTGGGGTTTCTTACATTTTTAACTTCTCACGCTCTCGTCTGCCTCCTGTGGTTTTTTAACGCCGGTCAACCTCGTAAACTGCCTCACCCCTTTTCTTCTCCTAACCCTGACTCCGTTTTCAGATTTCCCTCAGCTCATTATCACCAGCGGGGCCCTTCGTTAAACGCAGCTGTTCATCGTTTTCTCATTTCAATTGCCCCCTCTCAACTTGTTATCTCTCCTTCCGATTCGCATACGCAGTACATTATCCTGCTGTTCAAGGCATCTCTTTTGTCTGATTCTCTGAATTACATTCTCTATCGCCCCTTTTTCTGAACACATGTCGTGTCTCCACGACATCTGACAAAGCTGTTACCCCTCGGGCCACATGCCGTCCGTGGGCCGCTATTTGTCCGCATATTTATATTTTAATGCTATCGCATTTATTTTTTATGAGAATAATTTTATGCATTTCTTTTTTATATAATCGCATTTATTTTTTAATGAGAAAAAATCCGCTCAGCCAGAAAACTGCCAAAGGCAGCCCAAAACTCCAAGACAGCCAAAAGAACTGCTAATATTTTATTTAATTTATATTTATTAATTTTTATGATACAATTTATACCTTTTCTGAAATGCAAAGTTAACTAATAAATGCAATAAATTTAAAAGTGGCTGCCTTCCGCTAACCTCCGCTTACAAAATGGCCAACGAGCCAAAACAATTGTCCTCCCATGTGCTATATGATATATGTATATGATATATTTGTATGATAAACGCATATGATAAATGCATATAACAAATGCATGAGCTATATGAATATAGGATATATTCATGCATGATAATAATTATGCTTAACTTGCATAATTGTTTGAATAATATGGTTACATGATATAATCATTATATAGTTTAGACCATTTATGTCCCAATCTGTTTTTTTTTCAAAGAGAAAGAGCAATACAATTCCTAAAATAAATTTTAAAAATTTTATGTTACATTAAGCAGTTTGGAGTTTTTAAAAATATACTTTAGCTGGAGTAAGTACTAAACAATATACTATTGAATTTGAGAAATGAAACTCACTAATTCATTTTAATTAGATTTTAAAAATTTTATGTTTTGAAAATATAATAATTATCTCGCAAAGAAAAATAAATACAGATGTCTGGCATTATCCAATTTGTAGACACTGTAATTTGATATTAAAGGAATAAAAACAATTGGGGATATGTTTTAACAAATGTTATTAGCATAAATTTCATTATCATTGTACTTACATTGTTAAACATTTCCTATTGAAGTTTTATATTCCCATGAAAACCAATTTTTTTAGTAAAGGAGTAGCTATAATTTCTAATGTCTGAAACGACATCTGTTTTCAGTTTTAGGCCTAGAGACTCATAATTGAAAACATAATTAAGTTATCTATTTTTTTATTCTTGTAAAGAAATAATTACCAAGATAAAGTTTCATATCTGAATAAAAATGATATATTTTGATATCACAGTAACATATCATCACACTAGTAACAGCGGTCTAATTAATAAACAGCTAACAAGATTATAAAAATATTAGTGGGACACAATAAAATAAAAATCACAAAACACATTTGAATATCCATTAAAGCAGCAATCAAATTTTAGTCGTGACCTTTGTCCGACTGCAATATTCAATATCAGAATTCAATGGAAAAAGTCATTTACGTTATATTTTTATCACTTAGAATATAAATATTAGAAACCATTTCTTAATGCAAGGTTTATTTAAATTATTTAAGTGGTACATTAGGAAATCAAATCTGACTAAATATTTTTCATGTATAATCACTTAATTTCTTTTTCAGATTTAAATTGAATATGATTAAGGATTATATTTTAATGCAAAATAATCTAAGATACTTGAATGAATCTTAAAATGTTATTTATGACTGCACACTAATTCTGTTTTCTGATATGTTTGGGTAATCGGGAAATTGAGTGCTTAAAATTGCGGATATGTAATGAGTTAAATTTAGGTATTCGACTACGTTCCGAACAGATTTTTCAAAAACTTTACTTGCGAAAATATCTGTCTTATTTTTCAAATATATATATAGCACCAGATTATGAAAATGATGAAAAACAAATTCCATAATTATATTGCTTTTTTTACAAAATTTATACGTTTTGGTTAAAATTTACCTAATTTTTACATAAAGGGCCCTAGCTCGGAAAAAATCCTTATAAAAATAATTTATTATTACCATGTTTTTTATTAACTTGCTTTATTGTTTGTTTGTGTGTGTGTGTTTTCCCGGTACAAATCTTGAAATCGATTTTTAACTAACATCCCGACTAGCTAGACATTTAAAACTTTTAGAATAGCTCAGAACACGAAGACAATGCATTATTTTAATACTTTTAGCCATCTTTGAGCGGAATTTGAATTCTTTATCAGATAATTTCGTTTTGTAGACTGGTGAAGCCATGTATCGTCCGGGACGGGAACGAAAAGTTAAACGCAAGTTAACTTCCAATTAACTTCATTTTCTTTCAAGTTGATGAGATAATTCATCAAAAAATTTTAAAACGTATATATTAATACATATAATTGTCAAATTTATATGATTCAACAGAAAATTTAAAAACATGGTATATAAAATGTTCTTTTTAACTTGTAATTATTTTTATCATATGTACGTAAGGCCCACGTGAGGGATAAAATTTAATTGATATTAAATTTTTATGAGAATTTTTATAAATGTGGCTATAAATCGATAAATAACGAACGTAGAGCTAAATCTTTCAATCATTATGATCTTATTAATATGAAAAATATTACCTGAAAATTTTCATACACAATACATGATTACGTTTCGATTTATCACAATAGTCGTTTACATATTTGGTGAAAAACAATTTTTTCAGCTAACACAGTTAAAGTTTTCACTTGTATTGAAATTGACAGCATTTTATATTCGTTAAATCTCTCTAATTTCATTTCTATTAATCTTCAGAAATAATAAAAGCAGATTTAGATACAGAGACTCACATTTTTTAAGAAATCTAATTAAAAAAATTATTAGGATTTTTCATGAAAACGGACGTTTTAAACATAGACAGATATCTTAAGATTGCTGTGTAGTAACCCTATTGGATTATCTCGCCTTAACGTTAACCTGTGGTGAAAATTTATCTACTATTTACAGCTACATAATTGCTGATAATCCAATAAAAATGGTATTTTCAAATAGCCTAAACTTTTCTACCCCTTGCAACAGGATTCATGTTAGAAATTCCGTCCACCAAAAGAATTTAAGAGCGTTTAATGCCCTCTCTACGATATATATATATATATATATATATATATATATATATATATATATATATATATATATATATATATATATGTGTGTGTGTGTGTGTGTGTGTGTGTGTGTGTGTGTGTCAGATCCGGGAGTAGAAACAAATTTCGGTTTTTCGTCCAGGGGTAATTGAAGAAACTAAAAGTTCGATTACCGACGTAGATTTATTCAAAGTTGGATATGTCGGCAACATCACATGAAACCACAATATGACGGAAAATATAAACACTGATATAGTTCTAGCAATCATAACAACAGTATGCACTATGCAGCCCGCTGCGTCTACGTATGCCAGGTTCCACTCTCCGAATGTCCAAAATGCGTAGACGCTCACTCTGGCGTTGCGTACAGCGCCATCTGGTGGATTTTTCATCTTATATCGCTCGGCCATCAGACCTGCAGAGTCCTCGCTGCACGGAAACAAATCTGAAAAAAAAACAGGGTGAGAGAGAGAATTTTATTTACAAAGAAGATTGTGGAAAGGTTAGTTCATGGTTTTAACAGATCAGCCGAAGTGTTGGTCAGGTTTGGACCTTCATGTTCTCCAAGTTTGTTAACTTCGTATCTATCCTTGGCTTTACACGGATCTCTTCATAAGAGCAGAGAAATTTTGGCCTTAGCTTCATTCCACTACCGAATTGAGTACGTTGGATAGCCACACGATCTCCTTCTTTATAGACATGGGATTTTTTCCTTTTCTTGTCAAATCCTCTTCGGTATTCTTCTTGTATCTTTAAAATATTCTTCTTCGGTTCCTCGCGGATCTCTTTAAGGTTATTGATAATAAAGTTGATCATTTCTTCTACTAAAATTTCTAAAATTCTGGATTCATCTCTGCTTCTCATATTGACTCCTGTTAAAAATTCGAATGGTGTCTTTCTGGTACTTCTCGATGCTGTTTAATTGATCGTTCTTTGCAATATGTCTACATGTCTGTACCACTAAGTTGGATCATCTAATGATAATTTGGAGAGAACTGGGATCAAAGTTGCATGTAATCTCTCTACCTGTCCGTTTCCTCTTGGAACTCCTGTGGAAACTTTGATGTGTTCAATATTTTCGTACTCACAATAGTCTTGAAATTCCTTGGAAATAAATGCTCTACCACGATCAGAGATAATACGGTGAGTATTTCCAAATATCGCTTGCTGTTGTTTTAACTTCGCTATGGCATCTTGGGCGGATACAGTCTTTACGGGATATAACCACGCAAACTTTGTGAAAGCATCTTTCACGCTAAAGATGTGATTGTAATTTTTGTTTGTGGTCGGAAGGGGACCAATAAAATCAACATGGTAAATAGACAAAGGCACGTCTTCTTTAGGAATCGGATTTAACCAGACTTCTGCTTTTCCTGCTTTCTTATTTACTAAGATACATTTAACACAGTTATTTATGACGTTTTCAACACATTTTTCAAGGTTGGGAAAATAAAAATCGCGTTTAACTACATCCTCAGTTTTTGCTATGCCAAAATGTCCTAACTGATGAGCATTTCTAACAACCTCAGTCTGCATCCTTTGCGATACTACCAAGACTTCTGAATCAGTTACAATTTTATATACCACATTGTTCTTCAAAATATAATCTATTGTCTTACCATCTTCCAATAATTTTTTAATGGTTTCTATATACTCGTCATCTTTTTGGGACTTAATTATTTTATGTGTTATACCTTCACACGTCACACTCATAACTGGATGTCTGCTAAGTGCATCGATATGTCTCATACATTCGCCAGGGCGGTGTTTGATTTCGTAATCGTATTTTTGTAGGAAAAGAGATCATCGCGCCACTTTAGGTGCTGTTTCTTTTTTAGTCATGGTTTCCAGAAAAGCTGAACAATCAGTATAAATTTTGAATTTTGTACCTAACAAGTAGTGTCTGAATTTTTTAAGAGTTTCAACAACGGGCAATACTTCTAACTCATAACTACACAGCTTCTCCTCTTGTAATGAGGTTTTGCTACTCATATAGTGAATCGGGTGATAATTATCATCATGGTCCTTTTGTAGCAAAATTGCTCCAAATCCTAACTCAGAGGCATCCGTATGGAGTTCTATGTTTCTCCCCGGTTTAAATAGATGTAAAATAGGTTAATTACTTAAAAGTTCCTTGAGTTTCCGAAAGACTTGTTTTTGATCATCATCAAACTCAAAAGGTGTTGAAGCACGCAGCAAGTCACTTGAAGGCTTCGCTATTGTAGCATAGTGTGGGATAAATTTTCTAAAAAGTCCGGTTTGTCCGAGAAAACTTTGAACTTCTTTAATATTCGTAGGTTCAGGAAAAATTTGGACGGCTAATGTTTTTTTAGAGGGTCGAGTAGTACCCTGTTCAATAATATGTCCTAAGAATTCAATCTTCTTTTTCATAAACTTGCATTTCCTTAAATTAAGCTTAAGACCGTATTTAGTTGCTGTATTTAGAACCCGTACTAATTTTTCTAAACCATCAATTTCATCCTCAGAGGGAATAATAATATCATCTAAGTATATAATTGTCACGAATAGTTATTCGTAACTTTATTAATTAGATTCATATTAATGCAAGCCCCTTCTTTTGTAACTATAAATAAGGTGATAATTATAAAATAGCCTGAATTGCGATCAACCGCCAATATGGCAGCCTTTGGCGTTGGCCCAAGCTAACCATCGCGCCAAGTGGACGCGATAGAAGAGTCGCTAGGACAGGTTCCAGCAGAGACAGTCAGTGATATTTTTTTTCTTCTCTCTCGTGATGGGTGTCGAAGTACCGTTCCTAGGCTAGGCCTAAGAATTTCCCATGTGAGGAGCAACGTGACCGTAAAAATGTGTTAAATGTGAGTATTTTTTATCATTACCATTTGACCATACCGATATTACTTTGTGTGTTTTTTTTAAATGCTAAATTTAATAAATCTATTTCTTTTAACTATTCTGTGATTCAAGCCATTCTTTTCTTTGTAAACTGTGCAGGCTATGTATTTTATTCTAGGCATGTAGATCTATCACTTACTCTACTACACAACGCATAAAGATTTCCACTATACGGTTTGCCATCTTGTGCAATTTCATGGTTTATTATTTTCATAGTTTTCTTGTTATGCACGTTAACATTTGTCTAATTTTGGCACATGGCCGCATGCTTCAGGTTACTTTGTAATCCTGTTGCATCTAATTTAATTTACATGCATCAGTTTATCTACTCCCCTCAATAGTAATGTAAGTGTAGTGTAAGTCACCCAACCTAATTATTAATTCACATTATCAATTATTTTCCCATTGTTTAATCCTTAACCTTTTTATCCTCCACAATAGTTAATCCCCACAATTAATATTCCGTATCCCAATATTTTCGGTAACATATAATATAATATTCCGTAACAATAATCAAAGTACCATCCCTTAACAAATCTCTAAAAATATGATTTATATATCTCTGGAAAACCGCGGAACTGTTAGCTAACCCAAAAGAGACTTTCAAATATTCGTATTGTCCGCTTTCTGTAACAAATGACGTGTATTTTTGGCTATTTTCGTCGATGTCAACGTAGAAAAATGCATTTTTAAGATCAAGAGTAGTGAAAACCTTACCATTCTCTAATTGATCTATAACTTCTTCCAAATTTGGCAGAGGGTATTTGTCTTTAATAATTTTTTTGTTTAATTGACGGTAGTCAACACAGGCGCATTGTTCCATCTTTCTTTCTACAAATTACAACTGGTGATGAATAATTTGATACGCTTTCTTTTATAATACCTTGTTTCAACCACTCGTTGATTTGGCTTTCAACTTCTCTTTTTTTCTATCAGCGGTAGACGTCTATTACGAATCGAAATTGGTTTCTCGTCCGTTAAAATTATTTTCATTTTTAAATTTGTTGTTTCTGTTTTAATCGGGTTGTAAGCAGAAATTTATTTATTTAATTCATCTTTTATCTCCGCGTTCGAAATGTGGCTCAAATCGTAAGTACAGTCCTCAGGCAGCGATAAATTAACTAAAAAAGTTTCAAAACCTTTTTCGCTTTCGTTTTCTATACATCTGTGGTTATCGCTTAATCCCGTTTGTATTTCTTGATTACTCATTTCAGGGCAACGTAAAATCTCACGCTCATGAATTACTGAGTCATCACTTTTTTCGACAAATACCGGATGTTTATAGATTGTTTCTTTCAATGCATGTAAAACTGTAGGAGGAATAATAAATGGTACGTGCAATTTATCTGTGACAGCACAATTTACATTCGAAGGTCGCTTTGAATCTTCCAGCCACACAGAAATAGTCGCGGTATAAGCAATTATTTTTTCTCCAAACGCTGAAATTAGTTCCATTTCCCCGTTACACTTAATTGAGACGTTTGGGATGTACGAGTATTTCGGATTTAAAACACAAATTTCGTTTCCTGAATCAATTAATGCTTTAATTACATTTCCATATACGTTAATATTCACACCTTCAAGCGACTGTGAAGAGGGGTTTTAACTTTAGCGACCAATTTATTTTCAGTTTTTTCACTGTGTTTTGAGGGAATAGATTGTCTCTCGGTTTAGTTTTTGATTCGATTAGTGCAATATTTTGCAAGATGGTTAAAACTTCCACACGTGTAGCATTCTTTGGACGGATCTCTGTATTTAAATGAATTGTTTCTCATAGGGGGTGGAGTGTATTTTGCCCCTTTGGGAAATTTCTGAAATTTATTAGTGTTTCCCTGAGTCTGAAAATTTACTTCACCAAAAGATCTACCTCTATTTACAAAGTATATGTCATTTTCCTTTCCTAAAGGTTGTGGTTCCATCCATGTCTCACCTAACTTTATATTGATGTATGATGAAACTTCTTTGTCCAAAGTTTGAAAATGCTTATCGGACACGATTAATTGACACGACGCTTCAAAATCATTAACTTTACTACAATAATATTCAAAATTAGCCGACAATCTTGACGCGAATTCCGTACGTGTTTCATTGATTTCTTTTCTAGCCTTCTGAGAATTGTTGAGGCATTCTTGCGCGGTAGGTTGGAATTCTTTGCATATTAACGACTTAACCTTCTTGCGTTGTTGTAGTGTAGAATACACCTAAGGTGTTAGGGTCAAAAATAGCACAAGGCGTAATTTTCAATGTTGTTGTATTATAGTCACATTTTATTTATATTAGTAATTTAATTATTTATTTAGTTATCATTTTATCTACACTTTTATGTATTTGTAAATCATTTAACGTTGTTTTACAGGTAAGTTTTCATAACCGTAAGGAATCTTGAATTTAATGAAACACTCTGTATTTATAAAATAAAAATGTTGTAATTCAATCCTTCACCACTGAAAATCACTGTAAACTTTCAAATGCAATACCATGTAGCACGGATTTTTCCTGTATTTATTACATATATTTTTTTACATTCGTTTAATAAAACAAGAAAGTTCGCACCTGAGTATATTATTTGTTTATTTTCGTAAATAAAATTACACGTTAACGAAATATTTATGAAATATTTAGCTTACATCGAACAATACAATTTTTGAACAATCAATGAAGGAAAGTCATAGAAAATTTGTAAATTCGTTAACCTCTAAGTTGTTCCGTGTATATAAAATTGTTACACACTTGAATGTAATGTTTCTTACAAGTAAACTGTCTACCTTTGAAACACCTCACAGGACTTAGTGTGTCTGCTTGTCATCAAAACGAAGAATCTTTGATGTCATTTTGATTTTTCTAAGGAAATATTTGCCCTGAAGATATCCCGTCCCGTTGTGGCATCCCACAGACTCTCTGTAGACTCATTACTATATTTATATACCCCAGACAGCAGCAAGAAACCAATAAAGGCTTCCAAGTCAACATTATTCAAATTCTTCCAACTGTCACCGAACACCTTTTTTCCTTCGACGTTACAATTTTTTAGTATGATATTCACAATAGCTGGAGGAAAAAAACAACATAAATACAGAGTATTCGTCTTCAATTCTAGACGTGGTGTATCTCGTAGGCTCTGGAGTCATGTTCACAACATTTTCTGCCTCACGCCTACCACATGAAGCTTGTGGTTCAGGTTTTCATTTGATTTTCCATCTTTGCTAAATAAAGTCGCCGTCTGACTCGTCGACTGGTCAGATTCGTCGTTTTACAACGCCCCTTTACACACTCTCCTAGAGTGGAAAGGAAACCGCAGGAAGCAAATACCGGTTACAGAAAGTAGGAACTGCTAAGGACAGTGCAGTACTATTAGTGTCATCTGTTGTGCCAAAAGGAAACAAAAAATAAATAACGGTGAAGAACGAAAGCATTAATGCATTGATTGTCACAGCAATAATTGAATAATATATTAAAAATTACGATGCTCATGTGGCTATGCTCTGAGAATTTCACATGGGTCAAAATTGACCCGAACGACTTATGTGTTACAATTTTTATTGTTAAAAAACTACCGTTTGAAAAAATAATTTCACATTGATGAATATTTACTATGACCATAAAAACATAGTCACAACATATTTTTTAAAAATTCCCCAAATTGCAATAAATCCATGCGAAATAAATTTGCTATGGGTCAAAAATGATCCGAACACCTTAAGAAGGTTAAAGGTATTGTAACATTTAATAGCATCTTCACTTATGTAAAACAATATGTTTTTCGCTTTATCACCGAGAGGGTTGATCAAAGTTTCTGTTTTATACTCTTCTGGTAAGTTTTTAGTTTTAAAAGCCCTTTCTAAAGTTCTAAAAAACAAATTGAAATTTTCCGGTTTTTCTGAAATAGCAATTGTTAAAGTACGTATGCTGTGAATCAATTTTTCAAGGTTACATGAACTAGACACTGTGTCACAACTCGAACCCGCGAATTCATTTACATCTGTCCTTTGACTCCAAAATTTCTCTAATTCAACCTGTTTTTCTAATTGGGCAGTTTTAATTTTCTCCAAGTCAATTTTTTTATATTATAAAGCTAACTGCTCTTCCCTCGCTCTACTTTCGTTTTCGATTTTCGATTGTCTGTCCTCAATTATTATGGACGTTAGTCAGTATGTAACATGTCCGGGGTCATCTTTATATGATTTACACCCTTCAATTCTATCCTTTAACTGTACCACTGTCAACCCAGCAGGTGGTGTTTTCTCAATTTCACTTAATTAATTGATTAAATGTTCTTTCTTTGAATTTTTATACATTTTTATCAATCATTTATATTCGCTAGCAGGTAAATATAAATCGAAGTTATCCTACCTGTTTTCCCTTCAGCTGGAGCCAGTCCTAGTTTAAAATCGAAATGATATCCACGAAGGCATAAAGTTCCAAGAGTTCATCCCGGCCAAGCCCCCACTGTCAGATCCGGGAGTAGAAACAAATTTCAGTGTTTCGTCCAGGGGTAATTGAAGAAACTAAAAGTTGGATTACCGATGTAGATTTATTCAAATTTGGATATATCGGCACATCACATAAAACCACAATATGACGGAAAATATAAACACTGATATACTTCTAACAATCATAACAACAGTATGCACTATGCAGCCCGCTGCGTCTGCATATTGCAGCTTCCACTAGCCGAATGTCCTAAATGCGTAGACGCTCACTCTAGTGTTGCGTACAGCACCCTCTGGTGGATTTTTAAACTTATATTTATCTCTCTCTCTCTCTCTCTCTCTATATATATATATATATATAACATGGAGCTTGTTTTTCTAACGTGTTTAAATATTAATAATGCAGTCCACATCTTCTTTAAATACTTGGACGAGTGGAAGGGAATAGATTCACGAGACAGTCAATAATCTTTAATCCTTATTTATTGAGTTTCTTGAAATACCCACGCTCCAGGGTAATCTTTTCACGTAGCCATTTTATAATCTACTAGGCCACGACTGCCGCGAGCATCCGCTCTCAATGAGATTCCTACTCAATCTGCCGCCAAAAACTTAATTTTATAGGAGCTCCTGCTGCACGGCGCATGTGCAGATCTCATCCTTGGGCATCTGGACCTTTATTACCGCAGATCGTGCATTTTAACTTCGCGCCCAAAACATGTACACTAAAAATGTACTAAAAAATGTACTAAAAATAAACTCTCTCGCCTAGAATTATTCGCTTTCCGCTCAAAGTCGCTTTTAAAAGATGATTTTCCCCACAGCAAAATACGAGCGCTTTGTAAATGGAGTGTTAGATTCTTATTATTTTAAGCCCCCTTTCCCCGTACTTCTGAACTATATTTTGACAGTTCAGTTATGTTTTGCCGTATGAGGCGGTGAAAGGCAAAGTGGTGTAAGTCAGTAAGTGGTGTAAGTCAAAAGAGTTTATCTGCAAAAACTACAAAAAAAAATCATCATAAATTGAACAAATTGTAATTATAACAATTATTACAATATTGCAAGTAATAACTATTTACAATTCCACTATAAAATGAACATGGAGATTACATATATGCCCCCAAATGAAAAAAGTTGAAAATGTGACTTACACCACTTTTCCTTTCAACGCCTCATATATATATATATATATATATATATATATATATATATATATATATATATATATATATATATATATATATATATATATATATATATATATATATATATATATATATATATATATATATATATATATATATATATATATATATATATATATATATATATATCGGAAAAATGGGCCCCGTAAGCTAAAGGTTAAACGATATCGGGGTGAAACATAACTACCGAATATAACACGAGATTTTTTTTTCCGATTGTTTTAAACAAAAAATAAAAAAATAAAGTTGGGTAATATTCAACATACCCGATATTTCTACTCGTCTTTACGTCATACAGTACATTAGTTTTAGCTAAACACAACATAATTTTCCGTATGTATAAATAATACCATACACTAATATTATCTTAACTTTATTTACAAGGTCTGATATTGACTTTAAATACCATAAAAGTTTTACAAAATTCATAATAAATGACTATGCTCAGTCACTTTAACGGTTTTACGACCGTGGCATAATACTTCTCGTGAAACAACATTTACCGAGAAAGTAATTAAATGAATGTTTAAACGATAAAGAGCAGTTATACAATTTTAAATAATCGTGTAAGGAACACAAATTGCTTGCAGGTTTATAAACGTGATTCCCCCATACTTATGCGAACATTAGTTACTTTTCTCGGATTATACACTTTGTATTTTGTTTTCGATGATTAAAGATTTAATGTTTACTTTGGTTTAGTTATCAGTTAGCATTTTTTCCTCACACTTTTGTGCATATTTAAGAAGTATTTTATTTAAGGACATCGTTAATTTTGGTTCATGACCGTAATTGATGAATAGTTTAAACATATAATCCAGACAAATAAGTTTGCTAATAAATGTGTGGTTTACTTAAAGTAAAATATATTCATAATTTTTAAGTTTATGAAATATAGTTCGTTCTCTGTTAAATACAGTGTTTACGTATTGCTGAAGAAATGATTTTTTTTCTGCCTGTAAAAAGCTGGAGAAAATTAACTTTCATAGATTTTTTTTAATCATTAAGGGGATTAACTGTATTAAGAACATTTACAGTGTCCATTTAAAAATTATTGATTATGAAATTTTCGCTATGCACTTTCCAATGCATATTATACTATAATATGGTTTAAAACTTAAGTAATAATTTCGGAGTATATAGTGGATTTAGTTTAGTTTAGAGAAAAAAAATATTTAAAAAAATTAAAGTTTTCGATATTAAGAAAAATGTTCATATATGCTAAGTAGAGTTCTTTAATCTTCCATGAAAAAGGATCTTTATTCATAAAAGTTAAACACGAATATATATTATAAATTTAAAATTTAAAACAAGGACGTTACAAACTTCAAAAATAATTTAAAAATTACAACAAAAAAGTGGAATTTGACCTGAAAATAAATCCACTCACCACGAAGGAAATAGAATGAATACAAGGATCGTTTGATAAGTCCATACAACGATAAAAAACAGTCAAAATATTAAAACAATACTCCAGCAAAAACAATAAAAAGTTATTGTAAATTTGTCTACATAATTTTCCTTATGGTAAATACATTTAGTCCATTGTTTCCCATATTTGTGGGGCCAGGTGATGGCCGAATGGCTAGGGCGCTGGCATTCGGTTCAGATCCTGTGAGTTCGAGTCCCACTGTTGGCATGGATGTTTGTAGCCTTTCGGAATCGGCTTTAAACTGTAGGTCCCGGTCTAATTAGCCCTCGTGTATCAAAAAGTGGACCGTAGCGCTTCAAACCAAACCCAAATCTATGGGTGGCAAACTCCTTGTGTGCCGCAAAGTGTGAGGGAGGGGGCGTCACGGTATTATTCAAATAAAACTGCTTTCTAGAGAATTTCCCCAAAAAAAGCTTGTCAATATATATTTATAATAAAACTAAGTCAGTGATGGATTTTAAGGAAAAAGTCTCAATTAAAGCCCAAACTCAGCTCTTTAGAAATCTACCGTCTTTATTTGGTGATAAACAAAAATTACGGTAATTTATTACGCACAGTACACAAATTCTAACAGTCAGTTTGTCTTTCATCTGTCTGTTCTGTCACTTTTGCCATTACTATAATATTTTTCACAATGGAATAAAGGAATTTTATTTAAAAATGAATTTATATACCTTTATTGTAATATAATTCTGATTCCAGACATTAGGTGCATAATTATTCCCAATGTTCTCTTCTGTCCTGTTGCTTTTATACACCTTTTGACTGAGGAATGAGTGTTTCTTTAAGTACTCAAGTTCTTACAGATCTCTTATGAATTTCAGTTTTGTTAGATTAAAAGTTTATGTCCAATTTCTGAAAAAAAATTTTTGTCTTTTGTTTATAAATATTGCACTGCATGTAAAGTGTCTTGCGGCATAAAATCGTCTTGCGGCAACTACGGAATTTGTACGAAAAGCAACTGTTGCCAAAGATTCCCTTATTTTTTTTCACATAATCAACACAGTAACTGTCTTAACGACCCCATTTGTTACCGTATACGTCATCCATAGACTGATTGGGACTTCTCGTTCTCCCATACTACCAAACCCACATACTACTTCTAAAACCGAAACTTATCTTACGAAATTCCAAAGTTTTTCAGAATAAGAATATCCATTCATATTCTGAAGTGTTTTTTTTTTGTTCCCAATACAACAGGTTTAATAAATGAACCACAATATGCAATAAAAGGTACAGTAAATGTACTAAGATTAAATTAAGCGAACAAAATTTATTTACACACAATTTTGTTTAAACAAAATCAAAACTTTAGATAACTCACAAAATTAAAACTGGAAAAATGGCAAAAAGTCTGGCCTGCCACTAATGAGAGTGGAGGTACATATGCCAGGCCAGTTACGAGTTCCTTAAATCAAATCTGAATAGACCAATAGATGATCAACCTTCATCAATTCAACGCTATTGCAGAGGGGACAAGATGCCAAAGATGAAGATGATTGCCAAATCGATGAAGGGGAGCGGCGAAGAAATCATGTCCAGTTATCAGTCAGCAAATGTCTTTTTAAAAGGTGATGTTTTCTGTATTAAACTGTTATTTGATAAACTACCAAGGCCTCGTTGGCATTAGAAACAGCAATGAAAGTTTTAACCAATCGCATAGCTCGATGCAATGACCGCGTGGTATGTTAAACGAATCGCAGGTTATGTCAACGATGTCGGCCCGAACGCAGGAACGTTACACAACGCTGCGGAAACAATGCGGCCAAGGCTTTACGTCCTTTTCACACTGTATCCGGAGCGTTACGTAGCATCAGCGATTAAAAATAGCCAATCACAGAGCTCAATGCAATGACAACGTGGTATATTATACCAATCACAAGTCATACAACAATCTCGGCGCCAACAGAGAAACGCTGTAGACAATGCTCCGAAAGTAATGTGAAAGAAGCTTTAGCTACAAAGACGTTGCACTGGAGAGCCACGAGGGGTTTAATTTGTCACTACCCACCTGAAGTTACTAAGTTATTGAATACAGTTAGAAATCAAATGCATAAATCTATTTCACGTGATGTTTTCTCCTTTGAACAAAGGAATTAAAGGCTGGCATCACAATTTAACTCTCGAGCTCGTAAATAAATCCGTCTCGTTTAAAATATCATTCTATCTTATTCCCAAATCATAGTGCATAGCCTTTTCCATTTATTTTAATTTCAATTAAATTCAATAGTAAACTTTCAAAGGGGTTTTTAGTAATGGAGAAATCGCTGGGAACCCGTCAAGTTGATAAAAACAACAACCCTTCAAAGAACGTTGCAGTTGGCCGTAGAGTAATAAACGCCATCCAAAAGCTTCAAGGACAAAAGGGAATTTCTCTGCAGGATTTGAAGAAATACCTTCGGGACGAAAAGAATATGGATCTTGAAATCTACGGCCCTGACGTAAAACTGGCTTTGAAAAGCGGTGTAGATAAAGGAATACTGAGCAGAGAGAGCGGAAATTACATGGTAATAAATTTCAAATCACTTTTAAATCGCATTTTATGGTACATGTCTTGGAGTAATCATCATATATGCGCATGAGTTATTAAATGATAATTCGCCAAATTTTAGACCGTCATAAATGTTTGTAAGCTCTGATTTTTGAAAATTTGAATCATAACTAACTTTTACAATAGATACCTCCAGTTTTAAAGGTTTTCAATGCAATTAAATGGGTTTTTTTAAATAAATATTATAAATGAAGATATATGTTGGAGATGGTAAAATTAAATTTCTGGTGCTAGTTTCCGATAGTAATTTGTCCCGTTTTGCAAAGGCTGCGAAAATAGTGGGAGGAGTCCTACGTCCTGCGTCGGATTTTTTTGGCGCCAAGGTTAGCAAAAAGACTCTGAAGTTGGGTAAATGTAAAGAAGTGGGTAACCCTTGGCCTGGTTGGCGAAATTTTCAAAAATTGCCAAATCATATTAAAAAACAACGGTAAAGGCAACATAGAGGACAACTAAATCACGTGTATGTACAGAATATATAGAGAGTTTTAGGCAATTTAAATAGCATAAAAATTTCAGAATAAATCCTAAAGGATATTCTTTCCTCACAATTGAAATTAAAGAACATGATATTGTAATGCAACAATAAAACGAAAAAGAGCACTAATAATAAAAACTCATCAATCGAAAGTGAATGTCTCATACATTTATCCTGAAGTTGTACTCCTGTCCTGAGTTTTGATTAAATCTTAGATTTTGCTGTAAAATCAGAGAGAAAGTGTCTCTTAAAAAATTGTGGGGTTATTTAAAATTGCTATTTGCTGCATTTATAACACTTCTGGCACTGTTTATACATTAATTTAAGATTTTTAAAGGAGGACTCATGGTAAAGGGAAATGACAGCTTCAATTGGCCCAAAGGCCTGGGGCACCAGGAGATTGTCTAGCCTTGCTAGACAATTTGGGATTAGTTAAAAAAAGAAAAGAAAAAAATATTTTAAAAAATGTTATTTGTAATATTGTAAACCTTTATAAGACGCCAATTGGAAAAAAAAAATCGCGAAATACGCCAAGCAGTTCAGGATATGAAAATCATCTCAAAATGATATCAAATACTATATTTCTGACATAAATTTCATTAATGGCAGTATTTTTTTAAAATTTCCAATACAGCAGGCGATACAGACATTATCCGGGAAGAGTTCCGTATCCTGTGCCGCTTGGCGCTATTTGGCGCGGTTTCTGATTTTTCCGCGTTTGGTGGAAAACTTAGATTATTGCAACCTATCTAAGCGACACCATCTTTTAGGTGTCACTTAGGCTTAAAAACAAAATAAATTTTATAACCAACCAACCAACCGACCGTAGAGACACAGAAAACACACAACTCAACAAACACGAATAAGAAACCACCATAAAAACATCGTAACACAAACGAATGATAATATACCATATTGAAATATTTATCGCCCAAAAAAATCGCCAAATTTCCCGGCACAGGATACGGAACTCTTCCCTACATATAATTAAAAACTCGTTATAATTGTGAGGGAAAAGTTTAAGTTCTATTATAATATTAACTGTCATGAAAGTAAAATGTTTCATCATGGTATAGTGAAACGTGGTGACAGTTACCAAAATTTCGATACAAATTTGAGAATTAACATACAGAACATATAACATATCAAAATTTATGTCTTCCAAGTTTAATTAGGGTTAAATGTTTCAATATCGAGGTGTATGCCAATTTGCTTCTTTTTCGATATTATTTTTTTTAATATGACGACATAATTTTGTCTGCATTATCTGCACCTTCCGTTTTTATGTAAAAGTAACTGACTGTGAAATCACATTTTCAAACTTCAAAAATTTAATGGCTGCTTTTAACCAAAGTTAAAAACATCATTGACGATTTAATAATGATGTAAGTCTTCGAATCTTAATTGGATGGGTTTTTTTTTTGGTTTTTTTTAAACTTTATCTCATTTTAAACGTCTGGTGAATTTTAGGAACAGATGTCCCTTGGCGAGAAGTTGGGGCCAAAAGTTGTTGTCGCCAACTTGTCACCAAGGGGGTTTCCGCAGACATGTTAGGCTTAAAGTGCGAAATGTAAACAAAATATGGAACAGATGTAGTAAACGTAATAAATTGGAAAACAAACTTATGGCTGGTTTTATTAAACTCGTAGGCGCACACGGGATCTTAAAAGCACATAAATACAAAAAATAAAAGCTTAAAAATAATAAGAAATTTGTTATATGGGGAGCTAGCCCCCCGCCCACCCCTCGCCCTGCTAAATAAAGTCAGTATAATGCAACTAATAATAACTCATTTAAATAAACATAAAATGCAACATGTAAATCAATCAAACTACATCTAAATTAACCGTTTAAATTAACATTTAATTTCAAATAAACCGCAAAAACCTCATTTAGCCTCCCACTTTATATTCCTAACAATCCCAACAGTACGCATATCTCTCAAAAATCTACATCTAAAACTATCCAAAATACGTCATTAATATTTCGCAACAACATGATCGCCATATTATATCACGTAAACAAACGCACACGACCAGCCATTTAAACTGGGTTGTCATAAAATAACAAAATCTCGCCAAAATCGCATGGTTACCGCACCAAACACAAAATCGCCAAACTTGGCAGGGAGGTGCTTATAACACATCTGTACCGAATTTTAAGTAATTTTACCGTTTTCAGAATTGTTTTACTTCGCTATTTCTCCTAGTGACATTTTAAACACGAATTCTTAGGATTTGATTATGACATTTGTAAATTTTTAGTACTGTTGCCAAATTTATGCGGCAGTAACGACTTGGCGATTTTCGAACGGATTTCTGGAAAGCCTATTTGATTGTGCAAATTGTTTTCCCCGCCATGCAACCGTTACTTTTGAATATTTCTATCTTTACATGATTTTCCACAATTCAGAAGTGGAGGAAGCTTACTTCCTAACGTTTCTGATTTTCGAAAAATAAATACTAATTTTGGCGTTTTTCGGATTGCGCATTTTTGGTTTAATGGCAGCTGCAAATAACTATACCCGAGATCCGTTGCATTCTTGTTTATTTAAAATGTGAATTTCTGGTAAGATTCTACTTTTTCTTATTTAACGTTTTAAAAAAATATTATTTACTAACTTTTCATGTTTTTGGCTTTACAATGGCCTTTATTTTAGGTGGATTCCTATATATGCAGTGGTATATTTAAAAAAAAAATATATACCTACATGTGTATAATAAGCCCTCATATTTCAGTTTTTTGGCTGTATTTGATAATTTATTTTGTTTAAACCTAAGTAACACCGAGAAAATGGCGTCGCTCAGGAAGTTTGTTATAACTGCGATTTGATGTTGTTTTTGAGTTTTCCCGCGATTGGAGTAAAACATAGATATCATGCCAAATGGCGCCAAGCGGCATGGGATTCCTCATAAAATATTTAGTTAAATTTAAAGGCAAAAATGATAGACATGTAACAATTCTACAATGTTAATTAAATTATTCAGGACTTCTATATCATGCTTTTTCATTCATGCATACTCAGTAAGATCAGGAAAGTTTTGTGTTAAGATTTTGAATTAGTTATATTATTTAACATTTCGCAAAGCTAATCTCGTCAACATTCTAATCGACTAAATAATGTATCCACATTTAGTAGCATCATCTATCTACGGAAAAATTATCACTGTCGTAAAGTGAAAAATTGCACTGGTGTACGAAATTAAGAGAATTTGCAGACTGGTCGATTATCTCTAGAACTACTGTACCGATTTTAATGAAATTTGATATATACATACATTGATACAATACAAAACAAATAGCCATTCACTAATTGTAATACACACGCATGATCGTGCGTAACTCTCGTTGGAGTCGGAAGGTATGAAACAGCGGTTGCATCATAAACAAAATAATGGGTTAATAGATGGGTTAATAGGGGGTATGGTCCCCTCTTACAGATATACATGTCTCGCAGCGTGATTTCATACTTGAAATAAGGCAGTTTATCATTTCCTGTGGCAATTGGTCCCAATCGTTCAGCAACGCTGTTTTCCTTCTCTAGATTGTTCTCGGAGGGGGGTTGCGAGTTGCAATTAGCCTCCCCAGACCGTCCCAGATATGCTCTATAGGGCTAAGGTCTGGAGATCTGGCTGGCAATCCATCCGGCGAATATCCTCACTCTCTAGAAATTCGTCGACCAGAAGTGCTCTATGTGGCCTCGCGTTATCGGCCATTGAAATGAACTCAGGGCCAACTGCACCTCTGAAAAGGCGAACATAGTGCTCCAAGACCTCATCCCTATACATCACACCAGTCAAACTGCCTTTTCAAAGACATGGAGAGGGGTGCGGCCATCCAACATGATGCCTGCCGAGACCATTAAACCTCCTCCGCCATAATGGTTGATTTCGCGGACATTGGAGGGTAGCTAGCGGGTTCCTGGTTCTCTCCATATAAACGTACTGCGAGAATCGGTGTTTAGGCTGAACCGGGACTCGTCAGTGAAAAGAACGGTCGCCCATTGATTCATACTCCAATCTCTATGCTTTCTGCACCATGATAAATGGATTTTCCTGTTCGTAGAAGTGAGCGGGATGCAAACAGCAGGTCTTTTTGCAAACAACCCTCTCCCATAAAGTGTTTTGGAAACAGTCACCCTTGATACACGGGTTCATGTGGCTGCATACAAGTCACGAGAGAGCTGAGAAGCTGTAGAATTCCTGTTAAGCCTCGCTATAATAGAGAAATGGCGATCTTCTCTGGCCGTCGTGGCTCTCGGACGACCTTGCCCAGGCTTTCTCTCGATGGATCCGGCATCCTGGAACTGCTTCCATGAGTTACACATGACGCTGGGCGTTAAATTTAACTCTCTACAAATTTGGACTTGAGATTGGCCTGCTTCTAGCCTCCCCACAATTCGCCACCTCATTCCATCATCTAAACGTTGGTGGTTACTCATTTTTACTGTTACAATTTGAAATTAACCGATTGCTGAAAAATAACACCAAGAAATTCGCCGAGGTGTGCTAGCGAATGAAGTGCGTCTTAACTTACGCGCGCTTACAAAGCCTGTTTCTCTACTGGCTCCGCCTACACACACGTGTACGCTTATGTATTTGACGCTCAAGATTTGTATTTTTGTCTAGAAGCAGTGATTTTACATTCAGTTCAGTTCTTTTCATAAAATTCGATAAAATATGCAAATTCTTTTAATTTATTTCACCAGTATAGAAAAAACTTTTTTAATATCGCCTATATCCCAGTACATGGTACACCGAATTTCGAAACTTTTTGCCTGGCATTGGCGACAGTTTGGTACAATAAGAAGTACCGCCAAACGTTTCCCAACTACTCCAAAGGCATTTTCCTAATGAAAGTTGAGTTCAGAGCACTACGGTCATTTTTTGCTACACGAGGGTTAGACCGGAAGGTATTGCTTAAAGCTGATTCCGAACGCTACAAATATTCATGCAAATAGTGGAACTCGAATACACAGACTCTGTAAGAAAACCACTTCACACAGTTTTAAAACGTTTCTCCCGCTATCAAATATTTATATCAAAATTTTAACTAGTATCAATATGATAGTTAGCTTTGAAATAATGTTACAATTTGTGCTACTTTCCCATTATACAGACCTGTCTCATATGCGAATACGACTTTTGGCGAGGAAAAGTTGTTCTTTTATGACTGAAGAAACCAAGGTTTGATCTCTTACTGCCCACGCGTCATGGCGATACTTATAAAACAATTCTAAGTGCATGCAAGACGTGGCCAGTGCTATATCGGCAAAATACGTTTTACTGTTTATTTTAATTTGCATATTAGGCTTCAATGAAAAAGGCGCAGTTAATATGAAGAACATGATATGGTCGCCAACCTCTCGCGATATGGTGCCAATGTGACATTACAAATCAAAGAACCATGAGGTGTAAATTTACACTGCTCTTTCTGACAAACCACCAAAACTTGTCAAATATTTTGAGCAAAATCGGCTTGGTAGGAAACCGCATCATGTTCTTCATATTCACCAATGGTGCTTTATAATATTAACACGCAGGGATCTTCCCTTTCGCGAGAAATATTCTAACTTTTCTATAGGAAGTCTGTATATTACTTTCCAGACGGAAGTGTGAAAACGGACATTCAGTGAAAATGTATTTCGGAGAAAAACACATTTTGAAAATACAGTAAAAAAAAGTCGGCACATGGAACGAAGTCACTTAGCGTTTGTGATTTATACTTTATACACTGCGATGGATGATCTTCTACAAACTTTTGCCCAAAACATTTTTCGGTATCATAAAACTACAGTTGATTGGAGTAATTACATACTGGAGATTTTTGGGGAAACTCGTAATGGGTGGTATCAATGTAACTAGTGACTTTTCGCGTTACGTTGGCCACAGGTCGATGTTATGGGAATGTACCGAATGTATACGAAACTTCTCGCCAACATTTATATTCATATCTGATCGAGTTTATGTAGCAACGTTTGCTTCCTAAAACGGATATCTTTTTAGTAATGCTAAAAGATATTTACAATTTAATGCCTGATTTTTATTTCTTTAGTATCTTTATTATTTCAATATTTTCTTCTTCTCTATTTTATAATTGCTTGCGAAAGTCCTTTATATTTTTCAATGATCAATTGAGAGACAGCATTTATGATTGGCGACAACTGGTGTTAGCCAACGGTACAGAGGCAACATTTTATTTTGGTAACATTTGGGGCCCCGCTAAAGGAATGCTACCAAATAATTTAACTATTTGCATAAAATGTCCTACGTTTATTAATGGGGATTGTATAGAAAACAAACCATTCAAAGTTTAGGCATTATTATGTAAAATAACTAGGGTATTGGAACAAAAGCGAAGAATCATCTTTTTAAATATTATCGCGATTTTTGACGCAATGTTAAAGTACGGTATAGGAAATTTTTCCTAATTAACATTACTAATCAGCCAGTATTTAAATATGAAGAAAACTTGCCATCTAAAATTCAGTAACGTGTCATAATTTGACGTCATTTTTTTCTCTTGCATTTTCCAAAAATATGCATTTATAACGCGGTCCAATTAAAAGCATTATCATTTTCCTAGATAAATAAAATATTTCAGGTAGTCTCTTCTAACGAAACTACCGCAAGTTATTAATGCAGGATTACTTATCGTTGCTTACCTCTTTTTTTTGACGTATTTTGGTTCTTTTCTGTTTAACTGTTTACTGCTACTGGGTTTGTCGCGCTGCTAAAATTATAACTCGAGACGGACTCTGAATTTTTTCTTTCCATAGGACCATTATTGAAGAATGTAATCCTACGTTAAAAAGCATTAATGAAATAAAACAGAACCAGAAAATATAATAAAAAGAGGTCTTACCTCTTTTATGATAAATAACCCTTTGGCAAGTCCAAAGGTCCTATACAAAAGTTAAAACTGTAAAATTTAACTGTGAAACTAAAAAACTTAACTTGATTGTGGGGTAGGGTTAAGAATAGAAGGTAGAGGATATGCTGAAGAAATTTGTAAGAAAAAAATAATATACCGCATTCATTATTTTATTATTTTGCAATCTATACTTATATATAAAGAGAGAGAGTGATTTTGTACGTGGAGGGTAATCTTCAGAACCACTGTACCCATTTGAAAAATTCTTTCACTGTTTGAAAGGTACATTATTCCAGATGGTCATAGGCTATATATTATGTATATCTAATCAGTAGAAATAAAGTTAGGGGCTTAATCCTAACAATCTCCATTGTTACCGCTACTGTCCTCTACCGCTTTTTGTGCCGAAGTCTTCAACGATCCTTAGCGTGGTGCTATCTATACTTATATATAAAGAGAGAGAGCGATTTTGTACGTGGAGGGTAATCTTCAGAACCACTGTACCCATTTGAAAAATTCTTTCACTGTTTGAAAGGTACATTATTCCAGATGGACATAGGCTATATATTATGTATATCTGATCAGTAGAAATAAAGTTAGGGGCTTAATCCTAACAATCTCCATTGTTTCCGCTACTGTCTTCTACCGCTTTTTGTTCCGAAGATTTCAACGATCCTTATCGTGGTGATATCGGGGTGGGCTTCTGTTCTGACTCTAACGGTTCGAACCTAGCCGTTCTCCGGCACGCCTTTTTCTTTTAAAAATTTATTTTAATTATTAACTAACATAAAATTAATTTAAGTTATTAATTAATTATTTAGGTTATTATTAAGGTAAAAAAAAGATTTACAATTTATTGGCTATCAACTGGAAATTTATTGGTATAATATTTTGTTCAACCCGGACAAAGTCCGGACGGGCCGCTAGTTACTTATAAGTTTATTTAATTATTTTACTTCAGTCTATTATTTTGCATAGATTACGAAAATATTCCCCATATTTCCCGCAAAATATCTCAAACTGGGAACATTTGAATCTAGAACGATAGAAAAGCATGTAAGTTCCTGTACAGATATCGGCTGTCATTTGACGTCCACCCCATAACTGGATTAAGTCGACAATGGACCATGAAATATTTTTTTTAATTTATCAACCAATTGCTATGAAATTTTGTATACTTATACGGTGTTGTCTAGAGATGAAAATTCAAAAGAAAATCAGACTGTAATTAATAAAGATATTAATTAAAATCAGTTTGTTAATTACTCTATTTAAAAATGCCCCATGCGCATCAATTTTTGTCTCAGATATCTAATTTTCTCTCTTAAGATAGCTTTATATAGTTATAACAAAAGTTACTAGCAATATTTGATTTACAGTCATATTTAAGAAAACTAGAAAAGAAATTGATAAAAATAGGTCATTTTATGCTAAATTTTATCGAAAAAATTTTTTATTGTAAAAATTTTAGGTTGTTTTAAAATAAGTATAATTAATTTATTAGTAAGTTTTATTCTAACATATATAAATAATCATTTTATGAAATTTTATGAAAATTCAAGAAAAATTATGACGCATGGAACATTTTGAACTTACCGAAACGACATGAAAACTTGTTTTGAGAAAATAGCATTTAAAGTTTTAATTTGACTAATATTTCCATTGTTTACGTTTGAAAAAAATACTTATAACTTGGTTAATAATGATTGGATCGACATACTTTTTTTAAAATCTAAAGTTGATGAATTGCAGAATCATTTTTTGAAAGAAAAAAAATCGTTTTGGGGACATATTTTTGTCAATCTGAAGGTCCATTGTCGCCTTAAGCCGGTAAAAGTACAGAGAGTGAAGTAAAATATTAAACTAGATTTCATGCTTGAGGCTACTGTGTACCAACCCTATTGGATTCGCTCACCTCAATGTTAACCTATGGGGAAAATGTGTCTACTATTTACAGATACATAAATGCTGATAATCCAATAAAAATGGAATTTTCAGATAACCTGAGCTTTCTACACCTTGCAACAGGATTCATTTTATAGATTTCATCCCACAGAGGATTTAGGAGCGTTTAAAACATATTCGACCAGATTTTTTCTATGAATAATTTAAATTAAAAAATATTATTTGCATTAAAAAAGCGAAAAATGCCCCTTGGTTTATTTCTCTATTACTAATTACAATTTAAAAAAAAATATTTAAATCCAAGTCGGCAATGTTTGGAAATTTTTTTCCATAGTTTAACATTGAGGTGATAGAATTTATTAGAGTTAGTACATAGCAGACTTAAGGCGACAATGGATCATGAAAAACATTTTTTTTATTTATTTATCCACCAATTGCTATGAAATTATGTATACATATAAAGTGTTGTTTAGATATGAAAATTCTAAATAATAAAAAAAAAGTCAGAATGTAATTAATTAAGATATTAATTAAAATCAGTTTGTTAATTACTCTATTAAAAAATTCTGCATGCGCATCAATTTTTGTCTCATATATCTAATTTTCTTTTTTAAGCTAGCTTTATATAGTTATATTAACAGTTACTAGCAATATTTGATTTACAGTTACATTTATAAAAACTAGAAAAATATTCGATAAAAATAGGTCATTTTCTGCAAAATTTTATGAAAAATTCATTTTGATTGTAAAAATTTTAAGTTGTTTTAAAATAGTATAAGGAATTTATTAGTAAGTTTTATTCTAACATATATAAATAATCATTTTATGAAATTTTATGAAAATTAAAAAAAATTATGACGCATGGAACATTTTGAACTTACCGAAATGACATGAAAACATGTTTTGAAAAAATAGCATTTAACGTTTTAATTTGACAACGGATCCATTGTAACAGCTGTTTGAAAAATACTTATGACTCGGTTAATAGTGATCTGATCGTCAAACTTTATTTTAAAATTTTAAGCTGATGAGTTGCAGAATCATATTTTGAAAGTAAAAAAATCGTTTTGAGGACATATGTTTGTCAATCTGAAGGTCCATTGTAGCCTTAATTTTGAAACCACTCATTAAAATGTATAAAATTTTTTTACAAAGAAATAAGCCTATTTTTTACCATGTTTTTATTAACTCGCTTTCTTGTTTGTTTGCTTGTGTGTGTGTTTGTCCTGTACAAACCTTTCAATCGATTTTTAACTAACTTCCCGACTAGCTAGACATTTGAAACTTTTAGAATAGCTCAGAATACGATGGCAATTCATTATTTTAATACTTTTAGACATCTTTAAGCAGAATTGGATTCTTTTTCATTTAATTTTGTTTTGTAGACTGGTGCAGCCATCTGTCAGCCGGGACGGGATTGAAAAGTTAAACGCAAGTTAATTTCCAATTAACTTTTATTTCTTTCAAGTTGATGGGATAATTCATCAAAAAAATTTTTAAAAAGTATTTATTAATGTATAGAATTGTCAAGTTTATATGATTCAATAGGAAATTTAAAAACATGGTATATAAAAAATTCTTATTATCTTGTTGTTGACGTTAGTTTTTAAATTTTATAATCGATAATAAGCAGACTGTAATTCTACTAACAAACATTTATTAAATTAGTCAACACCTCGAAACAGAACACTATAAAAAACTTCATTATTTGATACAACTGTGGAACGCACCAAAACATCCGTCCGCATTTTTTAATCACATTCTATTTTCTCCCATTTTCGGTAACTGCCAAGCAAAAGCTTGGCGAGCAGCCAATTCGCCAAATGGCTCAGAATCGCGCTAAAAAGGGCGCCAACACTTGTAATTATTTGTACTAAAAACATTATACGTAAAAATTAATAAAAAAATACTAATTTCAATTTAGCTAGGTATATACTAGCGAGTTAAACATTGTGTTCTTGAATTGGAATTTCAGATACTCCTCACTGCAGAAAATGTTTCATTGTAGGTGCGAGAAGCTAAACGGAGGCGCAGCAGAAGCCGTTCGAAAGGAGGTAGATCCAAGAGGAGGAGGTCTTCCCGCAGGAGGAGAAGTCGATCTCGGGGCAAAAGGAGTGGTTCCAGGAGGAGAAGGCGTTCCAGGCGCCGAAAAAAGTCCGGAGACGATGAATGAGAGTGGATCGAGCAGTTTCTCTGGAGATTCTCAAAATTTTTAAAAGGACAGTTCGCCATTAATCAAAAATTTCTGAAACAATTAAAAGCGTCTGATTCAATTAAGATATATAGCATCTTCATTGAAGTAATTGCATTAAAATTTCTATATGGATATTTTGGTTATTAACTTTGTCGTTTTATTTTACACTTTCCTAAGATTAGGCTTGACAGCTAAATATCAGGGTTTCAATAATTTAATTTATCGTTGTGATTTAAGATAGACTTCTCACTAGTGCAAGACACTAGGGAACGTTCACTGGGGCAAAGCAACTCGTTCTCAGTAGGGCAAGGTAACTCTTCAATTTATCACTTAAATTTATGTAGCATCCGAAGAATCCACGTTAGCAATCGTTTCGTATAACACAGATGGGGCTTCTGTAAGCCTCCATCTTATTTCACAATCTCGCCAAAATACACTCCACACCGTATCTTTACTGCTGCCGTTAAACAGCCAGTTGATAAAATATCAATGATAAAATTTCCATAACCGGCTACTTTTTGCCAGTAAGGTGCCGAAAAAATGATAAAATCGTATCGCATTTTTCGGTGATATATATATATATATATATATATATATATATATATATATATATATATATATATATATATATATATATATATATATATATATATATATATATATATATATATATATATACTGGCGGACCCGACAGACGTTGTTCTGCTCAAACGTTGTAAATCATAAAATTTTTTTAATAAACTATAAATTGTTTCGACCATTTTGTTGAAAAAATAAGTAAAAAAAATTATTTTTTAAAAAACTTTACACCACCACGCGTACACTTATCACAACTCGACCTATCAATTTCGTGTGAGTGTATCTATATACTATAAACTTAAATGTGTTGAGTATAAACTAAAAACTGTCTTAAATAATAGCACGAAAGGAAAATCTCAAATCATTTTTATGATACGTATATTTTTTAATGTACAAAAAATAAATATTTAAATATATTTTTAATCTTAATATGAACAGGAATATTTTTATTAAATTTTATCTTAATGCGATTTGATGAGCAATATTTTTAGTTAATCCCTGAGGGGTATAAACGAACAAACTTGAAGGTTTTCCATCCCTCGAACTCCCAACATATAATTGGCCATGCGAAAAGCAGGGGTTTTCTAGATCCAACCCACAAACTGACATTGTTTGGCCTTGCGACTTATTCATAGTCATTGCAAATGCCAAGCGAATTAGAAATTGCGAACGTTTGAAATGGAATGGGTGAGTCTGAAGGGATTATTGGGATCCGTGGTAGAACAATTTCACCTTGAAACTTGCCGTTTAAAATGGTAGCTTCAAGAACATTGCCCATGATTTTTTATGACCAATCGCGTACCATTGCAGAGCTTTGGTGCATTCAAATTTCGAAGCAAAATGATTGGTGAACCAATCTTCAATCGCAAGTTATGTGGTGGTATTCCAGGTAAATCTAGTGAATTCAAGGATTCACCAGGATAGTTGACAACTTCCTCGGGATCAACAACAGTGTCGATCGATTTGAATGATATTTCATTGTCAGGTAATGAATGTTGTATTTTTAAATTAATTGCGTCGACATCTATATTTTTCCGGCCAAAATAGCTTGCTCACGTAGCCACGCATAATTAGTGTAATGTGCTTGTAAATCTGGAAATATACTTTGAAAGTGGTATACCAAAACATAGGCACTATGTTTTGGTAGCAACATAGTGGCTACCAAAGAGGCTTTTGGCATAGTGGCTACCAAAAGCCTCTTTGGTAGTCACTATGTTGCTAAAATTGTATGGGAGTCGGATGCATTGTGTATTTTCATGCAATTGAATTTTTCCGTTGCCAATGTTGAGCAATTGTTCGTAGAATGCTAATGCCAATGGATCATTTTGAACTTGAACACGCATATTTATGGTAAGGCATAATTTACTGACACTACGCCATAGGTATGATTCTTTCAAACATGCGTTAATTTCGTCCGCATATGTAGCACGTGGAATGACCGGAAATGTCTGTCTGAAATAACCGGACAGCAGCAGTAGAGCACCACCAAAAAGTCTGGTATTATTATTGAGATCTTTCAGCGTTCTATCGAGAGCTTCAAGTGAATGTTTGTGGGTCATAGTGCATTCATCCCAGATAACAATTTAGCATTTTCTCAAAAGTTCAGCCATGCCTGAATGCATCTTTATGTTACACATTGCGTCTGGATTTGTGTGAATGTTCAATGGTAACTTGAGTGCAGAATGCGCAGCCCACCCACCATCAAGCAAGGTCGCTGCAATGCCTGATGAAGCAATTGCCAACGCAATATGATTTTGTGATCGAATGCGCGCAAGTATCAGTGAGATGAGGAATGTTTTTCCAGTGCCACCTGGTGCGTCCAATAAAAAGAATCCGCCTTTCTGTGCTGCAATTGACAAATTAATTTGTTCATATATATTATTCTGTTCAGCAGTGAGCAGTTGCTCAATATTAGCAACAAAAGTAGCCAAAGAGGTTGTATCGAACTGTTGTTCACGCTGAACATCGCTGTTAATGATTTCTGCTGCTGGGCGGTTAGGCGATGACATGCCGAAAAGAATGAGTGGCATATTCGAAATGAGAATACAAATATCCTCAATCTTTATTAACGCCTCGTTATATATTTGCGGCGAAAAATTGATGTTGGGATCTTGATCAGCAATCCAAATGCGATGTAGAATGTCCTCACTCATCGAATCTTTATATTTATTCCAGAGAGCAGAAGCTTCAGACGAAAAACATGTCGTCAATAATGTTGCGAATAATTAACGAATTTGATGAGAGGAACTCAGTACTGCATCTGTATGTGTGAGATCCCAATAGTTATCATCTTCCAGTAAATGCAATTCGCGACACGCATCGAAGTACGTGTCGTACAAAATTCCATTGACTGTTATCAAATATTGAAAGTATGTCGGTCCAGGAACGTTAATCAATAATAAACGCAAAAAAAAACATTCGTGTTGCTTTGGATGGACTGTATATAATCGGCCTAAAGTATTTGCCATGAATATGCCGACGTATCGTTGGACTGGAACGCCTGGCTTTCGGGGTTCCCAATTTTTTGACTATTTGTTCCATGTGAAAAATAGTGGTACATCAGTATACATTAATGTCTTTGCGAATTGACCGAAAATATCTAGTCGGCTGCATAGTTGGTAAAACTCAGTTAGTGTGGTTTTTGGGGCAGTTAATGCTCGCTGTAGAGCAGTCTATTCCGTAAAATAAACACGCTGTCAGTTATCAAGATAAACGGCCAAATGTATAACAGCAGGATCTCTTTCGTGTATGGTAAAATTGAAAATGCTCCAAATTGCTTCATTGCTGCTAATGTATCGGCCCATTTGATAATGTGTTATTTCGTCGTTATCATTTACATTTTGAACAGCAAATGCAGCCTTATCACTGTCTTTATGAATGTATTTGCAAATGTATTTGATGGACTTCACCGAACTGCATAACTCAACGTTTATGTGTGCTTTGCAAGTTTTGCACAGCAATGAAGAATACGGAACCACCCAGCGATTATCAATATCAACTATTGCACCGTTTGACATAATTGATGTGATTAGTCATCATTGTCCATGTCTCTACGACAATATGATGGATAACCATCGATATTGGTGATAGTATCATTCATACATGCTTTTGGAAAAAGTTTCCATTGTCCATACATGGAGCTAACATGTTCAGAGTACCGCATGGACCATGGTTCATGTTAGTGGTAACAATGTCGCACAACTCTTGATCAATATTCCGATCCGGAATTTCTGCTGAAATAATTTTATCAATTTCTTCTGGCCGCACTTTCTTCGACCAACCAAATTAAAATATGCGCATGTGGCAAACCTCATTTTTGCCATTCAACAGAATACAGCCAACAACGTGTTTCGCCGAAAACAGAGTGATGTGTCATCAAGTTCATCAACGATTTTAATTTTTATTTAAACACGTGCAGTGATAGCATGCCGATGCATAGCTGTTTTATCTGGCAATAACAAAATTTAATTTCATCCCAGTTTGGATTGCACGTAAATGTGATGAACAGATCTGGTCGACCGTATGCATGCACGAAAGTCATGGCGTCTTGAATAAATTCTTGCATATGACGCGGACTACTAATGTATGATGATGGAAGAATATATGCGGTACCGATGTTGTTGATATTAGTTGCTTCATCTACGTTACCGACAATACCATCACGCAAATGAATGTACTCCTCAGAACGAAGCTTCGCTTGATTAAATTCGATGTACCGTAATCGCTCACTTTCAATTTTCACATACATATCAACAATGTATCGATGAAATAGCTGGTGGCATCGGAGAATGTTGTTATCGTCATTAATACGAATCATCAACCGATATACGTAGAAGTTCATCGCGCTAACTTTCTTGTTAAGTTCTGCACCTGCAAAATAAAAATATAAATAAGGCAAAAAGAAATTAATTATACGAAAAATATAAAAATAAAATAATGTATATATTGTACCTGTCACTGGATTTCTTTGTTTAATGTTTAAATGATATCCATCTTCTCCTTCCCAAAATATCAATGGATATTGGAAAGCATCATAAGAACGATGATTGTCTTTAATCATCTGCACCGTGTTGTCTCTGCGTTGTATCCATATATCTCGACTTTCAGATGGGTAATAGCCATAACAACTGTAACTTCATCACCAGTTGGTACATTGTATCTGCCTGCGTGCTCTCCATATGGTACTTTGTCTGCTTTAAAGATAATCACGTAGCTGTCACTTTGCAATCTGCTAGAAACAGTCTTGAACAACTGGACCAACTGGTTATGATTTTACAAAAACGTTTCCAAAGTTGCCACTATTTCTCGCTTCTCCATATGCTTGATGTGGTTGTATTGGCAGCGTGTGTTAATTCGTTGCTCCTCATCGCCCTTGAAGTAGATTTGCAAAAAAATTGGATCGTCATTAGGCATTGAGAACAAAGAACCAATTTGATGATACACTTGGCAATGGATCTTAAACGTAGAAGAAAAATTACGACCATCCTCAATATGAACGATTTTTGTTGATCCAAATGGTGTCATTTGGAAGCAAGAATTGAATTCCATTGAGATGTGGCTCCAGCCAATAGTGTTTTCAATGGTTCTGGCGGCAAATTCAATGGTGGAAGTGACACTTTTCCTGATGCGCAGCAAAGTCCGGCTGACTCACCTTTGCATTTAAATGCATGACAGTGTTGGCATTCTTTGTCCCTATTGCCGATGACAATTAATGCATGTGACGAATAGTCTATTTCCGGCTCATATTCGAAATCTGCAAATATAATAATTTAATTAAAAAAACATCTTCATATTGCGCAACGATCTTGCACACGCTGTTGATCATGTGCTCTGTGTGCGTCGGTGACTCGTTGAAGTGCCTCTCTTTGTCTCAATGCATTAGCTCGGAGACGTTCATTGTTATGTTCTCGATTTTCATTTGCACTTGTGTTTGCAGCATGATTACTTAAATTTACTTTGGCCGCCAATTGATCTTCTTCCGTTCTGTTTAACCGACGGTAATGGAGTGTTTGTGCATTCCGTGTACGTCGACCAATATTTCCTCCTCGTCCACGAAGACGTGGCATTATTTGGTAATAAATACACAACACATAAATATAAATAACGTATTGAAGTTACAATTAGCAATAATGTGGACGACATTTCATTAATATGGCTATTAGAATGACTAATCAATGAGCCGTTCAATACTTCACAAGTAGCATAGAATCAAATGAGAATTGACAATTTAAATTTGTAGGTTAAGTTAATTATTATTGAATCCACGTGTATACATCATTAAAATTCATGAAAATAAAAAATAAAAAAATTCTGAAATGCGATTGCAGCGCTGCCTACTGGATCCGAATATTAAATGCACGTGTATACATCATTAAAATTAATAAAAATAATAAAAATTTCTGAAACGCGATTGCAGCGCTGCCTACCGGATCCAATTTTGAACCTAAACTAACCAAAGATCGACAACAACACATAAATAAATAATTTAATTAAAAAAACATCTTCTATCAGATCAAATTGTGAATCTCAACCATTCTCGAATCAACTTAATCGTACACACATAATTTCATAAAAATCAGTCCAGCTGTTTACACGGCGTTGCCCAGGTATTTATTAATCTTAATTTTTTACTACACAGGAAAAGGAATGAATTCTACCTATAGTGTAAATTCTAATTAATTTAATAAACGGTTATTTAAAAGTATATATACAGTATACAAATGATAAAATAAAATTACAAATTCACTCTATTATTTAACTCAAAACTTGATTATAAACAACACTTTTAGCTTCGTATATTCATCTCAGTGACTCAGAAAACAATAGATTCGACACTACTCTCGGACATTTTTGGACATTTTATCGCCCCCTTCCCCCCCCCCCAATGCTGAATTTGCACTTACACAGCATCAGTTGTGTCACTATTCGTCTCAGTGACCCCGAAAACTATGGATTCGACACTACTCTCGGTCATTTTGGACATTTTATTTTCTCTCCCCCGCCTCCCCCCAACGTTGATGGCGGGGTGCTGAACTCTCATTTAAACGGCATTGGGATTGCCACTGTTCCTCTCAGAGACCCCGAAAACTATGGATTCGACACTACTCTTGGTCATTTTGGAGATTTTATATCCCCCAGCCTTCTTCAACCCTCACCCCCCCCCAAGGGTAATAGGGGATTAAACTTGCACTTAAACGACATAGTGTCACTATTAATCTCAGCGACTCCGAAAACTATGGATTCGACACTACTCTCGGTCATTTTGGAAATTTTATATTCCCCCCCGCCCCCCTATGCTAATGGAGGAATTTAATTTGCACTTAAACGACATCGGGAGTGTCACAATTAATCTCAGCGACCCCGAAAACTATGGATTCTACACTACTCTCGGTCATTTTGGATATTTTATATTCTCCCCTCGCCCTCCCTATGCAAATGGGGGGGGGGCTGAACTTGCACTTAAACGACATCGGGAGTGTCACTATTAATCTCAGCGACCCCGAAGACTATGGATTCGTCAGTGATATCAGTCGTTTTCGATTATTTTCCATATGTCCTATTGTGAATCTAAACCATTCTCGAATCCACTTAATCACACACACAAAATTTCATAAAAATCAGTCCAACCGTTTAGGAGGAGTTCAGTGACAAACACACGGACAGAAGAAATATATATATATATATATATATATATATATACTTCTTTACCTGTTAAAATAATAAATATTCTGCCCTGTGTGTAAAATGTTTCAGCTATATCATTATTTGTATAGTTGTTACTTTTTCTATTATTTACTCTAGGTTGTTTATTAAGTATAAAAGCCTGTTCGCATTGCCTATTGCGTTGCTTTACTTTACTACGTTGGCTCCTAGATTGGTTACAAGACTTATGATTGGTTTGATATATCACATTGTAAATGGATTTAGATCTATAAATGGTTAAAATTTTAAGGCAGGCGCTACGTAACGCTTCGGATTCGGTGAGAGTAGACAATCTGGCTGCTACAATCTTACGTGATTGAGCCGAAATATTTCCTTGATGAAATACAAACCTCTCTTTCTTAATTACACTATTCGAACAATTCCGTTAAGTCAAATAGTAATCTCCGGTGACTATTTCACCTTGTCTAAGTAGTCAATAAAGATCATTCCATGGACGACACAAACAACAATGACCTGATTCAACCTTCTGTTCTGAATGTCTTCTCCCTCGTGGCTCTTAGTGATGTACACTGCTGGCCACTGTAAATGCAACACCCTGAAGGAAACATGCAAATAACATGAAATTTATAACATGCATTAGCGGAGGTGAGATATGCAAATGATTAGAATTTCAGCGCACACACACATCACGCGCGCCTGTGGCGCCACTTCAAAGCGCTATTTAAGGCTTGGAGATTTCGACGATTTCAAGTTCGGCAATTGTGTTTTTCTTGTGGTTTTTTCAAAAAAAACGATCAATTTTGCCTCGTCGAAAACAGCGATCATCTTTTGATCAAGTATCCGAGTTCGACAGAGGAAGAATAGTGGCTTACCGAGATTGTGGATTACCTTTCAGGGAAATTGGTAGTCGTGTTGGACGAAACCAAACAACTGTAATGCGGATATGTGATCGTTGGATGAAAGAGAGTACGACGGACCGGCATGTTCGATCGCATCCCCCTCAGCGCACCACTTCACGTGATGACAGGCAAATTGTGCGCATGGCAGTGACGGATCGCTCAGTCACATCACGAACCATAGCACAGCACATGCAGTCTGTAACGCCTCATCCAGTGTCTGCGCGTACCATTCGACGCCATTTACAGCAGAGTGGTCTGTCCGCAAGACGTCCATTGCTTTGTCTACCCTTGACGCAGAACCACAGACGTCTCTGCCGCTAATGGTGCGATGACAGAAGGATGTGGACGGCAGAAGGGAATGAAATTGTCTTTACTGACGAGTCACGCTCCTGTCTGCAACACAACGATGGTCGCATTCGAGTCTGGAGACACCGTGAAGAGAGGATGCTGAACAGCTGCGTTATGCAACGCCACACTGGTCCTGCACCGGGTATTATGGTATGGGGCGGTATTGGATATCACTCTCGCACACCTATAGTACGCATTGCCGGTACTTTAAACAGCCACCGCTACATCTCCGAGGTGTTGGAGCCACTTGTCCTTCCTTTCCTTCAGGGCTTGCCCACAGCCATATTTCAACAGGATAATGCGCGACCACACGTGGCAAGCATTGTCCAACGGTTCTTCGTCAATCGACAGATTGAATTGCTTCCCTGACCGCCTCGCTCTCCGGATCTTTCGCCGATAGAAAACATGTGGTCCATGGTTGCTCTACGATTGACCCAGATTCCATCCCCAGCTGCCACATCAGATCAACTTTGGCAACGTGTGGAAGCTGCTTGGTCTGCTGTACCCCAAGAACTCATCCAAAGTCTCTTTGAATCAATGCCGAGGCGTGTGGCAGCGGTGATCTCCAACAATGGCGGCTATTCTGGCTACTGATTTTGGCAGGAACCACACTTCACAGAAGTCTATAAATTTAATCATTTGATACCTGGTCAACATGTTATCTACAAAATAAATTTTGTTGTGATATCTCTTGTCTTTCTTACACACCGACGGAAATATTCATCTGGATTTCTCTGATACACCTGCATATTGTGCTTCGAACTGTCCATTCTCATTGTATTCGGACTATGTCGGTTGATAGGAAACGTAACAAACACCTTGCAGACAACATTCTCATATCCAAATTTTCATGCAAAATATTATGTAAGTGCTCTGATGAGATGCCCATGACCTCTGGAAAATCATCCCCGTTTAAACTTCTATTTGCGATAATTTCTGGTATGGTGGCATAACCTGGGCGAACAGAACGTTCTGCGTCACTTATGCTCATTGGGCTGCAAGGAAAGTCACTTTGCGAAAGTACAAACTTGCCGTAATATTTGTCAAGCGTGGATCTATTCTCTGCCAGTATTTTTCCATTTAAAAAGTAGTGCTTTATCAACACACGGATTACATTTTTCTTCACTGTCTGATCAGTAAGAAGAGTTCACAGACTAAAATGGCAATAAATCACAGCCAAAGTGTTTAATGTATATAGAATCCGATATGCGTGTCTTTGAAGGATGATAAATATGAGAACGCCGACAATTTTATAGCAGTGGATTAATCTCTAGGATTGGGCATAGACTTATCAAATGACCCTCGTATGCTAGTAATGGTTCATTTCACATCTCAAAAATCAATTATTTTTATTTTTCACAATAAAGATGCACTTTTAAGTAAAAAGTATGAAAAAAAGAGATATAAAGGACACTAGATTACCATGCCAATATTTTCATTACCATGTTTTTATTAACTTGCATTCTTGTTTGTTTGTGTGTTTCTCCCTTAAAAATCTTGCAATCGATTTTTAACTAACTTCCCGACTAGCTAGACATTTGAAACTTTTAGAATAGCTCAGAACAAGATGACAGTACATTTTTTAATACTATTAGCCATCGTTCAGAAGAATTAAATTATTTTTCAGTTATTTTCAGTTAATATTGTTTTGTAGACTGGTGCAGCCATCTATCGGCTGGAACGGGAACGAAAAGTCAAATGCAAATTAACTTCCAATTAACTTCATTTTTTTTCAAGTTTATGGGATAATTCATCAAAAAATTTTAAAAAGTATTTATTAATACATAGAATTGTCAAGTTTATATGATTCAACAGAAAATTTAAAAACGTGGTATATAAAAAGTTCTTTTCATCTTGTAATTACTCAATTTTCTTTAAAAATTTTAATTGAACTGAATAATTTTGTAACTAGTTTTAATGAGTAGTGGAAAATGTTTTCTTCCCTTAAATTAATTTGTTATTCTGAGCATTCGCGTTTCAATATCTCTTTACTGCATACACGAAGAAAAACTCTTTTTTAAAGAAATGTTTTGGAGATTGCATAAGATAATGATATTCACATTGGAATAAAGTTCTCATTATAAATGAAACCAAAAGAAAAATTTGTAAAGCACTAGTTTTAATAGTCTACTCCTACATCATTTTTATTCAAGACTACATTTAAATTACAAAACATATATTAGCTATTTAAATTTTAAAATATACTTTAGGAAAACATCCAAAAAAGAACATCAAGCAAGCTCTAGTAATACTTTTTACGGGCGTCCACAATGTAAAACAACTTTTTTTTGAAGGCAATATGTTGTCAGACAACTAAAATCACACAGGTAACATTTCTGCACTATTTAAAGTAAAGGATAAGAAATATGGTGTTTTTTCTGTTCCGGTCTTTCAAACATGCTGCTTAGACCACAACTTTCTTCATTCTTGGGCTGGAAACAGGTTATCTACGAGTAAAAGGTTCATAGGATATTAGGGCAACAGAAAGCGACACATAAAATTGATTGTAATGACTTTAAACATTTATGTTTGTGTAGAAGAAAGCATTCAGAATGACAGTACGAAAATGTGAAACGTCACAGATTTTTCTTTGAAATAAAATGTAATCTTCTCGGTTGTCTGTTTAATTTTATACTGCTGTGGAAGCAGAGAATATTTCTTGTGTTACGGTTAGTACCATAACATTTCTCAGAATTTCTTTCTAAATTTTACACTGCTATCGAAGCAGGGATACATGTTGTGCTACGGTTAGTACCTCAACTTTTCGCAGAGAGTTGCTTTCTGAATTGTATATTGCTATCAAAGCAGGGAATGCTTGTTGTGTTACGGTAAGTACCACAATTTTTCGCAGAGAGTTGCTTTCTGAATTTTATACTGCTATCGAAGCAGGGAATGCATATTGTGTTACTGTTAGTTATTCAAATTTCCTCAGAGAGTTGGTTTCTGAATTTTATACTGCTATCAAAGCAGGGAATGCTTGTTGTGTTACGGTTAGTACCACAACGTTCCGTAGAGAGTTACATTCTGAATTTTATACAACTATCGAAGTATGGAATACATTTTGTGTTACGGTAAGTACCACAAATTTTCGCAGAGAGTTCCTATATGAATTTTATACTGCTTTTGAAGCATATAATACTTGGTGTGTTACAGTTGTAGCACAGCTATTCACAGGGAGTTGCACTGATTACTAAAGAAACTTTAACGGGATACATATATCTTGACATATACATTGAAGGCAAAGGGGCTTTCAGATTTAAATGCATTTGACCTTTCTGGACTATAGATAAATAACAAACTGAACCTGGGGTAATGATTTACTCTTTGCTCTCAAGTATGATACATTATTTGGATGTTTATGATGAGTGGCTATTGATTGATTTTTATCTTCTACCAGTAAAATTCGGCAGAAGCATTTCCTCGTTTCTTGTAGATGCGAATTATTCCTTTGGTTGTTCTTCCAAAAAAGTTTGGTCTCTCAAATGATGATCTGAAGAATTAGTATTTATCAAGAATGTGACTCTATGAAGAAACTGTGTGTGTGTGAAGCTGTTTTCTTACGTCAGGATCAAAAACCTTCTTCTTTTACTTCATATTACGTTATAGTACTGGTGTCTTTTACAGAAAGTTAGAGGACTTGCGACCGGTTTCATTAATAATGCTGGAGAATAAATCGGAACTCAATCAACTTTTGTCTCAATGTTGGAAAGTAAAATAATCAAATTATAATTATATGCCGCTGCATACATTAGTTTTGTGATTGGAACTAGAGACCTGAAGAGAACTGATAATATAACGTGTATGCAGCTACGTCTGATTCACTTAATTTGACAATTTAAAAGTACAGTTACATAAACTCAGTTTACGTTGCTTTCTCCAATACCAACTGATATGAGCTCTGTCCAAATAACAGTGGTACCTGGATAAGTCGAACTCGACCCTTGTGGTGCCATTATAAACCGGAATCGATCCCTCCCCCTCCATCCGCTAGTATATATGGACCTGGTCTGGATCTTCAAATTTGAATGAAATTTAAATATGAATGAAAAAATATTTCATTCATATTTAAAATAAATAAATTCCCGCCAGGGGTGTGTTAGAAACAACAACAACAACAATTGATGTCTCGCGAGTAGATATATTGCATCGGTAATGGTTTCCTTTTGCCGATTTTTTTTTTAAACTTAGACACCTTCCTCCTGCCATTCTGCTGAAAATGCTGTTAAATGAAGTTACCGAACGTATTAACGAACATTCAGTACTTACTCAGTATAAATACAAACGAGAATTCAGTAATAATCATTCGGTGGCGGAATTTTATACAATACTAGCTGAATACCCGTGCTTCGCTACGGAGTACATTCAAATTAAATACAACGGTCAATGTATGCAATTAATGGCAGTTAAAAAACTGAAAAAATATTTTTATAAAAAAATCGTAACGGATATTTTTATGGACAAAATAATGTAGAAGAAAATATTCAAATTAAATACAACGGTCTATGTACGCAATTAATTTGTATGTTTAATATCCATAAAACATACTAATTTGAATTAAATTCTTAAAAACCTTCCTTATCAATAAATCTAGTGGTTAAATTTGATTTTTACCGTATTTCAATATTTTTTGTAAATTTATTCCGTTGTTATGCACGTGATTAAATTAATTTGAAGTATCACAAAAAGAAAAGAAACCACGTGATCAGGATTTAATAAATTAAATTCTAAAAATTAATCTTTAAAAATACACCAAAATTCAGAAACTGGAGGTAAAGATTCAAAAAAATTTCATTTTAAAGGAATTTTTTTTATCTTTCTCGTGATATAAATTTTATAACCCTCGGATTATAATTTTAAATGCAAACTTAAAAATATGTTACAAAAACAGCTTAACGATGTAATTTATAAAAATCTTAGAAGAAATTTTCAAAAATCTTTCTTAGTGCACACTTACACTATAAGAAGAATCGCCATGCAAAATTTCAGCCCTTTACGTCTAGCGATTCAGTCTGTGCGTTATCTGTCAGTCAGTCAATTAGCCAAGGAACTGTTTTATCGATAGATAGCGAGCGTGTCCCCCATAGTTTATTACACAATGACATAAATAAAAACTGATTGCTTATAGCTAAATAGCGTAAAACATTATTTGAAATTTAATTCCTTCATATTTAAAATAATGAAAGTATCATATTCATTCTTGTGTTCTCTCAGAAATACATTCTTCCAAAAATGTAGCATTTGCATCTGAAAGTAGTTTAAAAATACTATGTGACAGCGAAAGATGTGATATCAGAGGTTTCTAAAATCCAAATACATATTTTCACTATATATTAAAAGAGCTCAGGTCCAATATTTTAAAGTGAAGTTCTCCTGACATTTGAATTTTAGATTTTCATATCGTCTTAAAATTTCGCATCATTTTCTTGGAAATAAGTATTCAGCATTTGTAAGAAATATATTTCAAAGAGTTTGAACTCTTTTGTGTGCAATTTATGAAATAACCTCACGTCTAAGCTTCGGTAAGTATCTACTTTCAAACTCTTCGTAGATATCTGCATGTTACGTAAGTCTAACATATCATTTGAAATGTCACGCATACCAATAGTACAGATATGAATGTAAAGCCATGCGGGAATATGTACATCTTAAAGTCACAGATTCTAATATTTGCATGTACATACCCGTCGACTTCGCGTTTCATCTTTGATGCTGTAAATATATGATAGTGTAGTACTGTGCAGGCCATATATATTTAATGTCACATATGGAATGATAAATGTCTTTCGGATTTTAATATTAAGTCTTTCCTTATAGGAATTTGATGGTAGGAATTTGAGGGACATGAGATCAGAAAATGTATTATTCTTTATTTGAAAGTAATGATGTGGAAATGTAGTTTTAAATAAAATACTGTTTTAATTAAAATTTGTTTTGTAGCATTGATTTCCATCTTTGATGATGTAAATATATGATAGTTTAGTACCGTGCTGGCCATATATTTTCAATGTTACATACGTAATGTTAAATGTCTTTCAGATTTTAGTATGAAGTCTTTGCTTATAGGAATTTGAGGGTAGATATATTAAAACATGAGATCAGAAAACGTATTATTTTCCATTTGAAAGGATTGATTTGGAAATGTAGTTTAAAATAATATACTGTTTTAATTAAAAATTATTTACTAGCATTAATTTTCATGTCACTACTGAAAAAGGTATATTTGATTTAACTACTATAGTTATTTTATTGCAATCACATAATTGAGAAGGGTACAGATGAAATAAATGCCCATTAAGGTAAAGTTTATATGGATTTTAAAATCTTGAATATTATAAAAAATATGTGCTGAAGAACATGGTTCTGTTAATAAGGCTGAAGATTTACTACATTCCGACATATATGAAGGCCTTATTTCAATAGTAGTCTAACTCCACTTTTAAAAAAAATGGAGTTAGCCTCACTTTCGTGTTCATACAAGTCATTTCTATCTTTCTTTAAAACTGGTACAGCTCCAGCCTATTTATGCTGCCAACAGAGGGCATTACAGATCAGACTTCAGCAGTCATTTCTCAGCACTCATTAGACTTTAAGGCTCTGTATCTCATAATGAAAAAAATAGTGTTGACCCACTATCCAAATAAGGCCTTCATATGTGAATGATTATTATTGATTTCTTTTGGGACATTTCAGAGTAAAACCCCCATTAAGTTGTGACGAAAGATGTTCTATTTTCTGAATTTTTAGGTTTAATGATGTGAAAAGGAACATATAATCAAAAGCGAATTAGAAAAATTTGTATTTCGAGCTTAAAGGCCACCGCATCGTATAGTGTTAGCATCTCGAGCTCCCACAAAATGGGATCGGCTTCATTATATGACTAAGGCATTTACGTACCTGCGATTGTGAAAGAAATTAGCTATGTTTTAGATTTAATGATGTGAAATGTGTGCATGGGCGTTAGTCACCCATGTTATAATGTATTTTCAACATCGCTTTGTTTTATGTAGTTTCTATAAGTGTACAGTATTCTCTTTGTTTTGAATCCCCGAGTATGGAACTTTCGTGTAATGGACAATAGGATAATGAATAAATATTAACCAGGATTAATGATGGCTGTGTTTGTTTGGAGTCTGGTCATCCTTTTTGCAACAGGGCTGTCATCTCACACGGGATCTCTATGAGTCTCCCAAAATAATTTAACCAAAATATCCGCGGTGTGGATGGGCGAATATTCAAAAGACAAAGTGTCTGCTTCGTTTGAAAAATGTTAAACTTTTTGACATCTTCATTTCCAAGTGGCAGTATCAATTCTGTGATAATGTGTTGCTAGTACGTCTGTTCAGGATGTACAGTGATCGTTATCTGTAACAGCTTAATCTGTGATGGTGCTCCTGTTTCGGGTACACCGGTGAAATGTCGGAATGAAATAAACCACCAGCACTTTAAACAATGAAACTTACCTTTTTATTTTAAATGATAAAATAAATTAATAAAGCATCAGATATAAAGCATCAGTGGAAGCAAGCCATGGTTACAAAAATACAAATCCCCTATAAAACTACTAAGACAAAGCCGAAAAAAATACTACGTATTACTGTGGACTGAGTTTGTTGTTTCAAAGAATAATATAGACATGCGCAGAGTAGTTCATATGCATCTTTCCATTGTACTGCGACACGGGTATTGCAAATCACAGTACCGTAAGATACTTTGTGACGGAATTTAACTTTTTTTTCTTGTGCTAGCCAATCAATTTTAAAAGTAGCCCAAAACAAACATTTGAAAAACATTTGTACATACTTATCCTACGTTGTAATATATTGCGCATACCCCTATCTTTAATTACTATTGAGAAATTAACGTTAAAATGTGTCACAAAGTTGCTCCGCCGAGTGGGGCTACCTTGTGACATTTGTGTTTTCGCCTTGAAATCCAAGTAGATAAATTACTTGACACAAAGACAGTAAATTGCTTATTCAACGCCTGATACAGATATATATATATATATATATATATATATATATATATATATATATATATATATATATATATATATATATATATATATATATATATATATATATACCTCTTACAAATATTGGATAGCTTTATCTGTGACTTTGACATGAAAGAGACAACGGGTGCCCAGAGTAGCCATTAGTTCTTTGAGAAGATGACGAAATTCGTCTTCGGGTATTTTTTTCCATATAGTCAATTCTTCTTTCTCTCCAGTGTTATTTTTGAGGACGGAAGAATGCAATATCGAGCGGCTAGAGGAGGTGGTTTAACTTTGTGGGTTATTTTGTGACGGTGTCAATGCGTCTCAAAGTAACCCCGCCACCTTTCGATATTTAGGTTATGTTCTCATATGTCTTGGAAATATCACTACACAAAAGTTTTATTGCTCCAAAATCTAACCATCATATTGACAATAAAAAATAATTACCTGTGGTAGTTGGCTCTATAAGATGTTAGGCTTCAGAACACAAAATTTCCGAAGTTTGAGTCAACAGAGTGACAGCAGGTTTCAACAATACACTGGCCACAAAAAACAACTGACATTCAACAGCTTCGAACACTGGCCAGTAAATGAGTCTATATGTGGGGAAAGCTGTTGGCTCTGCTCTTTCCTTTCCTTGTATCACTTATGCGGCACGAGATTGAAAATACGAAAAAGTGGCTGTGTGTCACAAAGTAACCCCCGTCTTACGGTACACTGCATTGTAACAATTAAATGCTCCTTTAGGAATATTAAAAAATAGAAGCATAACTAGAAGCGTAAAAAAAAATTGTTGAAGGTGCAAAAGTGTGATACCCAAAACAGGTAAAGATGGTACCGAGAAACATTATACTCTGAATAAGGTAACTTTTTTAACCTGAAGTAGAATTATGATTTTACACTTTAATGCAGCAAGAAGTAAACTAGCAACGTGTGACGTTTCGTAGGTTGTGCGGGCACAATAATTTTCCATTCAAATAAAAGAAAATTAAAATTTTACGTCACAGTTTCTATTATCGAATTACCAAAGCACAGATATACTCTCAAAACTAATAGAGTAATTACCGCAACAGCTGTATGTACATATTTAAATAATTAATCTCCTTAATTGTATCATAAAGGAAGTTTAAATAACTGCAAAATTTACTTGGAATAAAATTATTGATAAATTTGGGGAATAAACATAGTCAGAACTATGTGCAGACTCATCTTCCGTTTAAAAATTATCCAAATCTTTTCTGACTTCATTAATTTTAATGTTAAACATCAGCTTCATACTATTAAGTAATCCGAAATTACCTTAAAGGCCAGACAGTCATAATTTAATATACTTTAATAATAGCGGGGTCCTCATTTAGAATTTTAAATATTTAAACAACTACCACATTTAAAGATTAATTTTTCTCCGCTAATTAGGTATGGCGTGCTTGTTTTGTCCTTATTAAACATTATCACGGTTATATCAGATGTTTGACAGTTAAAACAATTAAACTTTCTACTCTAATGGTTCATCATGCAGGATACAACTCAAGACTTTATCTTCAAGTAGTCAAATAAAGCACTATAACTTAGTTCATATATTCTTTCTACATACTGCCTCCACAATGGATGATAAAAGGCAAAACTTGCAACTTAAGACCTTTAGACCATGGGCTCTCCAATACTTCAAGACAAGGAACTTAAAATTCAAAAGTGCAGGACACACGTAAAAATATGAAGATGTCATAGATTGGCCCGAATCGCACAAGAGGCAGTAGGGTGAATCAGCCAAACCAATCCGAAAAGGAAGTGTTCGGAGACAGTTGTGGCCCATCAAAAGTCTTAAACACGCTACTGCAGTAAAGAGTCAGGAACAAAAGAGGAATGTTTACACATAGAAGCCCAGGGCTTTTCTCTAGAGCAGGGGTGGGCAATTAGCGGCCCGCTACATATTTTTTTGTGGCCCGCCAAGACAACCAGAAAAATCCGGACAGCCAGAATAACTGCCACAGACAGACAGAAGCTCCAAGACAGCCAGAAAAACTGCGAATATTTCATTTAATTTATATTTATTGATTTTTATGATGCAATTTATACTTTTTCTGAAATGTAATTGATAAAGTTAATTAATAAATTCAATAATTTTAAAAGATGCGGCCCTCTGCTTACTTTATTAATTAACGATTACACAAAGTGGCCCCGTGCCAAAACAATTGACCCCCCTTGCTCTAGAGGACACATTAGACCTTGATTTAAAAGTATTTTCGCCTATTCGTACTTGTTTTACTTTAAATAAACATAAAACTGGTTAGATTGGATGTCTGTATCTAAAAGAACTAATTTTTAAACTCTAATGGTTCATCATCTAGGATACAACTTGGGGCTTCATATTTAAACAGTCAAACAAACACTATAACTCAATTCATATATTCTTTCTACACTGGTTATCCAAAATTACGAAAAAGTCACAAAAATAGCGATTACTCAAAAAGTTACGCGTAGAATTTAATGAAACTTATACACATTATACAACGGATAGGTAGGTATAAAATATCATAAAAAGAAATTGCCAGATAATTATGCTGTTATAGAAACTAGCATATGTGTACAATGAACAAATCGGATGCGTCAGTTTGGTATAGGAAACGTACCTTTAATATGGCGTATGATCACCCCGAAAAGCAATACAGCACATACAGAGATGTGTGATGCTGTCAATTATGCGGTCTATGAGTTCGGTAGGAAGTGAGAGCCATTGCTCTTGAAAAGCAGTTGAAAGCGTGACAAGTGTCCTAGGAGGAGGATTCATAGCAGCTATACGTCGTCCTAAAGCGTCCCAAACATGCTCGATATGATTCAGGTCCGGTGATCGATCTAGCGACTCCATGCACTGAATTGTTTCCTGCTCAAGATAAGCATCCACGATGCGAGCCCTGTGCGGTCTCACGTTATCGTCCTGTAGCTTGAAAGCATCACATATTTCCCCGGTATAAGGGCGCACATAAGCATCAAGGTTGTCATCTCTATAGGTGTGAGCATTCACATTTCCAGGGGGAAAAACACGGAGGTCTTTGTGTCCACCCAAAGAGATACCACCCCAAACACATACACTGTCTGATCCGTATGCATCTCTTTCACGGATGTGCGATGGATGAAAACGAGTTCCATGTTCTCTCCAAATCAAAATACGCCTATATCGCTTTGGAGGCTAAACCTGGACTCATCCGTAAAGAGAATAGCCCTCCATTGATCACGCGTCCAGTGGACATATTGACGTGTCCACTGCAAACGTTCTCGCCTATGGTGTGACTTGAGCGGGACGCAAATGGCTGGTCGACTCGCAAAAAGACCACCTTCGTGAAGCCTTCTTCGCACGGTTGACGTTGATACCAACCTTCCGGAGCTTGCAGTGAGGGAGGATCTGCAGACGGAGCTTGCAGACAGAGTTGCGGTTCTATTCCTTCGTGTGCATAACGACAAATATCGGTCATCGGCACTCGTCGTAGCGAATGGCAGTCCTTGGCTGAACCTCCTGGATGCCGAATCCGTGGTAAGAAATTGTTGCCAAAATCTATGAACCACAAACGGACTCACATTTAGCCATCTAGCCACTTCTGTTCGACTTTGTCCTGCCTCTAATCTCACAATAGCTCGCCATCGCAGTTCTTCGGTCAAATGATGCCTGGAAGTCATTATTACAATTTCGCTATGCCATATGTCTAATCTCAGCGTCGCAGCGACAATTGATGCCTTGCTCTGAGACATGAACTTTTATGCTCCTCTCTAATGACGTATTCCCAATGCAACGCCAATATTTTGCAGTACTGATTTTTCAGTAAAATTCAGCTGAAATTTTGCAAAATGTTAAACTGAAGACATTTGTTTATCACTACTTGGAAAATATTCATGTAAACTGGTACAAATCTCAACAGTCTAGCAACCGGTATTTAATTCTCTATAGTCTAGCATTAATGTTGTCAACAAGAGACTAAATTTGTATTTTAAACTTTGTAGTAACATTACCATTCCCTCTACATTATCCGATCACAGTGTTTACTTTAATCATACTTGCTTGGAGTTAATTTAAGAAATTTTGACAATGCCCTGAATTTTTTCGTATCAAAGTTTCTCTCTGTAATGTCGAAAATGTAAATATAAACTGTTAATAACTTTCAACTAAGTAGCACAACAATTATTTTAACAGAACAAATTGATTATTTCTACAGAATAATACCCAATTTGGTTAACAGAGGATAGTACTCGTTTCTAAAACTTTTGTATCTGCATGATCAATCTCATTGCTGTATTTTGAACACTGTAATTCATCAAATTACATTTACATCCCGCACTGCAAAGTGGTTTGTGCATCAAGCTTTCCTGGAGTGAACTCGGATTCGACAAGACGTGGACGTTTTTTGAACTGTCCGCTCAAAATGAGTAATTTTGTATCTCCTGCGTAGTAGTCCCCTGATGTAGAATCCAGCAAAATCGTAATGTGCTCGGACTAGTGCCATAAAAGGCAAGTGCCTGTCTAATTAGAAAAAAACACGCTTTAATATAACAGGGTATAGTTAAGATCACAGTTTAAATTTTGAGAAAACCCTTAATTCAAGGCCTTCATCGCTCCTTCAAAAGTTTCATTTAAAACAGTTAATAATTTTAGACTATGCATAAACTGTGTCGACGAAATAAGAGGGTTAACAGTACTCATCAAGACGAACATAATTTACAATGCAACCTAGGACCGGATTCCACTCTGTGTTAGAAAAGCGTAGAGTCGAGGTTGAACTTTCGTTTGGGTTTAGGTCCGGTGAGTGTGTAGGCCCAGCGACAGGCCCTCCAAGTCCAATCCATCGTCCAGGATATCTGACATTCAGGAAGTGGTAGGTAGCAGGGCTAAAGTGTGGTGTGGCTCCATCATGCATAAACCACATGTCCCTTTGTGTGGTGAGTGGAAGAACTTCCAAGAAAACAGGAAGTCCTTGCTCCAGGAAGACACGGTATGCTACGACGATCAGACGTTATGGCAAGAGATACCGTCCCACTAGCCAATCACCAACGATACCTGGTCGCTGAAAACACCAGCTAATGTTTACGAGGGGCAGTAGCGTCGGAATTGGCTTTAGCGTGGGGCCTGCGCAACTTATAATTGAGTTAATTCAGATTTTATGAAAATTCAACTTGGACATTGAACTTTATGCTTTTCTGACACACTGAGTGGAATGCGGCCCTAGGTTGCATTGTAAATAGTGTTCGTCTTGATGAGTACTGTACTACTGCTAGTTGGGTAGCACGCGTTCAGAGTTGTCAGAAGTTGGGAAAGTTAAAAAATGAACATCAGTTGCCGCTTGTGTCGGTATTAACATGGCCTCACTTTTGTAGAGCTGAAAAAGTAAGAATACTAGGTGACAGAAATGATGACAAAGTTAAATGAGTGATCACTTATTCTGTTTATTTTAAATTACTAGAAAGAGAATGGACTTATGGTCCCAATGGTTTAATGCCACATTACAAAAGTTAACATTTGGAGAAGGCCTAGTGCCAAGGCGGCTTCCATGCTTGAGGAATATCGGCTGCTGGACTCGTAGTAGTGGGCGACGACAGAACGACTGCCTGAGACATCTTCATAGGCCGGGAACTGGCGAAGCCCTGTGTCGTAAATTCCAGTATCTGCTCTCCTCGTGATGGTCACGTGATGTCTGCTGAGGAAAACAGATGTGGGCTTGGCGTCTTCGAGGTCGCCAAAGGCACACAATGGATAGCTTTTTCTGCGTGTTGCAGGGAAGGGCGATTTATCGTGCCAAATGTAAGTTTGCCAGACTTTTGGGGATTAAAGGATTAAGGAAGAATGTGACTGATTCCGATAAGAGTTTTGTTGGTTCGAAAAGAGATGCATTTTCAGAAAAACCCAGAGTGTCTGGGGAAAAACTACAAATTAAGGAAGCGTATGGTTTACACCCCCTTTTACAAATGGAATAGTTATTAAAGTATTTGAATTGTTCTTAAGCGCTTACAAGGCGTTGAAAAGCGTTACGACAAGTACTATCACCCCTTTTATTTTGTCGACATAGTTTACGAACACCCTGTATAATGATACTTAATTCCCTTATTCTTCTCTCGCCGAACGATGGCCGAATTGTTTAGGACGCTGGGCTTTCGATACCAGAGTCTGTGAGTTCAAGTCCAACTTTTGGCATGGATGTTTGTATCGGCTTTAAGCAGTAGGTCCAGGTCTAATTAGCCCTCGTGTAGCAAAAAACCTACCGCAGCGCTCCGAACCAAACCAAACCAAACTTTATTCTTGTTCCAAAACAACATCCACTTTGAGGACTTAAAGTGTGTCGTTATATTTTATGTCCCCAGCGAAAAAACCCACTGACGAAGAAAACCCACTCTTGCAGAAGTATTATAACACCGTCGTTGGTATAATCACACACATTCATTAGCCTGCGAAGAATTTATTTCACTGTCCGAATTTGACAAAAATATTTACCTATATTTAGCAAATTTAAATGCAAATTGTTATAACATTTTTGGGGTCTATTAGTAAATGAGTGGTGGCAGGTGTCTGGGTAATTTTTTTCATGAAGGACCATCTCAGAATTTTTATGTATTATAGGTCCATTAACACAAATTCAAAACATATTCCCCACCCTAAATCAGCTACTAGCATGTCACCTTTATTAAATTTTTGTGACAAGAGAAAAAAATTAAGACTATCTGAATAGAAATAATATTTTCTTCATTCAAAATCAATATAAACGACATCACATTCTTTTTTCAAATCTGCAATACGTAATTGTGTTGGTGTTCACGCTTAGATTGTATGTATTATTATATTAAATGTGAAACATTAGATATTGAAATTTTAAAAATATTAAAATCCCAACAAAAGTTTTTATTAATTTTCACATGAAGGAAAAAAATTCCGTTCCTTAACTGGGCAATGACATTCAATTTATGATCAAAAGAGACTCATAAAATAATTCACAATCCTGCGTCGTTAGCAGTAAATCTTTATTTATACCCCAAACATTGATTTCTGGACGATAAAGCATATCTCATTCTGTATATAATAAAAGACGCACAAAACTGAGCGTTCATGGTTTGTTTGCAGGTCATGTTATTGACTCTAACTGCCATAAAAAGTCGCACAATTTCCTTCTAAACGGCAATGCTTAAAACCCTTAGGGATTTTATGGATAAGTAATATTTAAGCACTCTCTTGAAATAATGTTTGCAGAGTGAAGGAGTAATTGAAAATTTTACTGGTGACGTGCGGCTCTTTGTTATTAAATAACTCCCATACAGAATATATTGTGGTTTGTAAATAGTTATTGCAAAGATTTGTGACTTCCTTACTGCAGTTTTGAAGTCTCAAGGAATGTCATCGATGGTTAATAATAAAGAACGTTGTTTTAGGAAGTTTAACGGATGGTATATAAATCAGTTTTTAAAGCAGGCATAAAAAGGATTGGAATTATTAATGTAGTTTATGGCTTACATTAAGTTTATTTATGTTTTAAGAATGAAGGGCTTATTTTTTAAAAATTTTTACAGAAAAAGGTGGGTGGGAATTTATAGATAACGCCAAACTCTCTCAGCTGAGAGTTAATAAAATGTTTGAGCCTGTAAAAAAATTTCCAGCAATGTAAATAATTTTAATTAAAATAATCAGAACACTCAATTTGCAATTAACTTTAAACTTTCAAAAATATTGTGTAAAAACTTATGAAATTTATTGGAAAACTTATATGATAATTGTATCAAATCTGCAAGAGATTAAATAATTTTTTTGTTGAAAGAGAGCATTAAAAATATAAAAGCATATGTAATGGCAAAACATAGTTTTTATTCATATAGATAGGAAGCAGATATTACAGTTCATTAACTGGGTTATTGCAATCAATTTTTTATGGATTCTCAAACGATAGGCATAAAATAATTTACAATCCTGTGTCGTAAGCAGTAAATACATATTTACACCCTGAACGCCGATTTCTTCAAGACAAAGCATCTCTCATTTTGTATATAGAAAAACACGCGTACAACTGAAAGACCACGGTTTGTTTTCAGGTCAGGTTATCGACACTACAAGCCATAAAAGTTTCACAAATTCACTCCAAATGGAAGTGTTTAGAATCCTTGAGGATTTTATGGCTCAGTAATATTTAAACACTCTCTTGAAATAATGTTAGCATAGCGAAGGAGTGATTGGAAATTTTACTGATGATGCGCAGGTCTTTATATTAAATAACGCCATAAAAAAGTATTGTGGTTTGCAAATTGTCATTGCAAAGATTTGCGGCTTCCTCTCTACAGTTTTGTAGTCACAAGGAATCACATCGAGGGTTAATATTAAACAAAGCACTTTGATGAAACGGGGCGCATGGCATTAATTCGGTGTTATAGCAGGCATAAAAGGGGTTGGACTTGTTAATTTAGTTAATGGCATGCCGTAAAATTAAATTGTTTTAGTAGGACGGAGGGTTTTCACGTGAAAATAAGGTTACAGAAAATCGTGGGGATGTGGTGGTGTATTTATACATGAAAAAGAATTTCCTTAAGCTGAGAATTAATGAAATGTTTGTATCTATAACACACTTTTGAGTGAAGCACAAATATACTAGAAATGCCGAATCTACAAGGTGTGACCGATAAATAAGGTGACTGATCACTGAAATATTACAGTATAATATATTTGAAAAAAAATGTACCTTATTGTCTTTCGAAATACTTCCCGCCGGACGTAATGCATTTCTGCATTGCTGTTACATCAAATGTTGGAAACTTCTGGAACAGTTCTCCCTCGCTACTGCTATATATTCCTTCATAACAGCAGCTTGAATAGCTGAAAGGTTAGAAAATCTGTATCCTTTCAGTGCCGATTTCAGTCTTGAAAACAGGAAAAAGTCTGGGGGCGATAGTTTAGGGGCGTATGGAGGGTGGGACAACTCAGTAATCTGAAGCTGGGTGATAAATTGTTTCACACACGTAGCAGTATGAGGCCGTCCATTATCGTGCAAAAGGTACCACTTGCATGATCTCGCAGCAAGCGCATCGCGGACACACACGACGAATACGCTCCAAGAGGCGCTTGAGAACGTGGCAGTAAAAATCCGTATTAACTGTTTGTCCTTACGATACGAATTCTTTATGGATTAATCCTTGTGCGTCGTAAAAGCTAATCAGCCTTGTCTTAACCTTTGATTTTTCTAAACGTATTTTTAACATAGGATTACGTTCCTCCATAACGGTCCTCCGGAAAAGAAAACTTCAGACGCAAATACCGTCCGTCCGTCCTCGCGAGTTATAATTTTGGAATCGCGGCAAACCCAGTCTGTATCGCTTGGACAAGCAGTAAACAGTTAAACAGAAAAGTACCAAAATTCGCCAAAAATATTATATATATATATATATATATATATATATATATATATATATATATATATATATATATATATATATATACATATACATATATATATACATATATATATATACATATATATATACATATATATATATATATATATATATATATATATATATATATATATATATATATATATATATATATACATATATATATATATATATATATATATATATATATATATATATATATATATATATATATATATATGATACATATATACATAACACATACATACATATATGCATACAAAAGAGGCAAGCAACGGTAAGTAATCCTACATTAATAACCCGTGGTAGTTTCGTTAGATGAGATTACCTGAATTTTTTTATAATTAATTTTAAACAAAATTGCATATTGACTCTCTTCTACATGACGCAATGCGCTAACAACTGTTATGTTACAGCTACTACATGAACAAACATAGAAATTTTGAAAAAGAAAGACAATATTTATTTAAGACAGGAAAAAACGCAATGCGCATGTGTCAGCGTGTCGGGCTATTTTTAATTTTCGATAGGAGGGATTCACCTTACTTATCGGTCTCACCTTGTACAGAAGACACTTAACGGCAATATCAGGTAAAACAGCCAAACTGTCGTTCGGCTTGGTAGCCGAGCCTTGGACACATAAACTCCAAATAAAATAATTCAATTAAATGGAATAGTACTTTTATCAGAAATGTACAGGACAAGAAGCTATTTAGATATTTTCAACCAGAGAGAAAGGCCCGTTGCACACACAGCGTTTTTATCTCTAGCGGAAATTTTCGATCGGACGTCGTTCCAACAGTAGACCAAAGAAGTCAATTGGAGCTTGCACACACAGCGGAAAATGAAATTTTTCTTCGACGGTAGTCTGTGCAGCTGTCGAGTGCCACTGTGCGCTAGCGGATTCGTTGACTCCAGATTGAAGTAGTTATCCATGTGACCCTATGCACGCTTACACACACAGCGGACTCGACCGTCGTAGGGTCATTTACGAGAGGGGTGTTTGGGTGTTTGCTGGGGGGGGGGCGCTGGTTTTCTTGGAATCGTAGGGGATTCGAAAAGGAGGGCTCCTCCGATCCCGGCTGGGGGGAGGGGGGCGTAGATGCGACCCCTCTGGTTTTCTTGGACACGTGCAGGATTCGAAAAGGAGGGGTGGGCCTTTTCCCCGGCGACGGAGTTTTTCGCCGTGTGTGTAAGCTCTACTTTTAGAACGACGTCCGATGGAAAATTTCCGCCTACGCCGTGTGTGCAACGGGCCAAAGGATAACGACGCCTCTCAATCCCTAATTCAGTCTATAAAACCGTAGTACCTACGCTCACACTAGCCTATATGAAATTTAGTTTCGGTTTACGACTTGAACCCCTATGGTGTCTATGCACCGGCGACATCCAATCACATATAGAATGAACGCTGACGTTAGTTATATAAAGGGGAAAGATAAGATTGGAACAGAATTAAAACTAGTGTGGTGTTATCAGGGCCCGACTTAGCCTAATTAGGGCCCGGGGCAAAAACTTCTTTGGGGCCCCCCTCTGCTTCACTACTTCAGTAATGAAGCACTTAATACTTAATACTAAACTTTCTATTCGATTTGGGGGCCCCCCTCTGATGTGGGGGCCCGGGGCAACTGCCCCGTATGCCCCTGCCTTAGTCAGGCTCTGGGTGTTATTATTACATACATAACTCCCATAATTTTCGTACGCTATTAAACATTCTTTCTGATGCTAAATAAATATGTAAGTTATTTAGTAATATAGGAATATTATGGTATAATTAAATAGTAATATAAATAGTTCTAATAATGCAATAGATGTTGTAAGCAGACATAAATACAAAGTTTTATTTCCAATTGTTTATAATGTTAGCTATAAATCACTGTAAATTTGTGTAAGAATTACTAATCAAAAATATTATGGTTTCCACAAATATCAGTGATTTATTAGATTATACATTTTCTTGGACAAAACATAAATGTATTAATTTATTTATTCTGTCTCATTACAAAGTAATTATTTATTTGTATACTATCCACTGCGTAAAATAAAAAGACAAATATGAGTCCTTAGCGAGACAGGAAAGTTACATAAACTGATCAAATGAGATTTACTAATTTCGCCCCAAATTGGGTTATTTTCGGTTTATTTTAAGATTTAATCAAATAAATATAATATGTTGTAAGGAAGAAAAAGAAATAACAAAAATTTGGTCAACACACAATATCGGAAGTACTTTTAAGTTTCGATTCCTCTTGTAATGACAATCAGACCTTCCATTTCATTTAGTCGATTTATCCCTTATATGATTTGATAAAGATGTAATTCTTGATTGAATCTAATAATACCTACTAGAATAAATGCATGCATGTACACACACACACACACACACACACACACACACATAGTATAATTGACATTTGTTAAAAGGAAAGAGGAAGAAAATGCATGAAAATGTTTTTTCTGTTCTCTTTCTTTAATATTTACATTCCTTTAATATAACATGTCACTTGTTCAGCTAATTATCGACTCGTGCCTTGTTATTTGAAATTCTAATAATGTTCCTACATAACTCAAAAAATGTAACGAAAAAAGTGTAAATACATAATAGAAATTTTATATTTATTTCTACGAGCAATTAAATTTATTTTTGTCGCTTACAATTTGAGAAAAAATATGGCAACTTCAGAATAATCGTCTTCTACTATTTTGATTGGAATGTAAAATAAAATATTTATTTTGAAAATGGTTTTTAAAATTGATAGAGGGCTCAAAGGTTGCGTAACCGAGCTTTCCGAGGAGAAATATTCGTGTCAACAAATTATAAAGTGTTTTAAAATCGCGGTTATGGTATTTTTAAAAAAGATATTTATAATATATTAAATTTGAAAGGAAAAAAACAAGTCTAACTGAAAGTAAAAATGAAAACATGACCACGAAACCTCATCCTAAGACTGTTCGAACGCAGGTAAATATCAAGAAAGTTAAATCTCTGATCCTAAAAGAAAATCTGGAATCAAAGACTCATTTCATCGAAACACGGAATGTCTTCTGGCACTGTAATTAAAATCATTAATAAAGATTTGAATTTAAAAAAAATAAGTTCAAATCTAAAGTTTATCTGCTTTTGGCAAAGCATATTGCTGAGTAAAAACAAGTTGTAGGAAATTCTATGAAAAACACCTAGCTGCTGAAAAATGGAAATGTGTGGTAAAACCCGATGAGGAATGGGTATATTTAAGTGACTGTAATAAAAAAAGATCGATTTTCTATTGCTCAACTGACGGGGATGACCGTACGAAATAGCTTCCCCAGTTATTGTTAAGAACGATGGCTATCAGATAGAAGCAATTCGCCGCAAAACATACGGCATTTATGCATAAAACTTAACTATCAAAATCTTTTTCATAAAGTGCAAACAACCTACTGAATTGGGACAGTGAGAAAACATGCTTCAAAAAATCAAATGACTAAAATATAAATTGCGTAAAATATTATGAAATTTATAGGAACATTTATGAACTTAATCATTTAAAGATGCAAAGAATTAACTGAAATTTCGGTAGAGAAATAATATTATAAATATAAATAGCACAACCATAGTTTTTATTAACTAAAATGTGAAGCTGAAGTGTCAGTTCATTAACTATAGTATGAAATTGGATTTATGACAGATACTGAAACGTGAGTCATAAAATAATTCAAAATCCTGTGCCATTAGCAGTAAATCACTATTTATACCCCAACCTCGATTTCTGTAAGATAAATGATCTCTCATTCTGTATATATAACAAAATACGCACACAACTGAACGTTCAGGGTTTGTTTACAGGTCATGTTATTGATTCTAAATGCCGTAAAAGTTTAAAAAATTCACATTAAAGGGCAATGTTTAGAACCCTTAAGGATTTTATGACTCAGTAATATTTAAATACTCTCTGGAAGTAATGTTTTCAGGGCGAACAAGTGATTGAAAATTTTACTGATGACATGCAGCTCTTTATAATTGATTAACAGCATCAAATAACGTATTGTGGTTTGCAAATTGGTATTACAAACATTTGGGACATCCTAAGTACAGTTTTGTACTCTCGAGGAATCACACCGAGGGTATATATTAAACAACGTAGTTCGATGAAATCTTCTTTATGCTATAAATCAGGTTTTACAGCAGTCATAAAAAGGACAGGAATTTTTAATTTAGTTTAGGGCATTACATTAAGTTTGTTTAACTTTAGAAGAATGGAGGGTTTTAATGTGAAAAATATAATATAGAAAAACGTGCGGAAGTATTTATAGGTCAACGTCAAAATCCTTAACCTCAGAATACAGGAAACATTAGATATTGGAATTTTAAGACTAAGAAAATCGCAATAATTTTTTTATTAATATTTAACGTGAAGCTAAAATTTTCCGTTACTAACTGAGTCCCATACCATTCAATTTATGATACATTCTCAAAAGAGAGTCACAGAAGAACGGAGAGAATTTCCAATTCTGCATCGTTAGCAGTAAATCCCTATTAATACTCCAAACTTCGATTTCCGGTATATAAAGCATATATCCTTCTGTGCATAATAACTGAACGTTCACGGTTTGTCTGCAGGTCATGTTATTGAATCTAAACGCCATAAAATTTTCCACTAAATGGTAATATTTAGAACCCTTGGGGATTTTATGGCTCAGTAATATTTAAAACTCTCTTGAAATAATTTTTACCAGAGTGAAGGAGTAATTGAAAAATTTACTGGTGCCTTGCTGTTCTTTATTATTAGGTAACACCATTAAAGAACGCATTGTGTTTTGCAAATTGTTATTACATAGATTTTTGGCTTCCTTACTACAGTTTTGCAGTGTTAAATAATTACATAGAATGTTAAAGTTAAACAATGTAGTTTGATAAAATCGGAGCAATGTTATAAATGAGGTTTTATTGCAGGTTAAAAATTATTGGAATTCTTAATTTAGTTTATGTTATTAGGTTAAATTCCTTTATTTCTAGAACAATAGAGGTTTTTAATGATAAATTTATGTCAAAGAAAAAAGTACAGAGATTGAAGTCAAAGTTCGTGAGCTGTCAATAAATCATGTGTTTGTGTCTGTAACAAACACTACAGTGAAATATAAATATAAATAACTCCCTTAATTTTCCTACCGCATGGAACATTCTTTTCTGATGGCTAAATAAATATGTCAGGCATTTGCTGATATAAGAAATTGTGGTATAATTATATAGTATCATAAATAGTCGTAATTAAAAGAACAAGAACGCTGGATTTCGGATTAACTTTACTGTTTCATAAATGCAGTTTCTTCAAAGGTATGCAAGTGAAAGTATACCATAAAGATTATAGATAATATTTCAATCTTTATTCAGTTTAATTTTATAAAATTCACAGAAAAACTTTTTTTGCTCACAGTCTATTACACCACTACGATAATTAGAATCCCGTATGCACTAAAATCCGAACCTCGAAGATGCCGGAACTCCCCATATGTATTAAAATTTGATTTAGGGGGAAAATAGCTATATTTATCATAGATAGAGATAAACACATATTAAATTTTTAAAAAAAATATGGAAACATGGAAAATGAGAAAAACATTAAAAAAAATCAAATGACAAAAATATAATTTATATCAGAAAATGTAAATTTTAATGTAATATTTCTCTGAAAATTGGACGAAAGTTACATCAGATTAAATAAAATTTGGAAGAAAAAAAAATTTAAAGTATAATTAGCAAATACATATTTTTTTTTATTTGAAGGGGAACTAAAAATTTGTGTTCCTTAACTGGATAATGACATTCAATTTATGACAGATTCTAAAGCGAAAGCCATTAAAAAAATCATAATTCTGCGTGGATATTCGCCGTGGATATTCGCCGTGGATATTTAGAGTAACGACGTTGGTCTGGTCCAGGAGGGCACCCTTAAGGGTTCTTTTGTCATTCTTCCTCGGAACTGGTTTCTCGGGTCTAACTTGAAATCAACTCCTCTCGGAGAAAGGCCCCAGTTCATGATTGCGGCTATTCTGGTACAGCTTTGAATGGAGCAGTAGGATATATCAGACAAGTCTGGCCAGATTCCGCAGCGGTCATCTTAGTGCTCTACGGTTTGTGCCGCGCTCTAAAGTTTTCCCCATTTGCCAAAGGTGGAGTTTGGCTCAGGCCACTCCTGCCCATATCTTGACATGTATTGGTTGCCAGAGGAACCAGCTGTACTCCAATCCTTGCGCGGTTCTTCATCTTTTAAAAACTCACGAGTTCATGGACTAATCTGATGTTGCTGTCAGTGAAGTGGAATAAGCAACAACAACAACAACATAATTCTGCGTCATTAGCAGTATATCCCTATCACCAAACTCCTATGTCTGCAAAATGACTCATCTCTGATCTAAATATATAAAACAGTTCCGTAACTGACTGACTGACTGACACACAACGCACAGACCAAACCACTGGACCTAAAGGGCTGAAATTTTGCATGGCGTTTCTTCTTATAGTGTAGGTGTACCCTATGAAAGATTTTTGAAAAATTCTTCTTAGATTTTTTTAAATTAAATTTTTATTCTGTTTTAGTAACTTTTTTTAAGTATAAAATTTTTTTAAAGTAACTTTGTTTAATCATGTAAAATAATAATTTGAGGGTTATGAAATTTATATCACGAGAAAGATCATAAAATTTCCTTCAAAATGAAATCTTTTTCGAATCTTTACCTTCATTTTTTCATTTTTGATGAATTTTTAAAGATTAAATTTAAGAATTTAATTTATTAAATTCTGATCACGTGATTTCTTTTTCTGGTACTTTAAATAAATTTTTCGTCACGTCCATAACAATGAAATAGATACAAAAATATTTTTTCCCTTGCCAATGTGGCAGACGATTAAACATTATCCAAAAAAATATTAAAATACAGTAAAAGATATGTTCCTCAAACTGTTCTATATTAACTGTACTATATTCTTTAGTATGTCCTGTTAGATTTAATTTGAATATTTTCTTCTACATTATTTTGTCTATAAAAATCTCTCACGATTTTTTTAGAAATATATATATTTTTTACATCAATTGTATACATTGATCGTCGTATTTATTATACATATATAGAGGGTGTCCATAACTACAGGGTGAGATTACAATGTCTTTTAGAACATTTCCGTTACATAAATCCTGTCGGCTAGTGGATTTAGGTGGAAAACTAATAGATTATTTTGACTACTCCTAGGTCAAATTTAAATTGAGGGACGATATTCTGTTGCGATAAGATAAAAGAATTTTGAATAGGCGTTTTAATGATAATGAAAGGTTATTGTTTCATATATATATATATATATATATATATATATATATATATATATATATATATATATATAAATACAGGGTGTCCATAATTAAATTCCCACTTTCAAAAGGCTGCAAAAAAAGAACCACTGGTCAGAATAACTTCAAATTTGAACTGAATATACTGGAAGAAGGGGGAAACGATTTGGCATAATAAAAAAAATGTCCCAAACTGTTACATCGCCATCTACTGATAAAATTTGGAAATTTTTTTATTATACCAAATCGTTTCCCCCTTCTTCCAGTATATCCAGTTCAAATTTGAAGTTATTATGACCAGTGGTTCTTTTTTTGCAGCCTTTTGAAAGTGGGACTTTAATTATGGACACCCTGTATATATATTCACTTTTTTTGGCATTAATTGCATACATTGATCATTGTATTTAATTTGAATGTATTCTGTAGCGATGTGCGGGTTTTCAGCTAGTTCAGTATATAATAAAAGACTCACTGAACAGAACGTTCACGGTTTGTTTGCAGGCCATGTTATTGACTCTTAATGTCATAAAAGTTTAACGAATTCCCCCTAAATGACAATGTTTAGAACCGTCAGGAATTTTATTGCTCAGTAATATTTATATCATCTCATGAAATAACGTTTGCTGAGCGTTATGACAGTGACAATGTTTATAACCCTCAAAGATTGTATGTCTCAGTAACATTTAAACACTAACCTGAAGTAATGTTTCCAGAGCGAATGAATACTTTAAAATTTATCCGGTCGGCAATAGAAACATATAAGAGAAAATGACTGAAAAGTAAATTTTCAAATTTATTCGAAAATATCTGTGCACAGTTGTTTTAAACTGTAAGTGACTAACTTAATTTCCAATAGAAAGAGAATATCAAATATGATTAGCATAAATACAATTTTATTAATTTTGCTATGCAGCAAAAAATTCCGTTCCTTATTAGGGCGATGTCAATTGATTTATTATAGATTCTGTAAAGAAAGTTATAAAATAATTTAAAATCCTGCAGCGTTTTCAGTAAGTCCCAATTTATAGCACAAACACCAATTTTTACAAGTTGAAGCATCTCTCTTTCTGTACATAATAAAAGACGCACTCAACTGAACGTTTACGGTTTGTTTGCAGGTCATGTTATTGAGTCTAACTGCCATAAAAGTTCACCGAATTACCTCTAAACGGCAATGTTTAGAACCCTCACGGATTTTATGGCTCAGAAATATTTAAGCACTATCATGAAATGACGTTTGCAGAGGGGAGGAGTGATTAAAAATTTTACTGGTGACGTGCAGCTCTTTATTATATAGTAACCACATCAAAGAACGTGTTGTGGTTTGCAAATTGCTGTAACAAAGATTTGTGATTTCTTTATTAGAGTTTTGCAGTCTCGAAGAATCACATCGGTGGTTAATACTATAAAACCTCGTTTGATGAAAACGTACTTATGATATAAATCAGGTTATATAGGAGGCATAAAATGGATTAGAATAATTTTTTTAGTTTATAACAGTAACTTACATTTAATTATTTTTAGAATAATGGAGGCTTTTAATGTGGAAATAATACTACTGAAAAACGTTCCAGGGAGGGGGGTATTTAAAGATCAATATCTTAATCCATATGTTGAGAATTAATAAAAAGTTTAGGCCTGTAAACAAATTTTTCGGTGAAATATAAATATAAATACCTACCATACTTTTCCTACCGTATTAAACATTCTTTTCTAATGGCCTAAAATATATATATACTAGCTGAAGTACCCGGCGTTGCCCGGAATTTTAAGAAGGTTTGTTAATCAAAATCAATTTAAAAACTTAACACAGTATAAATTACATAGCCAAAAAAAAAGCATGTGAAATGTTATACATATCTCAGTATTGTGGTAGATGCAGTCTTTCATCATTGTACCACTAAAAGCTGTAAAGAAAAAATGTCAAATTGTGGAATGTTTGTTAACCAAAATCAATTTAAAAACTTAACACAGTATAAATTACATAGCCCCCCCCCAAAAAAAAAACGTGAAATGTTATGCATATCTCAGTATTTTGGTACATGCAGTCTTTCATCATTGTACCACTAAAAGCTGTAAAGAAAAAATGTCAAATTGTGGAATGTTTGTTAACCAAAATCAATTTAAAAACTTAACACAGTATAAATTACATAGCCAAAAAAAACATGTGAAATGTTATACATATCTCAGTATTTTAGTAAATGCAGTCTTTCATCATTGTACCACTAAAAGCTGTAAAGTAAAAATGTCAAATTGTGGAATGTTTGTTAACCAAAATCAATTTAAAAACTTAACACAGTATAAATTACATAGCCCATAAAAAAGCATGTGAAATGATATACATATCTCAGTATTTTGGTAGATGCAGTCTTTCATCATTGTACCACTAAAAGCTGTAAAGAAAAAAATGTCAAATTGTGGAATGTTTGTTAATCAAAATCAATTTAAAAACTTAACACAGTATAAATTACATAGCCCCCCCCTCAAAAAAAAACGTGAAATGTTATACATATCTCAGTATTTTAGTAGATGCAGTCTTTCATCATTGTACCACTAAAAGCTGTAAAGTAAAAATGTCAAATTGTGGAATGTTTGTTAACCTAAATCAATTTAAAAACTTAACACAGTATAAATTACATAGCCCCCCCCCAGAAAAAATCATGTGAAATGTTATACATATCTGAGTATTTTGGTAGATGCAGTCTTTCATCACTGTACCACTAAAAGCTGTAAAGTAAAAATGTCAAATTGTGGAATGTTTGTTAACCAAAATCAATTTAAAATCTAAACAATTTACTAAGATTTAACCTTCAATCTTTGGAGCAAAAGAAGCTGATAAGTAAAACATAAAATATACATACATTTATAATAAACCACTAAAAGCTGAAAAGGAAAAATGTCAAATTGTGTTTTGGAAAGTAAAGCTGAAAAGTAAAAATGTAAATTTGTCGAATGTTTGTTAACCAAAATCAATTTAAAAACTAAACTCAGTATAAATAACATAGAAAAATAAGCAAGTGAAATGTTATACACCCAAATAATAAAAAAAAAAATCCAATATAAAAATATATAAATTTATAATTAACTCCTCAGAATTCATCTAGATTTAACCTTTCATCTTTGGAGCAAAAGAAGCTGAAAAGTAAAACATAAAATATATACATTTATAATAAACCACTAAAAGCTGAAAAGGAAAAAATGTCAAATTGTGTCTTGGAAAGTTAAGAGTTTTAAAAAGTAAAGCTGAAAAGTAAAAATGTCATTTTGTCGAATGTTTGTTAAACAAAATTGATTAAAAAAGTATACACAACATAAATAACGTTAAAAAAAAGCATGTGAAATGTTATACACATCTCAGAATTTTAGTAGATTCAGCCTTTCATTTTTCAAGATTAAATTAAAAATGTCAAATTGCCTAATGTTTGTTAACAAAAATTAATTTAAAAACTAAACACAGTATAAATAACATAGATTTAATAACAGTATAAATATCATAAAATAAATACTTTTATAATAAATCACTAAAATGTTAAAAGTAAAAATGTCTAATTGTCAATATAAATACCTCCATAAATGCAGGATTCTGTAGCCAAAAAAATATATAAATAAAGTATTAAAGTATTGGTTAAAGGCACTGACTGATGAAAAAATTAACAGAAATCTGCAGTTTGGGCTACACGCACCATAAATGCAAGATTCTGTACAATAATAGAAACATCCTGTCCTTATTAAACTCCATATAAATCTCTGTTCAATTAAACTGATCCAAATATTATCTCAAGTACCTTCATAAACTATGTTTCTCGTTTCTTGATTTGGAGTTCAATATGAATGTTTGTTAACCAAAGTCAACTTAAAAACTAAACACAGTATAAATAACATAGGAAAAAAAACATGTGAAATGTTATACACATCTCAGAATTTAGATAGATTCAGCCTTTCATCACTAAAAGCTGAAAAGTAAAAATGTCAAATTGTCTTTTGCCTTGTGAACTCTGCATGAAAAATTAAACACAGTATAAATAACATTGTATAAAAAAGGGATGGGAAATGTCATACACATCAATACTAAAAAACAACGAATAAATTTTGGTTCTAATTTGACTCTTAGTGTGCTTCACTCTTAAAAATAGTTGTTCACAGATGTACGTGCTTCCAAACGTTGATGACCAGAATAACGCTTAACTATGCAGTGAAGGATATTTATATCTGGGCAGGTACGATTTATGAGTACAACAAAGAGACTCGATTGAATTTCTCTTTTAGTTAGATGTCAGATTGCAACTCTATGCATTCCATTTGACAATTTGCTAGCATTATATCTATATCGACTGTAAATAGAGTAGAAAACATGCAAAAAAAAAATTGTTTATTTTTCCCAAAGTCCTGAAATCAATTTTAAATTCTTGTACTAAATCGGAAAGTAGGGCTGCGTATTTTGTAACATTTTTAGAATTGTGCTTGGTGAGCGTCTCGAAACGCAAAAAATTTTTAACATTTAATTTGGCTTGACATAATTTCAACTTCATGGATTTTGCTCTGAAGTAAAATCCATGAAGTGACGGGTGTTTAAGTCATTTAAATGGGCATTCAGATCTAACAAAATCTGCAAGCCAGTTATCATAAAGTTCTGGCACAGATTACTTTTCAATGTCATAAACAATTTGATATCATCAAGTAGGCTATAAAACCTTTTTAATATTTTCTCCACTGAGCTACCTTATTTCTTAAAAGTATTGCCATATTCAGCATCCAAGCTTTTAAGAAATTCCTGAAACTGGCTATGAATAAATCCCCAATCCTTCATAAATTTCACCATTTTGAAGATGATTTGCAGAACATGGTCCATTTTTTTTCTTTTCCGCATTGCTTTTTATATCAAGGCAGGCTATTAATTTTTTTAATGAAAGAAATTAAAAAACATGAGTCTTTTTAAAATCAAATTAACACAAAAAAAATATTGCTTTCATAGCACATAAAAATATTTATTGGTAAATTAAGGTGTTTTTTTATTATATATATAAATATGGTGAGCAAAGTTTTTCAGTTTATTTATTATATTCTCTGGTTTTTTGAGGAGAAGATGCATTAATTTTAAATGTATTCAACTTGAATTTAAGTAAATGAAAAGTGAAACTAATAATATAAAAAATTAGACTATATTTAGTTACATTAAAATGAAATATGTTAATCATTTGACAATATTAAACCAGTTAGGTATATTATAATGTAAAAAAATAGTTATTACATATTAAATATTATTTCCAGGAGGGTGGATATTGTTCAGAGTTCAAGACATTTACTATAAAAAGCTATAGTACTAATAATGCATAACGAAATCTATACGTTGGACACATTTCTAAAGAATTGGAAACATGAGGAGAATCTAACTTAAAAGGATTCGAATGTAAACATATTAATATTTTTAAAAATATATTTCCTTTGAAGCATTCAGCTTTTAACATATTTTTTTAACAAAAAGGACTAAAATAATACAATAAATATATTTTTATTTTACGAGGCAAAACATATATCTATCTATATAAATAAAGCAAAGTGTCTATGTACGTACGTAACGTATACAAATCTACATTTCTTGACGAATCTGGTTGAAACTTGGTATACTTATGTTTTGAAGCCTTAAGATAATTCTAAGATAAGTTTGGAAGCTTTAAAATAATTCTAAATAAATACAGTTTTTAAAGAATATTTCATCTCCAGACGATGTAATCAATCATTCATAAGAACTGCGCATGCGCACCCACTATATGTTAATTCTAGATATCCCAGGTAAGTGAACGCATGGATTTGTTATTTCGTAGTTATTTAAAGTTAATTTTCTAATATTACTCTTTCAGTTTTCTTTTTTTCATTAATCCTTTCCTACTGGGTTAATTCCCAATATACGGATTACTGTTAAAACTGTGGAATATTTCTGTGATAGTCCCATACTGTTTTCACTTTTGTTTGTTTTTGTATTGCTAAGGAAATTGTGTTATAATTGGATATTTGTAAAGGGCAGTGAAATATAATTGTTTTATTTACATTTCTATTTTACATTTAGTTAATTTTCTAATTTTTCATAAATTAATAGTTATTATTCCATTAAATATTATTTCAATGGGATAATGAAGTGGAATTTGAACTATCTGTCATATTTTGTTTAATTTAGTTACTTTATTTGAATATTCTTTCTTTTTATGCTCCTGTCTACAATTCTTTGCAATATTTCTGCGATATAATTGTAGTTTTTTATTTTGGGCTGTTTTTATAAGGAAAGGAATGACGAATTGGGGAAGATTTTCATATTAGAACATAAAATTGCCTGTATTATTTTTGCATTTTAAAATTGTCTCTTAGATTGTAGGCCATTCTGAAGATAACTGTCTTATGTATCATGTGTAAGAAGGAAATTAAAATATTAGCATTAGGATTTTGTGGAGAGTGATAGGCGTTTTAGCTAAATTTCAGATTAATATTCTATGTTCGGAGTCAATTTTTCAAAAAAAAAAAAAATTTAAAGATTTTTTTGGTCTTTTTAGGTAAAATAGCACTACTTTATTTGAATATTCTTTTTATTTATGCTTCTGTCCACAACTCTTAGCAATATTTCTGTGATATAATTGTAGTTTTTTTTTTTTATTTTGGGATTTTTTATAAGGAAAGGAATGACGAATCGGGGAAAATTTTCATATTACAACATAAAATTGCGTGTATTATTTTTGCATTTTAAAATTCTCTCTTAGATTGTAGGCCATTTTGAAGATAACTGTCATATGTATCATATGTGAGAAGGAAATTAAAATATTTGCATTAGAATTTTGTGGAGAGTGATAGTCGTTTTAGCTAAATTTCAATAAAAATTACTTGAAATTGACCAATTTATAAAAAAAGTATGCTATTTACATGTAAGTTTTTGTTCCATTTTTTAATTTTTAAGTTCTATTTTACCATAAAACACCAAAAAAACCTTTAAAAAATCATTTTTTAAAACAAACAAATGGAATAGCTAAACACATAGTTAACCGTAAATAAATCGCAAAACTGTGCTTAAGTTTAGACCGATTATTTTTAGTTAAGATATACTAATTTTTATGCTTTTAACAGTACATCGTGAATTATAAAATTAAGAACAATATAAAATACAGTATACTAAACATTCTGAAGTACAAACACAATATGTAAAATACCTAATAACCAAATTTCAGAAAGTAAATAATCACATAGGGGTTTCAACAGTAAAGAGTTCAATGGTAATCCGTATATTGAAAATTAACCAAGTAAAAAAGGATTAATGAAAATAAAATAAAAGGAGTAATGTAAGAAAAATTAACTTTAAATAACACCAAACAACTACTAATTAACAATATTCAATGCGTTTATTTACCTTGTAACATCCAGGTGCGCATGCGCAGTTTTTATGAATGATTGATTCCAACGGCTTGAGATGAAATATTATTTAAAAACTGTATTTATATATAAGCATTTTAAAGCTTCCAAACTTATATTAGAATTATCTCCAGGCTTCAAAACATAAGTATACGAAGTTTCAATTAGATTCGTCAAGAAATGTAGATTTGTATACGTTACATACATACATACATACATAGAGATACTCTGCTTTATATATATATATATATATATATATATATATATATATATATATATATATATATATATATATAAATAAAGCAGAGTGTCTCTATGTATGTATGTATGTATGTATGTAACGTATACAAATCTACATTTATATATATATATATATATATATATATATATATATATATATATATATATATATATATATATATATAAATGAATGTTTGTTTGTTCGTATTTTATGCGATGTCGTACCGTTCATCCAATTGCGATGAAACTTCGTCGATTTATTTCTTGAACTTGTTTGAAGGATATAGACTATTTTCATCCCGCTACGACGTTCCATTCCCGAATTATGTTAGAACAAGTTTGCGAGGTATCAAGGGATATTTTTGTTCAAAGCCATTGTAAAATTTCATTGTTGCCAATTAAATTATAACATTTCCGTAAAAATAAATAGACATGAATTAAAACCCTGATTTATTCATATATTGGCGCATGCAAGAAGGAATTTGATATATTATTTTCATATACGTGGCAACGCCGGAATATTTCTTTTTAGAAATGAAAATATAAGGAGGGAAAGTCATTTATTTTCAATGAATGTGTTATCTATCCATTACATGAATTGAAATTATTCCAAGCTACCTGTTCAAACTCAAATATACTGAAGGACACGTTCACTTAGCTTGAAACACGTGCGTTTAGTCTTGACGCGATGATTTATATAACTGAAGTGACATTGAAACACAGCAGATGATTTAGTTTTGAAAAAGAATTACAATCATGAAATACGTGCAAATTAATTATAATTAAGAAAGTCTGAAACTGGAATTGAAACGTAGTAGACGATTTAGTTTTGAGAAAGAATTCCGAGCACGAAATACGTATATATACTTTTTCTAGAATAATTATCAGATTTGCTGTGTTTTAATATTGAATGTGATCTCAATCCATTCAAACATTATTGATCATTTTTCTATAATAATAAATCCATTCAAACGTTATTGAGTAGGTGTAAATTAATGCTTTAAAATGCCCAAAATGAGTAGAGCAACTTTTAATCCTGCAGAAGTAAGGGCAAAATGTCAAAGATTGTTGAGAAATGAGCAATGTGATGAAAAAAAAAACAGAAGAGCGCGAAGCCAACAGAATTCAAAATGCAGTTAGACGAACACAAGAATCTGAAGAAAAAAACATTCTCAAGAGCTCGAAGGCAACACAATTCGAATTGTAGTGATCCGAAGCAGTGAGACTGATGAAGAAACTTTTAACGCGTCGAGCATACGATCGTATTCGAGCTTAAACATCAAAAGTAGAGGGAAGCGATGAACAACGACAGCACCGACAACAAACTAATGTTATATGGTACCGCAAAACAATTCTAGCGAAAACTTTAGAACATCATAACATGAGGCTCATCATTGAACAAAAAAGAAATTAACTAATAAAGAAAATTGTGGTGTAGTTAATTAGTATTACAAATATATCTAATTAAAACTGGAACACTGGATCTACGATTTACTTTATCCTTTCAAAAATCCAGTTTTTTGAAAGATATAGAAATGGTTGCATAGCGTAAAGTTTGCTGATAACCTTTCAAACTTTATTCTGTTTACATTTATAAAACTAGCAGAGAGACTATTTACTCCCAGGATATTTCACTACCACGATAAATGAAATAACGCATGCGCACATTCGCTATCTACAACAGAAGTCTCGAAGATGCCAGTACTAAATATATGCTTGAAAATTTGTCTTAGTGGGAAAGAACAAATCTTTGTATATTATGTCTTATTAATCAGATAAAAATACGTGTCAAATTAAAATTAAAATAATGAAAATTGGGAAAATCAGAAAAGCATGCTAAAAAATCAAATGACTAAAATATAAATGGTGTAAAAACTCCTGAAATGTATTGGAAAATTTCTGTGAAAATGTGTTCAAAGTTGGAAGAAATGAAAAGAATTCCGGTAGAAGTAGACTATTAAAAATATAAAAACACAACTATAGTTTTTATTGATATAAATGGGAAGAAAAAAATTTTATTTCTTAACTGGATTATTCCATTCAATTTTTGATGGAATCACAAACGAGAGTCATAAAATAATTTACAATCCTGCGACGTTAACAATAAATCCTCATTTATGACCCGAACACCGATTTCTACAAAACAAAGCATCACTCAGTCTGTATATAATAAAAGACATATACAACTGAAAGTTCAATCTTTGTTTGCAGGTCATGTTATGGACTCTAAACGTCCCAAAATTTTTCGGGATTCCCATTAAATGGCAATGCTAAGAACCCTTAATTATTTAAGGCTCAACAATATTTAAATACTCTCTTGAAATAGTGTTAACAGAGCGAAGGAGAGATTGAAAATGTTACTGGTGACGTGCAGCCATTTATTGTTGAAGAACGATGCCAAAGAACGTATTGTGGTTCACAAATTGTTATTCCAGGGATTTGTGACTTGCTTACAACAGTTTTGTAGTCTCGAGGTATTACATCGTTGGTTAATATTAAACAAAGTAATTTTGATAAAATCCTTCTCATGAAATCAGGTTTTATTGCAGGCATAAAAATGCTTGGAATTCTTAATTTAGGTTATGGCATTACGTTAAATTTATTTTTCTGAGGAAAGGAGGTTTTTAATGCGAAAATAATATTTCATAAAAAAGTGTGGGGGCATTTATAGATCAACGTCAAACTCACTGAGCTGAGAATTAATGAAATTTTTGTACGTGTAGCAAACATTCCAGTGGAACTTAAATATAAATAACTTTCATTATTTTACTACCGTAGTATGTATTTTCTGATGGCTAGATAAATATGTACCTCATTGAATAATACTGAAAATTGTGGTATAATTAAATGTTATCATAACAAGTTCTAACTAAAATAGCTAGAATCCTCAATTTACGGTTAACTTTACCTTTTCATAAACGCAGTTACACAAAAGTTATTGATATGAGTGTCCAACATAAAAGGTAATGATAGCATTTTAATCTTTATGCAGTTCACTTTTCTAAAATTCCCAAGAAAACTGTATTTTCTCTAAATATTAGAACCGCTACGATAAATAGAATCATGCATGTACATATATGCTATCTACAATTCAAATCTCACGTGCGATACACCACATATGTTTTAACGTTTATGATAAAAAATAAAGCAATGTGTATTATTTCATATTAATAACATATCTCTGATGCCCCTTATAAAGAAGATATGTTAAGTCAAAATCAGTGATTAAAATATTTCAAGTAATTGCCTTTAATACCAATCGCAGAACAATAATTTCAACTTGAGTCTTTTGTAGAAAGAAAAGTACTTTCAAATGAATACAAAATTCATAGACCTTTTATACAAGACAATTTTTTTTTATCAATAATAACAAATGTCTAAAAATCACTTTTTTGGACTTAAGCCCTTTATACCGGGCACCATACATATATAAAAGCATACTAAGTTGAAAAAAATAATCAGATATTGGGAAAATGTGAAACATATACTAAATAAATGACTGAAAAATTGTGAAATTTATTAGAAAATATCTGTGCACATTGGTTTTTAATGTTGTTGTGTACCAATCCTTTTATTCGCTCACCTATGGAGCCTATGTTATCCTATGTTATCCCATGGAGAAAATTTGTAGAAGGATGGCAGATTTGGATTTCAAGATTATTATTTTTAATTGTACTCCATAGTAGAGAAAGACATTTTACACCTTGGAACATTTTTCGTTTTTATAAAATTAAAATAATATTTTAAAATTGCAATTGTTCTGAGAAAGAATCAGGCTTAGTGTATTTTAAATACTCATAAATTTCTTTAGTGGCCGAAATTTATAAAAGGAATCTTGTTGCAAGGTGCAAAATAGTGCGGACCATCTGAAATTACCATTTTCAATGGATTATCAAGTTTTATGTAGCTATAAATAGTAGGCCAATTATCTTCATGGGTTAGGGATCCATAGTTGCCCAATAGGGCGGAGCGTAAAAAAAAAAAAAAAGTTTTCGATATTGTTTTTGCCCTAGTGCGGAAAAGTTGGGTACTGGTGGGTAGGTCACGTATGCCAAGTTTTGGGAAAAACAAAAAATATCTTTCGTTTCCATTTCGTCCATGATTTTTAGCAGATTTTTACCATATAGTTAAAAATGTATAATTCCATTGTTTTGTATGCAGCTATTGGATTTTTTCTGATGTACTAGGGACTTCGCCCCTAGACTCGCTCCTCTGTTAGAGTGAGGGTCAAGGTATGTTGAGTTTTTTGGAGTGCCATGGTCTTCACCTCCAGTAGCAAGATATGTACATCAGAAAATATGTGCTCAGCAGTAAAATAAAAATATAAAAATTAAGCCCTCTTCAGATAAGTAAAATAAAAATATAATAAGAATTAAAAGAATAAAATTCAAATATTTAGAAAAATGAGTGTCCACCGGGATCGAACCGAGGAGTATCGCATACGAGCAGCGCGCTCAAGCACAGCGCCAATCATGGCACAGCATGTTGAAGGAATAAGTTGCTAATAGCGAGATATATAGGGGCAATTCTCGGGCAATGCAACAGCTTCCATCCATTTACTGTTTAAGGGGAATTACTGCGAAGATGAATCACTGTTTCAGCTTTAAAATTCAATTAAAAATCAAAAATTTAAGATATAGACTTAAATGACGTTTATATGAATAAGAAAGCTTTCTGCTTCCAGATGATGTAAATATTTTCTTCGTAAGATTAGAAATATAAAGATTTTCTTTGTAAGATTTTTAGAATAGAGAAAATTCTGAAAAAAAAACCAGAACTCACCACATGTTGTGACTGCATTGCGAATTCTACCCGTGCCCACCCATCCACCCAACCATATGAGCACTTAACTCCTTTGCCCTTGCAGTTATTCTGGTAACAGAGCGATGCCAATCGATTTATTATAGATTCTGAAAAGATAGTCAGAAAATAATTTACAATCCTGCGTCGTTAGCAGTAAATCCCAATTTATACCCCAAACCGATTACTACAAGATGAAACATCTCTCATTCTGTATATAATAAAAGACGCACTAAACTGAACGTTCACGGTTTGTTTACAGGCCATGTTATTGACAATAAACGCCATAAAAGTTTCACGAATTCCCTCTAAATGGCAACGTTTAGAACCTTCAGGGATTTTATGGCTCAGTAATATTTAAATACTCTCTTGAAATAACGTTTGCAGAGCGAAAGAGTGATTGAAAATTTTACCGGTGACGTGCAGCGCTTTATTATTTAGTAACGACATGAAAGTACATATTGTGGTTTGCAAATAGTAATTGCAAAGATTTGTGACTTCCTTACTACAGTCTCGAAGTATCACACCGAGGGGAAATATTAAACAACAAAGTTTGAAGAAATCGGACGCTTGACATAAATTAGATTTTATAGCAGGCATAAAAGCACTGGAATTCTTAATTTAGTTTATGGCATTACGTTAAATATAGTTATTTTTATAAGAACAGAGAGTTTTAATGTGAAAATTATCTTAATGAAAAACGTGCTTATAGATCAAATAAGTATTTATAAATGAACGTCAAGCCCCTTAAAATGAGAATTAATAAAATGTTTGTGCATGTAGCGAATTCCAGTGAAACATAAATACAAACAGCTTCCAAACGTTTTCTATCGAGTTAATGGGACAAGGATTACTCGTTTTTTAAAGAATTTTGAATATTTCACTCTGCTATACAAAATGAGTATAATTAATATTATTGTCTACTACATTGAAGACGCTTAGATTTCAAAAATAAGTATTTTGTAGAAGAATAAGACCTTTTTTCAAAAAAAATTTCAAAAATGATAGCTTTTTTCAAAACGTTTCATGCGTATTACTTTTCTTCGGATTTCTTCCAAATTTCTTATGATCGTTAATTTAAGTGTTTTCCACAAATCTCAGCATTATTCTTTGAAACAAAAAATATTTTCCACATTTATAGACCATGAAATAAAACAAAAACATAAAAAAACAGGCAGATTAACAAAATGATTATTTATGGCTTTTGATTCATACAAAAAAAAAAAAATATTGCAAAGTTATGTTTACATATGTACGGTAAACTTATATTAAAGAAATAAGGTTTTTAAATGATTTGTAATGCACACAGAATGCTTTGAAAAATTCTAGAAATTTTGAAATTATTATTTTATTTAAAGGCAGGATATTTTGCCAAAAAATCCTTATTTTAAATACTAAGAGTCTTCAATTGGAGTAAAAAAGAATACACATTATTATCCTTTTGTTTATAGTGTTGAAAATGTAAAATATAAAAATTCCCGGTTAAAGGTCCCTTGTTCCCTTAAACATTCTTTTCTGATGACGAAATTAATGTACAGATATTAAATAATGTATGAAATCCTGCTAACAGAACTATTAATTTAGAAAACTGGATTTTTTAGTAAACTTTACCCTGTGCTGTCACAATGCTATTTATTGAATGAAGAATGGTTTAAATTTTGAATTTCTGGGGAAAAATATAGTCTGTTATTTCAGAATAATAATATTAATAAAAATTTGTTAAACTTAAAAACAAATAATGAAAGAACTAAAAAATGAAGCTAGATAAATCAATTGCCTCAATTATACATTCAATAATTTCTGAAAATTGATGGCAAATGTCTTCAATTCTGCGCATATTGTTTAAAATCTACCGGAGCTTAATTAACATTTCTGTAGAAAGAACTGGTTTTTCAAGTGTTGCCAATGGACGTACAGAAAAACATATTTCTCCAGAGGAGTTTAAATACCTTTTTCAAATAAAGAAAATTATTAATTTAGAATTTTATTATTATAAAATCAGTCTCTGTGTAGGCACAAATAATGCAAACTCTCTAAAAGATGTAGATTTTCCGTATTCCCAAGTATTCTACATGAATTAAGTCTTCGAAACTTTGAATGATATATTTTTGCATTTATTTTATATTATTAAAATATTCCCTTCGTAATCTGTTTATGTATATGTACAAACATTATTTACACACACACACACACACATATATATATGTATATATATATATATATATACAATGGCTCCCTAAAGTGTTCGTACACTTACGATTTTCAATGAAATAGGTATTTCAATGAATTTTTAAGAAACCAATAATCAAAAAGTAACAAAAACTTTATCTCACAAAAGTCCTCGTACACTGAAATATTTTCGAATAAATTCATAATTAAAATTATCGTCTGGCGCTTTATTTTTATTTTTGAATTGTGGTGGCATTTAAAATATCGTTTGGCTTTAATTTTTGCTTGCCTACTCCGTAATAATCTATTTATTACTTAAAAATGGCTCGTAGTCGTAAAGAAACAACAAACAGCATTCGGAAATTGAATATTTTTCATCATAGTAGTGGTAAATTAGTTCGGAATATTTCTAAATTACTTAATTTATCCCATTCTACTGAGCAGTATGTGATAAAACGCTTTAAAGAAGAAAATCGGATCGAAACAAAGGTAAGAAAAGGCCGTCCGGCAAAGTTAACAAAACGTGATCATAGATTTATAATTAGAAAATTTGTGAAAAACCCACGTTTGAGTGCTGTAAAAGTTTCTGCAGAATTTAATGAAACATTTTCTACTTCAATTTCACCTGAAACTGTTCGACGAGTTCTCAGAGCAGCTGGATTACATAGGTGTTCTGCCCGTAGAAATTTTTTCTGTGAGTGAGAAAAACAGAACGCTTAGGCTTTCCTTCGCACTATCGATGATAAATAAGCCCCAAACGTACTGGAATAATGTCTTATTTACCGGTGTATGCAAGTTTAACATTTTTGGTTCCGATGGGCATATAATTGTATAGAGAAGAAAAAATGAGGAACTTAATCCCAAGAACTTAGTAGGAACTGTTGAGCATGGCGGTGGAGGTGTCCTTGTGTGGGGGTGCATGTCAGCATCAGGACTAGGTAATTTTGTATTTATTGATGGCATTATGAATCATGCTGTTTATATAAATATTTTAAGAGACAATTTAATATTATCAGCCCAAAATTTTGGTATTGGAAACAACTTTGTTTTTTATCAAGATAACGATCCTAAACATACGGCTCTCACTCAACGTTCGCATCTGGTGTCTCTATAATTGTCCACAAGATTTGAAAACACCACCTCAATCGCCAGATTTGAACCCAATAGAACATATTTGGAGAGAACTGGAGGTTCGAGTACGAAAACACGACATTCACGCGAAAAGCGAACTAAAAGCAATTATGATGGAAGACTGGAAGAACATTGATGCAGAAATTACAAAAGAAATAGGGCAATCTATTCCCAGACGTTTAAAAGCTGTTGTGGATGCTAAATGATATCCTACTAAATACTAATTTAACCCATTAACCGCTGGTGTTGCGTTGACGCAACGGTCAAAATAAATGCGTATAAAAATTTAGCTATCAAATGAATTTTATGTTAACAGTAGTTTTTGAGTAGGGTTAATAATCGAATTGAAAAATATGTGCCTTTAACTGTTCTTTTAATTAATTAACAAGTTCCAAACTTAGACAGATAGTTAAGCATTTTTGAACGAGACCTTTCTCCCTGTCTTTTTCACAGAAGAAATATAGGGAGACACACATGAGATTTAGGGGTGATTTATTTTTAGCTAAGGTCAAAGTTATCAGAACATTCCATCAATCGGTTGATTTTGTTTGGGTGGGGGAGGAAGAAAAATCAGGTGTTGCGTTGGCGCAACGTCAGCGGGAAAAGGGTATTCACACGTGTCGCTCGACTCCGTAGAACTTTCCCCCGTTCTGTGGTTATAGAAATGCCTAAAACTAGATACTTTACGTTTAAAGAAGTTCTTCAAAGAATTTTAGACGAAGATTCAGATAATGATGACGAGAATTAAACTGATATTGGTGTTATTCTACCAGAGACAGCAGAGGCTAGTGATGAAGAAGGAAATGATAATATTTTGAATAGTGACAATGATGATTTACCATGCGATACTGCTGTCGAAATTGAAGTGTGAGTAAAAAAGTTTTTGCCTCCTAAAAGCAGTACAAGTTTTTCGAAAAAATTAAAAAAAACAAAAACTGAAGATTTGAAATGGATAAAGAAGGGACCATTGAATATGTCTCAGCCGAAAAATGAAGAAAAGGATCAAATCGGAACTATGAAAAGTATAATACAAGATAAAACTAGTGCAGAGATTTTTGATCTTCTCTTTGGCTCTGAGGTTTATTCCCTTCTCGTCGAATAGACAAACTCATGTGCCCAACAAAAGAATCACCCCTATTTTTTAGCATCTGAAGCCTACATGAGACGGTTCATTGGAATATTGTTGCCGACGGGATATTATTCTTTACCTCAGGAAGAAATTTACTGATCTCTTGATAAGGACATTCAGCATACAAAATCCATTACGTGGAGAACTTGGACATTTTATTGTCAAGTCCGAAGACAGCAGAAGACTGCGTAGTAAACAATGCCATAGCCAGATAATTTATCCATGCAAAGTTTGTCACGTTACTCTACATCGTGATTGTAGTGAAGCTTTTCGTGATAGAAACTGTTATAGAACTGGATATAATAAGTAATTTTGTAAAGGAAAAATAAGTTAAATCTTTATAATAAATAAATTACCTGTAAAGTGATCATTATCTTTCTAAAGTGTAACAAAGTAAAAAAAAATTCCCAGTGCTGAAATCAAAGAAAACCCTGCAGAAGTTCAGTTGAACTCACTTAATGTCAATACTCTTATTCCGCTGACGTTGCGCGAACGCAACACTCAATTTTCGAAAGTTAAGACCAGTTTTGTTATTTTACCCATAAATTAATGTTGTATATGTTCAAATGAATAGCCAATATTATTTGTATAAAAAAAAATTCACCCCTTATAGTTTTGGCGGTTAATGGGTTAAAGAAAAATTAGAATATTTATTAATATGTAGAGATTTTTTACAAGTGTATAATGACTTTTGTGAGATAAAGTTTTTGTTACTTTTTGATTATTGGTTTCTTAAAAATAATGTTTTACTATGTTTTTAAAATATTTCATGTAGTTTTGTGAAGAATAGATTATAGATCTAATTATTAAATACCCATTCTTAAATATTCATTTTAATTAATGGATAAACCCCTATTTCATTGAAAATCGTAAGTGTACGAACACTTTTGGTAGCCACTGTATATATACCGGGTGGCCATAATTAAACTGACAGTGCTCACAGTGTTCTATAGCGCGATCTATTTGCGAGAATGACGCCACATTTTGTAGGAAGATTAAACAAGACGAGGGACGAAGGATTCCGCGAAAAAATAAATTAGTTCCAAAAGTCACCGCTAGGGGAATATTTGGCGCTGTGTAATAGAAAATAGAGTGTTATCAAATGAAAATTAATACGGAATAAAATTACCTTTTATTATGCACATTTTCTTATTTAGTTCAAGTGCAATATGGCAACACTTTTAAAAAAGCGTAAAATCTACATAAACACCGATAAAGTCTCGTGATCTGCAATATCACGTTCGCTGAGCTGAAGAAGAAGTTCTTTATTCAAATTTCACGTTACCTCCATTGGCACAGTGCCAGCTGCTTGGGTTTTAAAAGGCAATGTGTTACGTATCGAATCAATCGGATTGGAAGTTTATGTGCAATGTCTTCTTCTTTAGTCGAGCGTGCGTTACTGGTCAAATTCTTTTACCTCAACCAGTGCAACGCGTCAGCCGCTCTTCGTGCTTTTAGAACCCACAAAAAATGCGTAAAGGTAATGGTCCTGTGTCAGTTAATGGGGTAAACGCAATGGTTGCGAAATTTGAGAAAACAGGTTCTCTGAAGGTTCAGTCAGGCAGAGGATGAAAACCTGTACCACAGGATACAATCGAAGCAGTTGCCACGGCGATTGTCGACAGAGGACCAGACAATATTGCTGCCACCTCTAGCGCTCGTGGATTAGCTCTAAATATGGATATGCCTTATAGTACGGTATGGAAAATCTTAAGAAAGATTATCAACTTCTATCCGTACAAGATCAGCCGTGTACAGGAGTTACTGTACCCCGACCATGATAAGCGATTGACTTTTGCTCTCACCTTTCTTGCCAGTATGGAGGTGGATGATGATTGGCCGTGGAAAATCTTATGGGGAGACGAGGCCCACTTTTACCTGCATGGAACTGTGAATACCCAGAACTGCCGAATTTGGGATGACAAATCACCACATGCAGTCACAGAAATTCCCTTACATTCACTAAAGGTAACTGTTTGGTGTGGGTTCAAAGCGGAATTTATCGTAGGTCCATTCTTCTATGAGAACATTACCTCGACAGGACCGGAAACCTGTTCTGTTACCGGAGAGAAATATCGCCACATGTTGAACAACTTTGTCATTCCGGCACTTCAGCAAAGACAATGCCTGGGGGAAATCATTTTCATGCAAGATGGAGCCCCTCCACACGTTGCTGTACGGGTGCAACAGCTGCTACGACAGAAATTCACAACAGAAAGAGTCATTAGCCGCTTCTTTCCAACTGCATGGCCACCTCGGTCGCCTGATCTTACCCCATGGGACTTCTGGCTATGGAGTTACCTTAAGTCCAAGGTCTATCAAGGAGTGGTTCAGGACCTGGCTACGATGAAGGATAACATATCACGGACTGTACGGGAGATTCCTGCAGACATGTTACTTTCTACTGTTGTGCGTACTGTGCACAGAATGCAATATGTGGTCCACAACAACGGCAGCCACATTGAACCTCATTTGAATGCAAAATAAAAGGTCATTTCCGTATTGATTTGCATTTGTTAACACTCTATTTTCTATTACACAGCGCCAAATATTCCCCTAGCGGTGACTTTTGGAACTAATTTATTTTTTCGCGGAATCCTTCGTCCCCCGTCTTGTTTAATCTTCCTACAAAATGTGGCGTCATTCTCGCAAATAGATCGCGCTACAGAACACTGTGAGCACTGTCAGTTTAATTATGGCCACCCGGTATATATATATATAAACATTTGTGGAAGTTAATATCCAAAATTTAATATAAAATAAAATTATTTTGAATATATTTTTTTCGTTTTAGGGGCTCTAGTAGTATATCTATGTTCGAATTTTATTAATTTATTTTAAATGTCGTTCATATTTTTCAATAATAAAATAGTGTCTTGCTTTCTGCCACATGAAAATATAATCTTTCACACTACTTTAATGACTAAATAAATCAATACTTTATATAAAGCATCTACATGTCATATTGAGAATTTGTCATTATATGTAGCTATACATATTTAATTCATTGCCTCATGTTTCTTATTACTATCAATACGAGCTCTCGATAATTCCTCAGCAGATTATCTAATTAGTGGATTATCTCATGGAAAGAAATGAGTGAAAAAATTGTTTAGTAAAATGTTAACACAATTCGTAAATAGAAGAATATTATATACTATTTTTAAAAGATAAGAGATAAAAAATTAAAGACAAAATTATATTAACTAAGATTAGGTTACTCAACAGGAATTCATTTAATATTTTAATGTGACCAGATTTCAATCCCGAGATTTTCCGATTTTCAGCCCACATCCGTGAATAATTTCGCTCTATTAAGCGATGTATGGGAAAATATAAGTGGGCAAATTACACTTTGCAGGACATAAAAATAATTAGATAATGTTTCTATTATAGACGAAATTAATTTTTTTTGTATTTTTTTAAATGAAGAGATTAAAAGTGTTATCATAAAAGATTTCAGATATAAATGAAATCATCTGAAATCATTTGATATCATATTTTAAATGTAATAAATTCAATAATTCATTTATATAAGTAATTTACATTCACAATTAACGTATATGTATCTACTTTTAAAGAGTGTACAGGGGCAAGAATATTTTTTTTGTAGACCTTGGAAGGAATCTTTTAGTCATAATTGTTTACCAATTTGGAAATGCTGAACATATTTTCTTTAATTCTGCCGCGCTGTCTCTCTATTTTCTCCAAAATTTCAAGCAAAAACATAAAGGATTTCTGATGTAAATAAAATAATCTGATATCATTTGTTAATATTTAAAAAATGTAATGAATTCAATAATTCGTTTACTTTTAAGTTATTTAAATTCACAATTACCGTACGTGTACTATTTTTGAGTGTAAAATATAACAAGCCCTTTTTGTGCGCCTCGCAAGGAATCTTTCAGTCATAATCAATTGCCAATTCATATTCTCTGGACATCGTTTCTATTATTTTGCCGCGGCGTCTCTGTAATTTCTCCAAGATTTCAAGAACAAAAAGGATTTACTCTATAAATAAAACTATCTGAAATAATTTTCTATCATATTTTAAATCTAACAAATTAAATAACTTGTTTATATTTAAATAATTTGTGTTCACGATTATCCTACATGTTTAATTTTTTAAAGTGTAAACAAGGCAACAAGTACTATACACATCAAAAGTGCTTTTTTGTACACCTCGGAAATAAACATTTAGCACCAATTACCATTTTGGAAATTTTGAGCATCGTTTCTATTATTTTGCTACACCTCTATTTTCTCCAAGATTTTAAGTATAAGCAAAAACAATTCCACATTTAAATAAAATTATCTTAAATCATTTGCTATCATATTTTAAATGTAAGCAAATAATTGCATTTTAATTGTAGCAAATCAATAATTCCTTTATTTTTAAGTAATTTGCATTCACAATGGCAGTGCATGTATCTGCTTTTAAAAAATGTACAAGGCGACAATCCTTTCTTTTTTCTTAACGCCTCGCGAGCAACATTTGAGTCGTAGTCAATTACCAATTCATAAACGTTGAACATTGTTTCCATTATTTTGACGCGGTGATCCTCTATTTTCTCCAAGATTTAAAGTATATACATAAAGGATTTATGATGCAAATAAAATTATCTGAAAACATTTTCTATCATATTTTAAATGTAGCAAATTAAATAAGATGTTTATAGTTAAGTAATTTGCCTTCACAACTACCGTACGTGTGTCTTCTTTTAAAGAGTGTACAAGGCTACAAGTATAATTTTGTACACATCGGAAATAATCTTTTAGTCCGAATCAATTACTATTTTGGAAAATTTGAGCATCGTTTCTATTATTTTGCCGCACTATCTCTCTATTTTCTTATAGATTTCAGGTATAAGCAAAAAGGATTCCACATGTAAATAAAATTATCTTAAATCCTTTGCTATTATGTAATAAGTTCAATAATTCATTCATTTTTAAGTAATTTACATTCACAATGACAGTGCATGTACCTGCTTTTAAAAAATGTACAAGGCAACAATCCTTTTTTTTTTCTTAACGCCTCGAGGGCAACCTTTGAGTCATAGTCAATTACCAATTCATAAACGTTGAACATTGTTTCCATTATTTTGACGCGGTGATCCTCTATTTTCTCCAAGATTTAAAGTATATACATAAAGGATTTATGATGCAAATAAAATTATCTGAAAACATTTTCTATCATATTTTAAATGTAGCAAATTAAATAAGATGTTTATAGTTAAGTAATTTGCCTTCACAACTACCGTACGTGTGTCTTCTTTTAAAGAGTGTACAAGGCTACAAGTATAATTTTGTACACATCGGAAATAATCTTTTAGTCCGAATCAATTACTATTTTGGAAAATTTGAGCATCGTTTCTATTATTTTGCCGCACTATCTCTCTATTTTCTTATAGATTTCAGGTATAAGCAAAAAGGATTCCACATGTAAATAAAATTATCTTAAATCCTTTGCTATCATGTAATAAGTTCAATAATTCATTCATTTTTAAGTAATTTACATTCACAATGACAGTGCATGTACCTGCTTTTAAAAAATGTACAAGGCAACAATCCTTTTTTTTTTCTTAACGCCTCGAGGGCAACCTTTGAGTCGTAGTCAATTACCAATTCATAAACATTGAACATTGTTTCCATTATTTTGACGCGGTGATCCTCTATTTTCTCCAAGATTTAAAGTATATACATAAAGGATTTATGATGCAAATAAAATTATCTGAAAACATTTTCTATCATATTTTAAATGTAGCAAATTAAATAAGATGTTTATAGTTAAGTAATTTGCCTTCACAACTACCGTACGTGTGTCTTCTTTTAAAGAGTGTACAAGGCTACAAGTATAATTTTGTACACATCGGAAATAATCTTTTAGTCCGAATCAATTACTATTTTGGAAAATTTGAGCATCGTTTCTATTATTTTGCCGCACTATCTCTCTATTTTCTTATAGATTTCAGGTATAAGCAAAAAGGATTCCACATGTAAATAAAATTATCTTAAATCCTTTGCTATCATGTAATAAGTTCAATAATTCATTCATTTTTAAGTAATTTACATTCACAATGACAGTGCATGTACCTGCTTTTAAAAAATGTACAAGGCAACAATCCTTTTTTTTTTCTTAACGCCTCGAGGGCAACCTTTGAGTCGTAGTCAATTACCAATTCATAAACGTTGAGCATTGTTTCCATTATTTTGACGCGGTGATCCTCTATTTTCTCCAAGATTTAAAGTATATACATAAAGGATTTATGATGCAAATAAAATTATCTGAAAACATTTTCTATCATATTTTAAATGTAGCAAATTAAATAAGATGTTTATAGTTAAGTAATTTGCCTTCACAACTACCGTACGTGTGTCTTCTTTTAAAGAGTGTACAAGGCTACAAGTATAATTTTGTACACATCGGAAATAATTTTTTAGTCCGAATCAATTACTATTTTGGAAAATTTGAGCCTCGTTTCTATTATTTTGCCGCACTATCTCTCTATTTTCTTATAGATTTCAGGTATAAGCAAAAAGGATTCCACATGTAAATAAAATTATCTTAAATCCTTTGCTATCATGTAATAAGTTCAATAATTCATTCATTTTTAAGTAATTTACATTCACAATGACAGTGCATGTACCTGCTTTTAAAAAATGTACAAGGCAACAATCCTTTTTTTTTTTCTTAACGCCTCGAGGGCAACCTTTGAGTCGTAGTCAATTACCAATTCATAAACGTTGAACATTGTTTCCATTATTTTGACGCGGTGATCCTCTATTTTCTCCAAGATTTAAAGTATATACATAAAGGATTTATGATGCAAATAAAATTATCTGAAAACATTTTCTATCATATTTTAAATGTAGCAAATTAAATAAGATGTTTATAGTTAAGTAATTTGCCTTCACAACTACCGTACGTGTGTCTTCTTTTAAAGAGTGTACAAGGCTACAAGTATAATTTTGTACACATCGGAAATAATCTTTTAGTCCGAATCAATTACTATTTTGGAAAATTTGAGCATCGTTTCTATTATTTTGCCGCACTATCTCTCTATTTTCTTATAGATTTCAGGTATAAGCAAAAAGGATTCCACATGTAAATAAAATTATCTTAAATCCTTTGCTATCATGTAATAAGTTCAATAATTCATTCATTTTTAAGTAATTTACATTCACAATGACAGTGCATGTACCTGCTTTTAAAAAATGTACAAGGCAACAATCCTTTTTTTTTTCTTAACGCCTCGAGGGCAACCTTTGAGTCGTAGTCAATTACCAATTCATAAACGTTGAGCATTGTTTCCATTATTTTGACGCGGTGATCCTCTATTTTCTCCAAGATTTAAAGTATATACATAAAGGATTTATGATGCAAATAAAATTATCTGAAAACATTTTCTATCATATTTTAAATGTAGCAAATTAAATAAGATGTTTATAGTTAAGTAATTTGCCTTCACAACTACCGTACGTGTGTCTTCTTTTAAAGAGTGTACAAGGCTACAAGTATAATTTTGTACACATCGGAAATAATTTTTTAGTCCGAATCAATTACTATTTTGGAAAATTTGAGCCTCGTTTCTATTATTTTGCCGCACTATCTCTCTATTTTCTTATAGATTTCAGGTATAAGCAAAAAGGATTCCACATGTAAATAAAATTATCTTAAATCCTTTGCTATCATGTAATAAGTTCAATAATTCATTCATTTTTAAGTAATTTACATTCACAATGACAGTGCATGTACCTGCTTTTAAAAAATGTACAAGGCAACAATCCTTTTTTTTTTTCTTAACGCCTCGAGGGCAATCTTTGAGTCGTAGTCAATTACCAATTCATAAACGTTGAACATTGTTTCCATTATTTTGACGCGGTGATCCTCTATTTTCTCCAAGATTTAAAGTATATACATAAAGGATTTATGATGCAAATAAAATTATCTGAAAACATTTTCTATCATATTTTAAATGTAGCAAATTAAATAAGATGTTTATAGTTAAGTAATTTGCCTTCACAACTACCGTACGTGTGTCTTCTTTTAAAGAGTGTACAAGGCTACAAGTATAATTTTGTACACATCGGAAATAATCTTTTAGTCCGAATCAATTACTATTTTGGAAAATTTGAGCATCGTTTCTATTATTTTGCCGCACTATCTCTCTATTTTCTTATAGATTTCAGGTATAAGCAAAAAGGATTCCACATGTAAATAAAATTATCTTAAATCCTTTGCTATCATGTAATAAGTTCAATAATTCATTCATTTTTAAGTAATTTACATTCACAATAACAGTGCATGTACCTGCTTTTAAAAAATGTACAAGGCAACAATCCTTTTTTTTTTTCTTAACGCCTCGAGGGCAACCTTTGAGTCGTAGTCAATTACCAATTCATAAACGTTGAACATTGTTTCCATTATTTTGACGCGGTGATCCTCTATTTTCTCCAAGATTTAAAGTATATACATAAAGGATTTATGATGCAAATAAAATTATCTGAAAACATTTTCTATCATATTTTAAATGTAGCAAATTAAATAAGATGTTTATAGTTAAGTAATTTGCCTTCACAACTACCGTACGTGTGTCTTCTTTTAAAGAGTGTACAAGGCTACAAGTATAATTTTGTACACATCGGAAATAATCTTTTAGTCCGAATCAATTACTATTTTGGAAAATTTGAGCATCGTTTCTATTATTTTGCCGCACTATCTCTCTATTTTCTTATAGATTTCAGGTATAAGCAAAAAGGATTCCACATGTAAATAAAATTATCTTAAATCCTTTGCTATCATGTAATAAGTTCAATAATTCATTCATTTTTAAGTAATTTACATTCACAATGACAGTGCATGTACCTGCTTTTAAAAAATGTACAAGGCAACAATCCTTTTTTTTTTCTTAACGCCTCGAGGGCAACCTTTGAGTCGTAGTCAATTACCAATTCATAAACGTTGAACATTGTTTCCATTATTTTGACGCGGTGATCCTCTATTTTCTCCAAGATTTAAAGTATATACATAAAGGATTTATGATGCAAATAAAATTATCTGAAAACATTTTCTATCATATTTTAAATGTAGCAAATTAAATAAGATGTTTATAGTTAAGTAATTTGCCTTCACAACTACCGTATGTGTGTCTTCTTTTAAAGAGTGTACAAGGCTACAAGTATAATTTTGTACACATCGGAAATAATTTTTTAGTCCGAATCAAATACTATTTTGGAAAATTTGAGCCTCGTTTCTATTATTTTGCCGCACTATCTCTCTATTTTCTTATAGATTTCAGGTATAAGCAAAAAGGATTCCACATGTAAATAAAATTATCTTAAATCCTTTGCTATCATGTAATAAGTTCAATAATTCATTCATTTTTAAGTAATTTACATTCACAATGACAGTGCATGTACCTGCTTTTAAAAAATGTACAAGGCAACAATCCTTTTTTTTTTTCTTAACGCCTCGAGGGCAACCTTTGAGTCGTAGTCAATTACCAATTCATAAACGTTGAACATTGTTTCCATTATTTTGACGCGGTGATCCTCTATTTTCTCCAAGATTTAAAGTATATACATAAAGGATTTATGATGCAAATAAAATTATCTGAAAACATTTTCTATCATATTTTAAATGTAGCAAATTAAATAAGATGTTTATAGTTAAGTAATTTGCCTTCACAACTACCGTACGTGTGTCTTCTTTTAAAGAGTGTACAAGGCTACAAGTATAATTTTGTACACATCGGAAATAATCTTTTAGTCCGAATCAATTACTATTTTGGAAAATTTGAGCATCGTTTCTATTATTTTGCCGCACTATCTCTCTATTTTCTTATAGATTTCAGGTATAAGCAAAAAGGATTCCACATGTAAATAAAATTATCTTAAATCCTTTGCTATCATGTAATAAGTTCAATAATTCATTCATTTTTAAGTAATTTACATTCACAATGACAGTGCATGTACCTGCTTTTAAAAAATGTACAAGGCAACAATCCTTTTTTTTTTTCTTAACGCCTCGAGGGCAACCTTTGAGTCGTAGTCAATTACCAATTCATAAACGTTGAACATTGTTTCCATTATTTTGACGCGGTGATCCTCTATTTTCTCCAAGATTTAAAGTATATACATAAAGGATTTATGATGCAAATAAAATTATCTGAAAACATTTTCTATCATATTTTAAATGTAGCAAATTAAATAAGATGTTTATAGTTAAGTAATTTGCCTTCACAACTACCGTACGTGTGTCTTCTTTTAAAGAGTGTACAAGGCTACAAGTATAATTTTGTACACATCGGAAATAATCTTTTAGTCCGAATCAATTACTATTTTGGAAAATTTGAGCATCGTTTCTATTATTTTGCCGCACTATCTCTCTATTTTCTTATAGATTTCAGGTATAAGCAAAAAGGATTCCACATGTAAATAAAATTATCTTAAATCCTTTGCTATCATGTAATAAGTTCAATAATTCATTCATTTTTAAGTAATTTACATTCACAATGACAGTGCATGTACCTGCTTTTAAAAAATGTACAAGGCAACAATCCTTTTTTTTTTTTCTTAACGCCTCGAGGGCAACCTTTGAGTCGTAGTCAATTACCAATTCATAAACGTTGAACATTGTTTCCATTATTTTGACGCGGTGATCCTCTATTTTCTCCAAGATTTAAAGTATATACATAAAGGATTTATGATGCAAATAAAATTATCTGAAAACATTTTCTATCATATTTTAAATGTAGCAAATTAAATAAGATGTTTATAGTTAAGTAATTTGCCTTCACAACTACCGTACGTGTGTCTTCTTTTAAAGAGTGTACAAGGCTACAAGTATAATTTTGTACACATCGGAAATAATCTTTTAGTCCGAATCAATTACTATTTTGGAAAATTTGAGCATCGTTTCTATTATTTTGCCGCACTATCTCTCTATTTTCTTATAGATTTCAGGTATAAGCAAAAAGGATTCCACATGTAAATAAAATTATCTTAAATCCTTTGCTATCATGTAATAAATTCAATAATTCATTCATTTTTAAGTAATTTACATTCACAATGACAGTGCATGTATCTGCTTTTAAAAAATGTACAAGGCAACAAGCCCTTTCTTTGTACCATTCGCGAGGATTCTTTGAGTCGTTATCCATTACCAAATCGTAAACGTTGAACATTGTTTCTACTATCTTGCCGCGATTTTCTCCAAGATTTCAAGTTTAAACAATAAGGATTTAAGATGTAAATAAAATTATCTGAAATAATTTTATATCATAATTTAAATGTAACAAGTTAAATAACTTGTTTGTATAAAATGTTTATATCTTTTATGAATTGTACAGGGAATAACCTATATTTTTGTACGTCATGAGGAGAATCTTTTAGTTATAATTAATTGCCATTTTGGAAACTTTAGACAACGTACTTATTGTTTTGCCGCAGTCTCTCTTCATCCTCTAAAGTTCAATTCCATTACAACGTATGACATAAAATTAATTTATACATTTATTGTCATAGATACAATTAAATATCAACTTCTAGTGGTTTTAAAATGAAAAGATTTTAAGTATAAACAAAAACGATTTCAGATGCAAATAAAATCATCTGAAACCATTTTCTATCATATTTTAGATGTTAACAAACTAAACAACTCCGTTATATTTAATTTACGTTCACAATTAATTTACGTTCACCGTACATGCATCTACTTTTAAAGAGTGCACAAGTTAGTTTTTGTACGTCTCAAGAGGAACCTTTCAGTCATAATCAATTACCAATTCGAGATCGTTTCTATTATTTTGACGTGCTGTCCCTTTATTTTTTTCCCAAATATAATCCTATTACATCGTATATTACATCTCTACATATCCACAACTATCAATCACTGGAGAGAAAACAAACACAGTATCGAAATACAGGGTTCCTCTGAGATTTAAGAATATTCCATTCTCTTTTGGGTTATCTATTTCTTCTTGTAGTGGAATTTCTCTCGCAAATACATTTGATTTGTTGTAAGAGGATACAAAAAAAACCTGAAAATTTAATCAGAGCCAGTATCAAAAATTATTTAGTCAAGATTGCTTTTGGATGTGATTTTAGCTTTGATTTATTTCGAGTAAGCTTTCAAAAATTGAAAATTTTAATACAGTGGAACCCCGTTATAGCGAAGCCGGTATATAACGAACTCGCGGATATAACGAGCGAAAATTTTGGTCCCACCGTTTTCCAATTGTACCTAATTTAATTACCATTTTGTGAGTTTAATGTAATCGATTTTAGTCGATTTAATTCATGAATGATAATTTTTAATAGATCATATCATTTTTTAATACAGTCGAACCCAGTCGAACCCCGTTATAACCAACCCAGTATATAACGAACTCACGGATATAACGAACAAAAATTCTGGTCCTGCGTTTTCCTATTGTACGTAATTGAATTACTATTGTGTCAGTTTAATGTAATCTATTTTAGTCGATTTAATTCATTAATGATCATTTTTAATAGATTTTATCATTTTTTTTAAATACATCATCTTACTATTAACAGCTGAAGGTAAACAAATGTTAGTTTGTCAGTCAGCACACACGGGGACGGGCTAATCTCGCGAACCGAGCTTAGCAGGATATCGTGACTGGTACCGATATACGCGGACGGCCGAGACGCGTACACTGATGCTATCCTCAACTTTCAAAACTTTAAACTTTTTTAATTATTCATTTAAAACCGCCGAACTCAATGGAAGAGGAGAGCTGAAACAGCTGACATTCCGGGTGGGCCAGCTAATTTCCGTTTCGCAAATTTCCCTTTTTTCATGCGTGCAAAATTCAACTTTTCCGTCCTTCAATCGAGAAATATTTTATTTCCATATGTTTTACAAGTCTTCATCTTTAAGAATACACACATGTTTAAAAATTTAAAAATGTTTTTCATTGCAAACGAATCTTTTTTCCCCACCCTGTTTTCAGAATTTCACGAAATCGACAATTTTGATGAACAAATATTTCGGTTTTCTGCATTTATTAATGTCAATTTTACGATTTATCGGCATTTGCTAGATGTTCAGCTTCCAAAATATACCAAATACATTCATTAAAAAAAAGTTTTCATTCAAAAAGAGCTTACTTGCAAAACTCACTTTTAACTGAATGCCGAGTTCGTAGTTTTTTGACTTATTATTTTACTCACTAATAATTCCAGAAAGTTCGTGAAATTTGTTTCTAATTAATGAGAAACTGATAGGATTCTTCCACCACCAATTTTGAATTCATCATAACTGTCTTTCCATTTTTTAAGCACTTTTTCCACCCGAGATTAAAATCTACATTCGGCCTTACCGCAATATATCTCCCATCTTGCTCACCTTCCTGTGTGCTGTCGTGGCGTAGTGCTATCGCGTTGACCTGGTAAACCCTACGTTGTGGGTTCGGCTCTAGGTGGTGGCGCAATTTCCAATTTTCCCTATCTTGGTGTTTTTTTGTTTTCCACCGCGGAACTCTGCAATCATCTCATTACAAATTGTTTGACACTGCACAGGGCCTTTTTTTCTTTTATTATGCGAACTTTCCATCTTGTTTGCTGAGGTCCATTTTTTCCGCTACTTTATAATTAATTTCAACGCATTTTCTTTAAATTTTTTATTTCTTCATTTTAATCTTAATTTATTTAATCTTAATATATTTCTCATTTTTAAATTTATCTTACCCTTCTACTTTTTGAAGGTTTTAAACTTAATTTTTATATTACTGTAACTGGTAACTTTAAACTTAATTTAATTTAATATTTTTTTTCTATTGAGCACATATACACTGATAATAAGGATCTTGCGACAGGAGTTAAAGTCAATAGACCCAGGAACTCTACTCTTGAAAAGAAATTCTGCTCAGTTGCCAAAAGAAAAAATTATTAGTTGAGAACGAGTCATTTAATAATTGAAATCCAGAAATAATTTTAAAGTACCAGAAATAATTTTAGTTTTATGAAATGAGAAGTTAAAACCTTTAGAATTTTTTCTAATTGAATGAATTTCTTTTTTGTCTAAAAAGCCAAATTTGAAAACGGAAACTTGAAAGAATTATTTCAAAAGCCAAAAACCGAAATTTGACAAAGAAAATTTTAAATTATTATTTCCTTTTTTAAAAATTCTAATATATTTTTAAAAGTGATTAAACGGTTTTTAATCATTAAGAAATGAAACTATTTCATTTTAAATTGAAAAAGCAAGACATCGGGTTGCCACTCAGCTAGTTATTGGATAGACATTGAAACTAATGAGTTACACATTTTGTGAACTCTAGCATTTTTTTTAACTGTTCGGATATAGCGAACCTCCGGATAAAGCGAACAAAACCTTTGATGCCTTGAAGTTCGTTATAAAGGGGTTCGACTGTACATCATTACTGAATACACACTACAACTAATGAGGTATGCATTTTGGGTACTCTAGCATTTTTCTTACAGGTTCGGATATAGGTTCGACATTTTTCTTCATATAGCGAACCACCGGTTAAAGCGAACAAAACCTTTGGTCTCTTGAAGCTCGTTATAACGGGGTTCGACTGTACTTATATTTATGAAAACTGAAATTGTAGTACTTTATTCAATATTAAATTAAACCCAATGCAATACATGTTGTAAGTAGACATAAATACAAAGTTTCATTTCCAATTGTTTATAACGTTAGCCATAAATCATTGTAAATTTGTGTAAGAATTACTAATAAAAAATATTATGGTTTCCACGTATATCAGTGATTTATTAGATTATACCTTTTCTTGGAGAAAACATAAAGGTTTTAATATATTTCTTCTGTCTCATTACAAAGTAATTATTTTATTATATACTATCCACTGCGTAAAATAAAAAGACAACTATGAGTCCCTACCGAGAAAGGGAAGTTACATAAACTGATCAAATGAGATTTACTAATTTCTCCCCAAATTGGGTTATTTTCGTTTTATTTTAAGATTTAATGAAATAAATATAATATGTTGTAAGGAAAAAAAAAATTTAAAAATTTAGTCAACACACACAATATCGGAAGTAATTTTAAGTTTTGATTCATCTTGTAACGACAATCAGACCTTCCATTTCGTTTAGTCGATTTACCGCTTATATGAATTGAAAAAAATGCAATTCTTGATTGAATCTAATAATACCTACTAGCATAAATGCACACACACACACACACACACATAGTATAATTGTCATTTGTTAAAAGGAAAGAGGAAGAAAATGCATGAAAATGTTTTTCCTGTTTCCTTTCTTTAATATTTACATTCCTTTAATATAACATGTCATTTGTTCAGCTAATTATCGACTCGTGCCTTGTTATTCGAAATTCTAATAATGTTGCTATATAGCTTAAAAAATGTAACGAAAAAAGTATAAATACATAATAGAAATTATATATATTTTTCTACGAGCAATTAAATTTTATCCAGTGTCTTTTAAAAGGATGTTTATATATTTATGCACGGGAACATACATTAATTCAGGAAACATAAAAAGGTAAGGATCAAATTAAGCCTTTGTTTCGATCCTGTAATTTTATCACCTGGTGGTAAGGCTAGCTGGCGTGGAAATTCGTAAATCCTTTTGACGGAATATACAAAATAATTTGACGGAGAAAACAAAATATATTGAAGTAGTGTTGAATACATGTTTCCCGTGATGTTTTGGAAAATTATTCGGAAAGTTGCGAAAGATGGCCGAAGAAATGAACCAGATGCACAAATTCCAGGAAACGAATCATAAAAATTTAAAGTAATTACGGATTTTGATTAGCCTAGTGAACCACGCCCCATATTAAATGTTGTAGTTCCTGAAGATTCACCTGACAGGATATTCATAAGAAATTTTAATAAAATTCATGAACTAAGCAGCATTAACGTGTATAAAAATAATATTCATTTATCGTTATTTAACTTCTATTTCTCTCTAAAGATTTGCACAACTAGCTTTATTTATTGTAGACTGTTTTTTCAAATGTCTTTCCTCACACCTCGAATTTTTATAACACTAGCGCATGATGTAAGTCTTTATTTATTTTTTTAAGAAACAGCTAAATTTATTCTTTAATGAATATTTTCCATTTTCTTTCCATGTATACTCGTTCATTACAACAGTCTAACGCTTCAGAACGTTTGTTTACCATTACGGGTTTTCATCTGGGTCTCCAATGCCCAATGTCAATAATTTATCATCTAAGACATACTAAGTGTGGTAAGAGATATCTAATTGTTCATTATTATTATTTAATCACATAGAAATGAGCTGTAATATACCTAGGGGAAGAAACCCCTACAGATTTTAAAATTATATACGCTGATAATTTTTCAACAGAATTTTTTTAATGTGTTATATTTTAATGAAAATTTTAGTTTAAGTCATAATTTATTTTAAAATACTGATAATTTATCTAACATAATTGATAATAAATACTGATAATTGCGACGAATTATCTAACTTATATATAGTAAGAACTAATTTATTAACCCATAGAGAAAGTAACTTAGATAAATAATTCAATATTTCCCATCAAACGTACACGGGATAATATAGTTTTAACATATATCTAACAAAGAGTTATGAAAAGCACAGAAAGATCAATGGAAACAATACATTACACCTAAATCTAATTACATGTTGTCATTTAGTCTGTTGAATTAATTACTATCAATCATCAAGAAGGTAAAAAATAAACATTTTGAACTCGAAAACATTTCAAGACTGTGCAGTTATGTTTGTGTCTGACATGTCCGTGTCTGGTGTTCATTTACTATTGTTGGATATACACTTGATATGTAAACTTTAATTTCCGAAAAATAATTGGATAATACTGATTTTATACTATGATTCTGTTTGTTTAAATAAAAAACATAATAGTTGTTTTTTTATTAATATTAATGTATATTTTCATGTCTGGATTAATTACTGGGGAATAATAGGAAATATGCGGTACATGGATGCATAAAAAATGTTGAAAATGTAAAGTAATATATTTGCGAATATACATTTTGCTGTATACTGTAGAAAATAAGTGTTCGGTTATTTATGTAAAGCTAGTAAAGCGTACCTTAACAATATATGGATGTGTAATCACTTAAAAACTATATTGGGTTGTTATTTATGAAATATTGGCAAAGTGTCTTGAAAAATTAATTTTAATACACATTCGAGTGCACAGGTATTTTCTGTTCTTAATTGAAGAAACGTTGGCTTCGTGCATTCCAAGTTTATTTTTTTTCAATTACTTCGAGGGTACGTTATTCTAAAATTACAGAAGGACCACTAGCGCATAATATACTTCTAGCGTACCTTTAATTGTTCTTTTTTTTGCTCAAGTCTTCATATCCACGGTCCGGTTAGACGTACTTTAGAATCAGGACGCAATAATAGTACAGTCTAAAATTTTTCTTGATATAGACATTCAAAGTAATCCTTTTTGGGACTTAATGTTTTATTCCGTTGACATAGGTTTAAGGCCTCTTAAAAATGGAATCAGTTATTAGCCATACCTGGACTTCAAACGTGCTTTATATTAGAAAATAGAGGACATTGGAAATAAAAATTGCTTTCAACCCTTTAAAACCAAAATAAAATATTCAATAAAAATACAGATTTTAAGTAAAACTGCAAAATATGGTAGTATGAATTATTTCACTCTCGTAAAACTTTTATTATTTGACGAAATTTCGAAATTAGTTGAAACTTTATGACGCTCTTAAACAGATTCATTAAAAATTAATTCATTTTTTTTAAAGTAATAATGGATAAACTCGTGGTATTATTTCGTACATATGTTAAGCAACACAACACTCCATGATATAAATTGTACAAGATAAAATGTAATAGGTCCACATACAGAGATCTTAGTATGTCCTTCATGATTAATGGTTAATGGACAATACAACTGAGCTGTAATCTCTCAAAATGAACATTGCACAATTTACTTTAGAAATTCAAATATATGACTGGTTTTTATTTTCCGCTATCATTGAATAAACAAAAACATAAGGAAAAGATCTTTTCGCAGGTTTCAGATTGAGACCAATTGTTTTGAAGAAAAAGACAGAACCCCCACTTAGAAGTCAGTCTCTTCTCAGTGTCCAAGATCGTGTTCACATGAAGGAAAGTCTACAAATAAGAAAGTATGACAGTATTTGAATCATTTCAGTGTCGTCAAAAAAAAAAAATACGATTTCAAAACATTATTTGAACCCTTCCCCAACTACGTCAAAAAATACTAAATTATTTTGAGAAAAGTATGGCGTAATTCCACGATATTAAAGTCATAACCTAAAGTTAAGAATAGGAGAAAATAAGTAACTACTTACAAGTTAACAGAAAATCTATCTTATAATCTTGAAAAGTTCAGATAAAATAAAAGGGAGAACCATAAAAATGAAACTTCCTTTTTGAATTAAAAACAATACGTCATATGAGTGTAAACCTGTAGGATAGATCAAATCATTATATATATATTTCAAAATTAGGTGTATATATTTTTATCTGACCGTCCTGTACTGTAGTAGAAAATATTTTTAAAAATTACAGAAGACCCATTTAAAATTAAACACACTCAACTGTTTTAAACAGACTAACAACAACTTTTGCTTCAAAATCCCATAATTGGTTTAAGTTTGCGAGGTTTAGGAATATTGTACTAATATATGTTAAATGTCTAATTGCGAATGTCTTGAATAAAAACATATTTTATATGTTATTAATACATAAACAACATATAGAAAAATATAGAGGTATTTATAAGCGTAAACCTTTATGAAACTACTTTTTCCATTAACATCATTTCTCTACATCTTTAAAAAAATAAATAAATAAATAAACATTATTACGTTGTTGCAGTCTTGAAAATGAGGAATTTATAAGCGTAAACCTTTATTGAACTCACTTTTTCCTTTAACATCGGTTCTCTACATCCATACAAAAAAATACAAAAAACAAGAGATAATTACATTGTTACAGTCGTGAAAATATAGAGGAATATATGAGTGTAAACCTTTATTAACCATACTTTCTTCCTTTAAATTCGTTTCTATACATATGTTTAAAAAAGTACAATAAACAGTAGATAATTACGTTTAAACAGTAGATAATTACGTTGTAACACTCGTAAAAATATAGAGGAATATATATTGGGTAAACCTTTATTAAACTTATTTTTTCATTTAACATCGTTTCTCTAGATGTATACAAAAAAGAACAAACAACAACATATATTTACGTCTTTGAAGTTGTGAAAATATAGAGGAATATATAAGTGTAAACCCTTATTAAACTTTCTTCCTTTAGCATCGTTTCTATGCATCTATATAAAAAAGTACAAAAAATAACAGATAATTACGTTGTTACACTTGTGAAAATACAGAGGTATTTATATTACATAAAACTTTATTAAACTTACTTTTTCCTTTAACATTGTTTTTCTACATCTAAACAAAAATGTACAAAAATAACACACAATAAAAAATCGATGGCTGGGCACATGAAAGATATTAATTTATTACAAGTTTTTTTATATAATTAGGTAGTGATCTTATTGTGTAATAAAGCACGAACCCCATTGCATCTGGACTTAGCTCCCTCCATTCGTTCATCTCCTTGTGTCGAAAGCATAATCTAAGAAATATCTTCCTTAGGCCACAACAAATATAATACACGCAGAATCAATTTTTGTGAGTGTTTGTTCAAAGCTCAGAAAAGGAAAACTGCTCTTTGGGGCTCTCTGTGTTACTTTACTCGGAAATACTTGTTTTATTCTTTCCTTTCATTGCTCATTTTCTATATTTATTCGTCTCCACATCCATCAATAATGGAGGGAACAAATTCGGGAATTAGAAGAAACCGAGGAAGATTCCAAACAATGGTTTGTGTGCTACTTTATTGAGAACCTCGAAAATGATTTCTTTTACTCTTATTGTTGCATCGGAGGGAGGATGTTAGAAAAGGACAAATTTCAGCATATTCTTTTTAAGAGTTTTTTATACAGATTTTTTTCAATAGTTCCTTTTATATACATAGCTACATAGTTCTTCATCTCATAATTGGTCTAAAACAAGATTTCTTTGGTAAAAATAGTTACTATTTGTATAAATCCTTTAGCAGAAATTTTTTATTTAGGTTTTTTATTCAATTATTTTTTTATATACATACCTACATAATACTTTATCTCATAATTGATCTAAAACAAGATTTCTTTTGTAAAAATATTTGCCTTTGTATAAATCCTTTATAAAAAAATTTTAATGTAGATGCTTCTTCAATAATTTATTTGATAAAAATATCTACATATTACATTATCTCATAATAGGTCTCAAGCAAGATTTCTTTTGTAAAAATATTTACATTCGTATAAAGTATTTAGCAAAGGAAACAAAAATAAAAAGACTTTTACAAAATCTTTAACCGTAGTATAAATCCTTTGACATCGGTTTCGAAATAATGTCTGAAGCTATACAATTTCTTCCCTGTATCTAACACAGATATACCCTTTCAACATACTTAAGTATCAATGATGAAAATCTTAAAAAATGATGCCTTTCATAATCCTTTTGAGAAAATTTTGAAAAATTGGTAGGGAATTAGGACTTTCTTGAATGCATTTTTTTCAATCAGAAGCGGGATTGTTTTGCGTGAAGATATAAAAGTGCCACAAGTCGGGTTCGATACTTTACAAATAGCCATTCAGATGCTTTTGCAATCAGTTTTTCCGCATTGTGACATAAAAAATACCACTCAAAGAATTAGTTGTATAACTAAGAGAATCAACTATTGCAGGATTTTTATGATAACTATACGTGCATATTTCAAAATTGCGTTGATTTCAAAATTTCTAAACCATACGAATATATTTCTTATTGCTTTGCCAACCCATTTTTCAACAGGGGACTAAGAAATTATTATTTAACGTTAATTCTGGACTATTGTTAATTCGCAACTGGTATATAGCATACATTTTTCGATATCGCTTAGTTATTCTAACAAAAATTAAATGTCTGACCCTGTTTGTAAAAATACTTCATAATCGTTTACGTTAGATAAAATAAAACCTTTCACATTTATTGTATATAAAAATTTATCATGTTTGCTTTATTGCCGCCCCAAAAAAAGAATTTTTTGCAAGGATAGATTTATGTGCAGCATGTAAATTCTTACATAGCGTGATTCACTCGAAAGAGGACCCGAATTTGTTGTGATAAATCTCGCTATAATGAAGCCATCTCAACTAAAACAATACGCTACTAACCTTGATGTGTAATCTATGAATTATATGTGATATTGGAACAGGGCCGCCCAGAGACTTTACGGGGGCTGGGGCAAACTTCTGTTGGGGGCCCCAAGAAATATGATTAATCGAATATTTATTTATTTATTTATTTATTTATTTTTTTGGGGGGGGGGCTTTTTTCAGGAGATTATTTTGAATTCTGAAGTACTGTACAAAACTCAAAATTTTCATTCGGAAGAAATCTAATAAATAAATTTAAAAAAATTTTTGGGCCCCCCCCCCTTGTGGGCGGCCCTGTATTGGAAGTGTGAGTCACTGTTTTCTCTCGACACGCTTCTGTCAGACATCTTCCTGAACGTATTGACCAGGATATCGATGGAAATAGCAGCAATATGACGTTGGATGATTTCATTCAAATCTTCCAACCTGCGAGGCTTGTTCCTGTAGACTTCTATCAAAGGAAAAGTGTGGTGGTGTCAGATCCAGCGACCGTAATGGCCAAAGAACCCTTTAAAATTACTCCGTTCTTGATGGAAGATACAATTTCCAACTTGTGTCTTGATGTGTGGGATGTTGCTCCATCTTTCTGGTAGTAACCTGCGTTAACCTTTATCTTACGTGGCCCATTTTTTCGATTCCCTGTTTTGAAAGGGAAACTGCATACCCCCTTTGTAAGAACGGCTGTTCAAAAATGACCAAGTAGTCAATGGAAATGGGGCCTGTGATGCGCTACCGACACATGGTGATCCATGCACCAGCTTTTTGATTATGGAGTGGTTTTTGTGAGTGGCAAAGATATTTTAAGCGGCCCATATACAAGTGTTTCTTGAGTTAACATAACCCGAAAAATTCAGCCAAGCCTCATCTAAGAACTATGTGATGTGATTCTGATAAATACCTTTCATCCCCTTACTGAAATACATTTAATACGATTTTTATCATTAACAATTTAGAAATTTTTTAAATTGTTCAAACAACAATACGGTCATTAAGTATAATATCTATTAAAAGGCTATTTAGCAACAACATTAACGTACTATTGAAGATTTATATATTCTGACTTTGATCTTTCTCTATGATGATATAGTCTGTCATGAAAATGTGATTATATAATTATTCATACACCTATTATGGCATAAAAATTCATAAATCTATGCTGAAATATACATGGAATAACTTATAATAAATAATTTTCCATGCACTTATGATTGCATAATTATTAACTTTTCTTAAACGCAAGCATCCATTAATATGTGATGTCATGGTCTATCTTTAATCATGAGATTACAAAGATTTAAACATTCAGTCTAATTGTAACACTTTATATTGCGTATATCTTGGAATTAGTTCCATATCGCATATATAGGTGAGCCTGTTGTACCTTGTACCGAATGTACCTTGGTCGTAGACCACCCCGAAATCTAACTGTTAAGTATTGCTTTTTTTTTTTTTCTCACTCATAAGCGAACTTCATGTATGTGCCATTAGAGCTCTTTAATGTACCTAGTCTAAAAAACCTTCTAATTTCAGCTAACTGTTAACCACATGTTTTAAGCTTCGTTGTCTAAAAGTAAATATTTTGTAGTTTGAATTTTTCTTTCTTTTGAGATCTTTGCAGCATTTTAACACAACATAAATATCATTCATAAATAAGTTACCCTTTAGAAACATACCAGTCACAAAATAATTACTTTATCGTAACACCCAGCTTGGAGAAGATAGGAAAAAAATGGAGCTTGGAAAAAAATTGGTTGGGTTGAGAATCTGTTGTACCCCTGACCGGGATTTTTTTTATATTGGGCCGCAGGTACAGCCCTCTACTCTTTGATTCACATCTTATCATTATTTCCTTTTTATTGGTTCCCTAAGGCGAGAATCACCTCTATTCCTTATGACAATCAATGCTTTAAACATCAGAAGAATATATTTTTCAAGGTTGTTTTCAAGGTTACAATGAAGAATATTTTTAGTGTTTGGTTTTAAGGGGGTCCGGGCACATTTAAAAAAAAAATCTTTATTGATTTAAAATTTTGAGTTTTTTGTGATGGTTAACCATAAAATTTGTATACAAAAACACAACATAAAACTTATCATAAAGATTTAAAATTTTTTTCTTTATTTAAAATTTTTTAAAAAGTGGGTTAATTTAAAATCATTATAACTCGAAATATTATTTGTCGAATTTCAAAAATTTTTCATTTAATTATACAGAAATACATAAGTTTTAATTTTCATGCAGCGTTTTTAAAAATATTAATTAAAAAAAATTAGATTAAATTTTTTTTTAAAATTATATAACCTATTTTTAAAAATTCATACTTTCAAAAGTGAATATTTTTATTCAAATTTTCTGAATCAAAGCTAAAGTAAAATAATTGAAAAATACATGTTCCAAGTTTGAACCATTTATCTTTATCAGTTCTTGACTTATAACACTCTAAAAAGGAGAAATGGTGAAAAAAACAATCATGCTGAAAAATGCATTTACTGGTTTAAATAAAGATTGCCTACCATTAGAAAGTTGAAAAAAAACAAATAAATAATATCTCCTGTTCTAATTAAGATAGAAACTTGATTTTAACGTCATTTTAAGTGAAAAGAGCACAAAATTTTTAAATGCAATAATTTTTTTTTCGAAAATTTGTGACCTGGACCCCTTAATGTTTAGTAGTGATTTGTTTATTGTGTTTATAATGAAATTTATGTGACCAACTTACCTGATTTTCTTCGATTCTTAATTTAGGGTTGGATTAGGGGGACATTTTTACTTTTCAAGTAAGTAATAAAAATAAAAATCAGTAGGACCAAGGAACGAAGTGTGACTGACCAAAGACATTTTAATTCTAAACTGTCCGAAAAACAGAAGGATAAATCACATAAAAATATAAATAAAATTACAGGTTAATCTTTACATTCTGAAGAATGAAAAACCAACATTGATTTATTTTTTATGCACTACATGGATAAAGAAATTTAAACCTTAAAATATGTCCAAGTTACAACATTTTTACTTACCTACATTTGCTTAGCCGAAGTCAGCTTAGCTGATAGAAGTGCACAATACTTACCCGACGGATTGCTGTTCTTAGTGAATGTGTAATGTTCGTATGCAGAAATACGCAGTAGAAAAGACTAAATTGCTCATGCAGGTTAGGTATGAATTGTTATTGAACTGCTCTCGTATAATAGTATATTTAAAATTATTTTTTTCCTTTTCTATATAATCTATATATATATATAAAACATTTCCTTAACTGACTGACTGACTGACTGACAGACAGATAACGCAAGACCAAATCGCTGGACCTAAAGGGCTGAAAATTTGTATGGCGATTCTTCTTATAGTGTAGGGGTGCACTAAGAAAGATTTTTGAAAAATTCTTCTTAATTTTTTTCAAAATTAAATTTTTAAGCTGTTTTTGCAACTAATAAGTTTGCATTAAAGTTTGCATTTCAAATAATAATCTGAGGGTATAAAATTTACATCATGAGAAAGATCATAAAAATTCCTTTAAAATGAAATCTTTTTCGAATCTTTATGTCCCTTTTCTGATTTTGGGGGAAATTTGACAGGTTAATTTTTAGAATTGAATTTATTAAATGCTGATCACGTGGTTTCTTTTCTTTTTGTGATACTTTAAATTAATTTTGCGTCACTTGCATAACAATGAAATAAATTGACAATTTTTTTTTCTTTCTAATGCGGCAGACGATTGGACATTATCAGAAAAAAATATTAAAATACAGTAAAAGAAATGTTTCTCAAACTGTA
>OU015502.1:82320033-82327533 GCA_907164885.2 Dolomedes plantarius | reverse complement strand
TACTTCTTATTCAATCTCACTTTCAGAGTTACAATAGGGTCTGAAAAAAACCATGAGACGCCATCCCAAAACCTGATAGATCTACCTCCAGGATTGACAGTTGAGAGGAGACAGCCAGAATTTTACGCTTTTGTAGGTGTTCTTCAGACACACCCGCGTTCTGTTGCGAGGAACAATGTGAACAATGATTCGTCGGACGAAATGCCGTTTTGCGACATATTACTCGACCAGGTTTAGTGCTCGTGGCACCATTGTGGACGATATTTTGTATTGACATCTATTAGAAGTGGATTGGGAATAACTACTCTTCCGTAAATGCTTTCTTTGATGCCGTTTTTGACATATTACTCGACCACGATTTGCGCTCGTGGCACCATTACAAGTGGCGTACACTTTAAATTAAAAGTGGCTTGGGATCTACACGTACTATTACATGTGGCTTGGGAATAGCTACTCTTCTGTAAATGCTTTGTTTGTGAAGTTCCCTTTTACCTCTGATGGTTGATACCAGGAAATGCAGATGCCGATTGAGCTTATCGGTCATCTTGGTTGCAGTTATTTACTTTCTTCATGTCACACTTCGCTTCGATACCTCGTCCGTCTCCTTCACTCAGCTCTCCCTTATGTCCACTATTATGTTTGGCAAAGGTTGTTTTTCCGTGCACCCTGTATGATATCATGACTTTCTATACCATAGCTCAAAAAACACCCATTATAGCCTGGTGGTTGCAGTAACAGATACTCCAATATAAACGTTCTCCAACAATTTGCCCTTTTCACAAAGCCTTCAAGGTTTGACATTTTACGCTACCCCCCCCCCCCCAAAAAAAAAAAAGAACGATGCCCTTAGCTTCATTACTGCTCCCTGACAGTAGAATAACACATACACTATATTATATAAAAAAATACCGGTGGACAGACTTGTTTTTTAGGGAATACGAAGCACATTCATAAACACCAATAATAATGATTGGTGTTTCCATTATTTTTATAACCACCTGTATATATATATATATATATATATATATATATATATATTTATTTATTTATATATAATAACCTGTCATATATTTGGGATATAGGATCAGAACAAATATTATGTTGCTAGTATGTTTCCTAACCTACAAGAAATCATGTTTTGAATGGGAAAGAACATCTGCAAAAAATATCTGAAAACCAATCTTACAGTAAATTTTACTAAAATCTTACAGTATTTTATATAGAGTATTGTATACATTTGCATACGCATGTGTATGTATATATATGCACCCGATTCTCTCTTTGCACCCGATTCATTCTTTTGTACGGTTTTGAAACTACTCGGTCCTTGAAAAAGAACCAATTATTTTCTTTTTTTACATTTTTTCTATACTAAAACACGGTTTAAAAGTCAGAAAGAATAAAAAAAATATTGCATTTTAGCGAAATCAGAGAAAATTGCAAGTGGTTTTAAGGCAGCTAAAGACCGTTTCACATTCTTGTTATGTAGCAACGCTTCAGAAGATTGCATATTAAAACTGTTTTTAATTAATCGATCAATTTGTCCGCGTCCAATGATAGGCGTAGATTCAAATAAATTACGAGTTCATTGGAGAGCCAATAAAAGTTACAATAATAGCAGAAATATTTACTAATTGGTTAAAAAAGAAACGTTTATTTAGGCAGTAATGGTCAAATATAGAAAAAGAGATAAATACACTTAATAGCTTTACTGGACCTGTAAATTTAATGAACAGGTTCCTTGTCAGTAATACTGCAGGACACAACAATTCAAAACCACCTGTAAAGGATATGTGAAGTTTTTATTTGGTTATATAAATAAAAAAGTATCGTAAAAACATTGATACGATAGTACATTTATCTTTTGTATGATGGAATTAAATAAAGAGCAGAAGAATTTATTTGATAAGATGTGTAAATGATTCTCTGCCAGATTTTTCTTGAGATTTCCCGAATCCTTGAACTTTACTTCAGATAAAGTCCTAAGAAGATAAATATCGAACATTTTAAGCTTAAGTAAATTGTCGTAGAAGAAGTAGAAATTTATAAGGAACGTGATTAAACTAACAAAAGTTTTGGGGAAGCTATTAAAAATAAAAATCCCACTTGGCCACAGATGTTCTATGAGAGAATAAGTTTAAGCTTTAAATAATTTTTATAAAAAAAGAGCAATGACGGAAGATTAAGTTTCGCCATTTACGTGATTGCTCCAGAAAACGTATTTTACTGACTTTCTTCTCAACTTACATTTTTTGAAACGCACGAGTTATTTTTAAAGGCCGTCATAAAGTTACGCTGCATAAAAAATTTTAAAAGCTTTGTTAATTTATTTTTTTTCAAAACAAAGTAAGAGTCTAAAAGCTAATCCTATATATTATTCTCTACTGTACTTTGAATATAAATCACGTTTAATTTAAAACACATAGCAACAAATAATTTATATATTTTTAAAGCGTATTTTAGTATAATAGTACAATATTCATTATATTTTTGTCTATATGCGTACGTATATTCAAAGAATAAATAAAAATATTTTTTATGGATTACGAAATTTTTGAGGTTTTTCGGTAACTGAAGCTGTAGATAAATCTAGATTACAGTATTTTATTGAAAGATAACAATTGTAAATTTTTTTATCAGAACAAAAGCAGGCTCTGTAAAGATGTCAATTCGAGGGCCCACGAGGCAGCCCTGTGCAGTGCACAAACTTAGCAACAGACTAATTCCTAGAATTGTCTATGTTATCTCCAGAAGGAAATAAATCCAAATTGCTTTTGCGTTTCTTTTTAAAGAAACGCAAAAGCAATTTGTACGTCTCCAATTAAAAGAGACACGAAATCCTCCAATTAAAAACGTCTCCAATTTAAAGAGACACGAAATTCCTCTTTATATGAAGCTTGATGGTTCTATATAGTACTCACTTTCCATTAATTCACCTTCCACTCTCGTTTTCTGGTATGCCACGATGAGAGAGTATACACCAGATAGGAATTATTTTATCATAAGTTGACAAATTACGCATGATATTTCGGCATACACTAACCCTCTCGTCTGTAATGTAATTTACAGAGCCATTGCCCAATTAGCCGCCTTAGAGTCCGAAAAAAACCTTTTCATTCTGAAACTTTTGTAGTATACACCGTAAACGGCCAATAACTCTAAAAAGGGCTTCCAGTTCCCCATTACAGTAACAACATATGACTGCCTCATGGGCCAAGTCGCCAGAGGTTGTGAGGAGATGCATTCTTGCTTGGTGAAATTCTCCGGCAAACTCTTCCAATCAAAACTCTTCCGGCAAGTGTTAAAAATTAACTATGTTTAGTGACAATGCAGGGAGCTAAAACAAAAGTTCGGTACACGGTCAAGTTCTGGATGTTTATAGTTAATACCACACATATTGAACAGGTAGATCCTAAGTACCTCATGTCTGGAAACTTCTACAACAAATGCGACAAAAACTTCTGTGTCATTGATCGGGCTTAAATATTATCAATCAGAGGTAATTTTTGCGCCCTAAGATTGGATGACAATAGTCACTAAATCGTCCACGAGATTTTCGGTGTCAAGCATGGAAATTGATGAATTCTTCTCCTTAGACTGTTTAGATGAACACCACGTTAAAACAGTCAAAGAGATTCGAAACATGCAATGGCTAAGGTTTCGAAAGTCAGATCCTTTCTCATTGTTTTTCAAGAATACATTCAACACTCTCATTCCTTTCTCTGTATACAACATGAAGTCTAAGCCTGTACAAAAAATACCACGATCACTTGCAGTAAAACTCACCCAAAATCTAATGCTCCGGGAATAAAGGCAAACAAATAGCAGGCTTTGCTAAAGTTGCTTCCTGTTTATTCCTCCGTGCAACCATTTTTTTTTATAGATCATTACAAGTTCGTCAAACATGACAACAGCTCCGTAGGAGAGAGGCGGAGATGGAATCTGAAGATAAAGACGATCACGAAGAAGCTTTGGAAGAATGAGATCTTATTTTGAACAGAGACTCTGAATAAATATCACTTAATTTGTACAATAAGCTAACTTCTTAAGGTGATGGTCTAGAAATTATTGAGCTATTCAACCACAAATATGTAGGTGAATTGTTCAATAATTCCAACAACATCACCTTAAGAAGTTCATTGTACAAATTAAGTGATTTTTATTTAGAATACCAATAAGGACTGTAAGTTTAATTTAATAAACTTCTTGTTTGACTTTCTGTACTCTGATTTATCACCGCTACCTTTTTAACTTTTGAAGCCAAGGGGTACAAGTAACACCTGCTATCATTATACAATGATAACAGCAGTGAGGAATTTATTATTTCAAAAGCATATTGACAATATTGAAGGTATATACACTAGAACCATAATATAAGCATTATACAGAGTTGATTGTTTCAGGGAATTTATCAAAATGATTTAACTTTAAACTGCGCTTTTAAAAATGATTGAATTGTCACTTGTACCTCTTGGTTTCTCACCCCCTCTTTTAATTTATGTCTCTTCTACCAAAGCATATATAGCATTTCATAACAAAATATTAAGGTGTCTATTGAAATTCTCAGGTAGATAAATTAAAGGAAATATTGGTAGATAAATAGATTGGTTTTCAGACATACAGAGAGATGGATAAAAGACAACCGATAAAAAATTGCAGGGGTGCAATCTTGTGTTAGGTTTGGATAAGTAGTTCAGTGAGAATAAATAAAATACAGTTTATTTATCGACCAATATACAGATATGGGCGATAAAAAATTAAATATTTTGTAATATATTTCCTGCTCAGAGTGTTTCTCTTCTACTGAGACTTATTATCTGAATTATTTAACTGTTCTCCCGAAAAGTAAGCTTGAATAAATATGCAAGTATTGAAAAAAATTTTCTTATTTATCATCTACTTTTCATTTATTCTATTTTTCTTTATTTTGCGAGCACGGTTACCAAGATTTAAAAGATATAACAGCAGCATATAACACATAATTTCATAAAGTGTTTGCACATCCCAAGAGTAAATAATATTTTTAGGTAAGTAAATCACATGTAATATTAGTTACAAGGTACAATATTATTTTAACTTCTTTCTTAAAAGGAAAAAGAATAACTTAAAATGTAATTGGATGTATTTTTTTTTGCAATGTTTAATTTGCTTTACTGAATTTATAAGGAACTGGAAAGAAATACCCATAATAGTAACGTTACACAAACTAAAGCATTATTTCCTTATTTTCTAACAAATTTCAATAGAACTATCCTTAATCCTTAAACGTTCAATGGATCGTTTTTGACTCAAGTATATTTCCTATATATATATATATATATATATATATATATATATATATATACTAGCTGAAGTACCCGGCGATGCCCGAGATTTTAAGAATGTTTGTTAACCAAAATCAATTTAAAAATTAACACAGTATAAATAACATAGAAAAAATATATGTGAAATGTTATACACATCTCAGAATTTCAGCCTTTCATCATTGTAGTACTAAAATCTGAAAAGTAAAAATGTCAAATTCTCTAATGTTTGTTAACCAAAATTAATTTAAACTAAACACAGTATAAATAGCATAGAAAAAAAACCACGTGAAATCTTACACACATGAATAAAAGGAAAACCCAATGTCAAAATATATAAATTTATAATAAACTCCTCAGAATTCAGCTAGATTTAGCCTTTCATCATTGGGGCAAAGAAAAGAAGCTGAAATTACAAGTTTAGCAGAAATTTCCAATAGAACCATGATATGACTCCAGCGTCCCTCTTAAAGTGTCTGATTGAGGGCTGCAAACAATTTAACTCCTATAAACATCCTCTACATATTAAATTCCTTTTCTCTCCATAATAAACTCTTCAGAATTTTGGTAGATTCAGTCTTTGATCATAGTACCACTAAAAACTGAAACATCCTCTCCAGAAATATAAATTTATTAATTTCAATAATTAAACACATACAAATGTATAAATTACACAAAAGTTTTTTAACCAACATTCGAATAATTCGTAAATGAAAAAGCATATGAAAATAAAGATAATACGAACTTCCGGAATCGAAATTAACTACCCTTAATTTTTATTTAATAAAAATCCAACATAATATGAATAAAAACAATAGTTGTTTAAAACCTTATGAAAATAAAGCTATTATAAAGATAACAATAAATAAAAGCATAAGAAAATAATGCTCCCGCATGAAGTTAACGTTACAATATAAAAATAGTAATAATAATATAAACCACGCGCATAAAATATTTAGCTTTTCAAGCGAAATAAATTAATTTTTAGAAAAAAACTACTTTTAATCGACAAATTAAATATCTTGAACAAAATTTTGATTTTACCATATTTCAAGCCTACAATTTACACCCTACTTCATTGAAGTTGACATTATTTTCTTCGACATTATTTTGTCTATAAAAATATCCCTTACGATTTGTTATATATATATATATATTTTTGGTTTTTTTTACATTATTTGTATACATTGATCGTCGTATTTATTATGTATATATATATATATATATATATATATATATATATATATATATATATATATATATATATATATATATATATATATATATATATATATATATATATATATATATATATATATATATATATATATTGGAATTAATTGCATGCATTGACGTTGTATTTAATTTGAATGGACTCCGTAGCGAAGTGCGTATTTTCAGATGGGTTGGAATACTAAAAGTTTAAAATAGTGGCGCCATCTATTGCACGTCTGTGAATCGAAAGTATCATTGTTCAAAAATTTTTTGGTTATTTATTAATTAAAAATATTGGAAAGTTCTTGTGGATCGGTATTTATACACGTGGGAACAGTTTTAAGATTTATAAATTATCAACCTACACAGGTGATAATTTATCCGGCGTTGCCCGGGATTTTAAGAATGTTTGTTAACCAAAATCAATTTTAAAACTAAACACAGTATAAATAACATAAAAAAAAGGCCTGTGAAATGTTATACGCATGAATAAAAAGAAAACCCAATATAAAAAACCATAAATTTACAATAATTTCCTCAGAATTCAGATAGATTTAACTTTTCATCATTGGAGCAAAAAAACCCTGAAAAGTAAAATATAAAATATATGCATTTATAATAAACCACTAAAAGTTGAAAAGGAAAAATGACAAATTATCTTTAGGAAAGTAAAGAATTTTGAAAAGTAAAGCTGAAAAGTAAAAATGTCAAATTGTCGAATGTTTGTTAACCAAAATCAATTTAAAAACTAAACACAGTATATGTAACATAGAAAAGATTTAGCCTTTATCATTGGAGCAAAAAATCCTGAAAAGTAAAACATAAAATATATAAATTTATAATAAACCTACAAAAATCCATTAAAAAACTAAACGCAGTAAAAATAACATAGAAAAAAAAGCATACGAAATGTTATACATATAAATAATATGAAAACCCAATGAAAAATGTATAAATGTATAATAAACTCCTCAGATTTCAG